>JAVSCE010005143.1:600000-1067708 GCA_032199065.1 Smutsia gigantea | reverse complement strand
AATTACGTGTTTGTCAAACCCAAAGAATTGCACAATGCAGAAAGTGAAACAATCTTTGTAGGTTTCAAAAGCAGTAATAATTGTTATATATAAAACCTTGAAATCCCAAATGAAATGCACACTTTGATAAAAAAAATCAAACTGTATTACAAATATAAGAAACAATTTTGAAAATGGCTGGAGCCTATATGTCTAAAGTCAAAAGAAACTTCATATAAGCATTGTATTCTAGGTGATAATGTTTGCCTAGGAATGTGGGACGGTTCTGATACATTTGTACATATGTTCTGGAATTGAATAATTATTTTAATGGGTGGAAAAATGGTAGAAGGCAGATTGTTCACTATTGGAGGTTTACAGATCAGCAGGGGAAGAAGATAGAATGGCCTGTGTGTTAGAAGAGTTGCAAACAGCATGTATTCATGTTTAGCTTACATAGAAGAGATAATTATATAAGATATAGTTATGTGTATATACATGGATTATTATAAGTACATGGATTTCCTTGCTCTGTCAGCTGAGAACTCCTTAATGTAATGACACCCCAGCAGCACAAAGTACATCAGTGCTCAGATTTTGCTTTCTAATCCCATTGTCCAATAAAAGGAATGAAGATCCCTTGAAGAAATGGTTGATTCTAGAACTGGAATGAGAAGTATACAAGATAAAGCTGAAGTATGTTGTGATGACGAAAAGCAAAGAGAACTTAAAACCAACCAACCAATGAAAAGACTTACATGGGAATTTGTCAAAGTGGCAGAGAGCCAAATGAAAGTGCCCCCAAAGGCCAAAGCTGGAACAACTTAAGAAAATAATAAAGAAGCATTGGATTATAAACCAAGGTATAAAGTAAATATCCTTTAGGACATAAGTAAATGACATACATAAATGATTGTGTAAATCAATAAATGAGGGAAAGGAGACAAATGTCCTATGCAGCAGAATCCCAAATTAATTAGGTAGAGAGTCTAAATGAAAGATAGCATAATGTCTCACTCCGTTAGTGTGTCCTGCACACAGTGACTTCCTTCCAAACAGTACATGTTAGAAAAGAGGAAAATAATAACAGGACAGCCAATGGTATTCTATGTGGATGTATCATTTTATGAATTAACCAAAAAGGAAAAATTATACTATTTTACTGGTGATAAAGAATAGGACAGGAAATCATGAATTTGAAGACCTTAGTGGCAGGATGTCCTAGTATTTTTGATAGTTTTTGCTTTATACACAGTGACTAGCATTTATTTAATTGACTTAAATTCATTTGTTATAGCCAAAATAATTAAAAATATACAAAGTCTCTCTAAAATCATAAAAAAGGACTGATGATTTGGAAGCGGAATTGAAAATGAAAAAAAAAGATTCAGATTTTTTGCATATTAAATACAATTTGAAAGTCTTAATTAAAATTCTGATTGAGAACCTTGTATTGCTGACAGACAAGTCACTTTGAGCAAATTTTAGTCAGGTTTCCCTGAATGGCCTTCTCAACTAGGCCTCTACTTTTGAACTTCTGTGTTCTTCTTTGCATCAACCAATTTTAGCAAAAGTCCTGCTAGTCAGTTTAGCAAGAATTTCTGCCCTCAACATCTGTTCAAATTCTTCATTCTTCACCCTTGGTATCTGATTACACAGCTCTATTTTCAGAATAAATCTTATCAAGTCAGTGTAGCTGGAATATCCCTTACCCCTGAGGCTTCCTCTTAGTAACCTTCCATCCACCAAACCCTGCACTGTTCCTTGACTAAAAATCCCTACTTGGCCTCTCTGTATTTGAAACTGAGTGCAGTTCTATCCTGATGTCTCTTTTTCCCTATAGTAATAATCCCCAATAGAGAGTTCTTTTTTTTTTACTGTTTTAATTACTGTGTGTATGTGATTTCCTTTGATACGGCCAACAAAGAGAAAGTTGATGTGCTTCTGACTAAAAAAATGTAATATAGACCTTTAACCACACCTGGAATAGATAACCCAAAGCTACAGACACTCTCAGAAAGCAATGAAACACCATGTGGTTTGTCTTTTTGCTGCTGTTGTATTTTTAAAAAATATATAGAGTCAGGGTGACTTGCTTCAATGAAGCAAGATATGAGTCTTGAAAATGGAATCGAGTGTTAAAAGCAATTTTACACCAAACTTGAAAGCATAACTCCTGAGAAGTCATTGAAACCAAAATGTATAGAGCAAGTAGTTCTTCTAGAGCAGTGTTTCTCAAAGAATTGACTTAGACATCTGAATTTGAGTAGTACAGAATAATCATTCAGAAGGTTTCCTGAACTCCACACTAGTCAATTGGCTCAGAATAACTGAAGGCATGTCTTTTGTACCTGTTTTCAAGGGCCACCAAACTACTAATATAAATAAATACTCCACTATTGCCACAGCTACTATTGTAACACAGAAGTGGCCTTGGAGTAGGGATTTTATAAAGAAGAGTAGGTTGATTGACTATACTGCTTAAATTCATACACCAATTATTCAGCTTTTTATATCAAATTTTCTATATAAGTACAAAATTTAAGTGGAAATTTCCTCTAAGTCTGATGGAATAATTTGTCCTTCATTTTGATACTTCTTTTCTCTCTTGTATCCTTTTATTCTATATTATACTAAATCAAGTCATACTTCCATGCACTAATAATAGCAATTGAAGACATTTAGGTTTTGAAGCAGAAGCTGTAATTATATTACTTTTCCTATAAATAACATAGGGATTGATGCTTTTATGATGAAAATGAACCCAAGTGATTGAATATTTATGAATTAGAATCTTTTTGGAAGAGAATATGACAGCATTGAAAACATGCAATTACCAGAAATACCTACAGTGATTAAAATGTTAATTAATGAGTTTCTTTTATTAGCATAAACAACATCATAGCACATATAGGAAAAATTAAATTCTCTTAAAAATGTTAAAACTCAGATTAATTCAATCACTGAAGAAAATTCACTTTCAAATAAAATATGCCAAGGGAGTGAAATTCTGTTAGTTTCGTTCCAGACATCAAGTAACATAAAACTCACCAACTAATGCTCACCTAACAGACCCCCCCTAAACACACACAAATTAATATAAAACATTTTGAATCTCCTGAAAAGTTGACTCTTGTTATTCCTCAACATTAAAACCAAAATGCTTTACAATAATGCAACAGCAGTATTGAACACCAATACTAAATTTATTCTAAGAATTTGCATGAAAATCAATCTTCTAGGCTACAAAATATTTTTGTTCTAATTAATTCCGTACACTAACTCAATATAAATCTGTATTTATTCAGTGTTCCTTGATTTATGTTTTTCTTCCTCTTTCTGTTTATTCAATCACAATTGAAGGTTTTAATCTTTCAACCACTCATGTATTTCTTTATCTCAAAAATTAGGGGTTTTGATAGTTGAGAGGTTTCATTATTCTAATATTCTTTTGTATGGGTGCTTCCCTTTAGGATAGAATAATTTTGATATAGCAGGGTTTATTTTAACCTTGTAAGTCCAAACTGCTATGGACATATCTAGTATAAAATCATTCATGGTTCAGTAATGACCATTTAACAAGATTACTGTTTATTCAGTAGAAGAGAATTTTTGATATTTTCTTCTGGAATCTATTCTTATTACAATATAGTTAATTCACGGAGAAGAGTCATAATATATATGTCTATCTATCACTGTACTTCATATTGAAATGTCATATTCTGATGTATTGATTAGTCTATTTCAATATCTAACATGTCCTCGCTTCTCTTTTTCAGTTTATATTCCAGGGTCCATCAGAAGTATTAAGTCTTGACACACATCCTCCAATTCTTTACTTTCACCTAAAACCGTCCTAGATTTCCTACCCATCGTCCTCTTCCCCCTCCTCCTTTTTCCATTGGTCTCACTGTTGTTCCTCAAATAAGCCATAGATGTACTTGTCCCTGATCATCTTCCTTCTGCCTGAAAACCTGCTCCCTGGTTTGTTTGTCTATCTCCAGGTCTCTGATCACATGTCACCTTTAAAATTGAGGGCTTCTGGGATGAAATTATCTTTAAAAAATAACCCCATTCCAGCATTCTGTCTCACATATTGACTTTATTTTTCTCCAAAGCCCGAATCACTACCTACCTTACTACTTATTCTTATTATATGTTTATTATTTGTCTTTTTCTATATGAATGTAAGGGGCCAGAAGCAAAGTGGATTATATACTTTTTCACTACTTGAACTATAGCACATCATTTGTGATCAAAAATATTTGTTGATTGGATTAATCAATACTTCCATTCCAGTTGTTGGCGGTTTTACCTAATAAGATAGAAGGACTACACAATTACTAGCAGGTTATTTTAGACTAAAAAACTTTTTCTTCCTCATGTTTTTGATGGTTGAACTAGAGTTGGGTTTCAACAGTAACCTATCAGAAATGTTAACTGGAAGCACAGACATAGGATTTAGTCTCTTCTTACTGGCATACTGAAAGGTAAAACTAGATGTTATTTCAATTTCCTTCCATCTTAAATAGTTCTAATGAATATATTTCAAAAATCTGGTAAATTTCTCTATAGGGCATATTTTATGAGTAATGTGGATGAAAACCTTGATGCTCATTAATACCAGTCCAGATTTCCCTTCTTCCAAGGACTCATCCTTAGTCTTCAAAGCTTTATTTATTTATTTTTGTCAAGCTCATATGTCTACTAAATAACTCTTTATTCCTTTTTCTTACTTCACTTCAGGTAGCAGTATTTTTAGGAGTATCAGGTGTGGTAGCTGTTGTATCCCCAGCACTTTACACAGACCCAGAACATAGAGACTCAATAAATATGTATTAGTAATGCCTAACACTTATTAAGCCTTTTTGTGTACATCAGGCACTGTACTGCTTTACATATGTGAAATCATATGACACTCATAAAACCCTATGGGTTTGTTGTCGAATTAATGAAAAGAAAGGTTGACAAGGAATTTGAGAAATTTTTCGGTTTATGAAATACATTCAGAAAAATTATTTGTCAAGAGATAATGGAAAATTTGAGGTTGAAGGACAGATCAGAAAGCAAGAAAGTCCTTGTGACTCACTGTTATAATAGGGACTCTAACTTAAAGAAAAATAATAGTATGGAATAGAAAAGTTTTGTTTTAATTTGTAGGGGATATAGAACTGGCTAAAGAAAAAACAGTTTCCCCCATGGAGAAGTAGTAGACATTCAGCACAGTTATAATGGTTCCAATTAAATACACATATAGAAAGACTTAATTATTGTTCCAGGGAAATCAAATTTGACCTATGTAAGAATTGCTCTACATTGACATGACAGTGAAACTCCTGATAGTTAGTAGTCCTTGCAAGTCATTATGCCTACTAAAAATGTATAACTAAAACCTGTTGCTTGAGTGGTGGGTGTGTTGCTATTTCTATAATCTTCACAATTAATGCCCAGCGAGGTCATATTTACTGACTGGGGTCATATGATTTTACATAGCTGTCACTTCAAATCTTATCCACCTGATTTCACATTCTGTGCTGTATTACCTCTTTTCAATTTTTTAAGCTACAAATCCTTTATTTTTGTCTGAACAAAACCTTGAAAGAAAACTAAGTAAAACAGATAAAAGCTCACTTGTTACTTTTGGAGGACATCAAAAAATCTGTTTCATGGAGGTTAACTTAATAACCACTATATTAGCTATACTTCTTTTCTTATAAGAGCTCATCTTAAAATATTCAATCCAAAATATTATCTTAGAAACTGAAAGTATTTTGTGAACATAGATAAAATTGCTATATGATACCCTTACAATAAAAGTAGATATGATATTAATTAAAGACTCGATATCCAATCAGCTCAATATATTTTGTGTACAGCAGAAACAGAATCAGCTAAACAATTGCTTCACTACTCCCATCCCTGCATCCTGATACTTTCCAGAAAGGCCATCTTGGAAAGTCAATAATATTGAGACTTCTGGGTATCCCCCAACAGTGTGTGCTTGAGCTGGCTGCTCTGTGCTGCTCGCAGAGCCATCGTGTACACGTCATCTCAGTTCTGCATTCAGTGACATAACACTGGCAGGGAGAAATCAGCCGCCATAAGAAGATTTACACAGTAAAAATGGCAAATCCTATAAACCAGTGCTGTTTTCCCAGAAAATCAGGTAACATTTGCAAGCACACCAAAACACTCTGGTATTTTCTTTCTTTTTTTTTTTTTTTTTAGTTGAGAAGCAGTGGCATAAAATGGTTGAAAGTATTGTGTTAACTTTATCTCACTTTAGAAACACCTTCCTGACATGTGAAAGAAGCCCTGGTGTTGGAAATTGCCATTGCATACAGGTTTGTGACAATGGACTAACTGGATTCAGAATTTATTTATATAAATCTAAAAGTTTTGGGTTCTGACAGCACACTGTACTTTATGAACTGATGTGAAAGGAATATATTTCATCTTTACTAACTTTTCAATATGATGGATGTAGACTCTTAATGTGTTAATTTAAACAGAATGAATTCATATTCAAAGAGACATGCTTGTTAAGAAAGTGAAATGTCATCAAGACAACTTAAATGAACACCTGAAATAACACTAGGCAGTCTGAATTATTAGTCTGCATAATGTTTGATTCTTTCATTGATCCTTGCATTTCTTTAGAAGCTGAAATATTAAAGAGCAAAGTATTCAAACACAACTTAAAGAGCAGTTCTTGAAAATAGGCATATGTTTGTGATTGAGTCATAGAATATGAACCTATATGTTAAACCTTCAATTTCTTTTATTTCAGTAAGCATCATTCAAATTTTAACCTATCTAACTTTCAGCAATACAATAAATTAAACCCTTATATTTAAATTTTGAATTCAGTAAATCTTACAGAAATATGTTACCCTTTGTGGGATAAATAGAAGTTTTCACCCAGAATTTCCAGAATTTCCAGCCTGGCCTTAGCCTATTTGCACATCAGTGGATATTTACCACAGCAGAGCCTCTCGTAGAGCCAGGGCAAGGGGTGGAGGGTGGTGGCCATTCTCTGCTCCCCTCCATTCCTGGTGCATCATTGGTCTGGTGTCCGCCAGTCACCAGGGACCCACCCAGGGAGTTCTTCCGAGAAGGGGCAGGCAGGTGTTGCAAGCACATGCTGCAGCCAGTGGGACAGATAGAGTGAGCTTGCTAGTTGGGGGCTGAAGAGGGAGGGCCTGGGAGTGTACCAGGGGAAGCTGAGCAGAGACTGACTTGTGAGCAATAAAACCCTTTAACCCAACCTGCCCTTACTATTGTTCTCCTTTGCTTTAAGGAACTTGCCCGGACAGGGAACCCTTTATTCTTGGAGCTACATTTTGGCATAGAATCAGCAGAATCTGTTGAACCTGAAATATGTCTTCATGGGTGCGATGTTTCAGCACGGTGCCCATTTAGATGGTGGAGAAATACCCTTCAACCCCACTTTGGGTGGTAGGGATTCACCAGGGATCCCCATGTGGATGGTGGGGATTCACCCAGAGATCCTCCAGTGGAGATTTAATCCAGGGTGATTTGCCTTCTAGAGGAGTGGGACCCTTCCCAGCGTTGGAGAAGGATGGGGATGCCAGAGGCAGTAGAGTTGGCCCTCTGAAAAATAGGGGGAACCGAGTGGCCATGAGGTAGCGGGACATGTGTGCTGGATGTTTCTCACAACATTGGGAAGAGTTATCAAGGAGAGAGATGTGGTTCAGCAGTGTGGGTAAAATTGCAATATTTCCAGAATCTCTCGCCTGGCCTTAGTGTATCTCCATATTAATAGATGTTCCCAAGGGGTGGAGTGAGGTAGTCCATCTACGCATCAGTAGGTAATTCCAAGGGCCAGCGAGGGCTTATCTGGACCGGAGAGGTTGGATGGAGCACTCTTCTGGTGCAGCCAGGTCGAGAGAGACGTGGGACAACTGCTTGTAAGAAATAAACGGGTTTCTCCTACTTTATTTCTCCCTTTGGCTGATTTCGGTTTCAAAGGTATTTTGCCCTGGGATTTTCTCCCCAGAGTTACAAGTGGGAAGTGGCAGAACAGGAATGTGAGTTGTGGAATGCTCTGAAAAGGAATGAAAGCTACTGAAAACACATCTTGCTGCTCGGAGACATGCTAGTATCTCAGGAGGAGGCAGAAGAAAAATGCAGGCTGCAAGAGGCCATGGAGGAGGTGTAGGAAGGGGTGCTGCCTTCAGATCCAGAGATGGTAGAAGAAATCTCAGGGGAGGAGCTGCTGGGGAAGGATGACAGGGTGGGGCAGAGGGCATAGCTGTTGCTGAGGTGCCAGCCCCTCCATCAGTGAAACCCACTCACTTGAAGTGAAGAAAATAGACACTGCCACCATGGTTTCTTCAGGGAGAGGGGCACTCCATGCTCCACCCCTATGCAGAGGCTGAGACCGTAGATTTGAGCACCCTGTTATGGCAGGAGCTCCCAGGGCCCCTGCCCATGTGGGTCCCAGCACAGGACCACTCTGTGCACACCCACCTGCATTGTCCCAGCACAGGGCCCTCTCTGCACACAACCCCCCTGCATTGTCCCAGCACAGGGCCCTCTGTGCACACACCCCACCTGCATTGTCCCATCACAGGGCCCTCTCTGCAGGCACCCCACCTGCATTGTCCCATCACAGGACCACTCTGTGCACACCCATCTGCATTGTCCCATCACAGGGCCCTCTCCACGCACACCCACCTGCATTGTCCCATCACAGGGCCCTCTCTGTGAACACCCCCCTGCATTGTCCCAGCACAGGGCCCTCTCTGCAGGCACCCCAACCACACCATCCTGTCACAGGACCCTCTCTGCACACACTGCAGCCACAGTATCCCAACACAGGCCCACACTTTTCATGCATCCTACCTGATGGATAGGATTTGCCTAAATCAGTATCATTAAAACATGTATCTTATTGCCTTTAATGTTATTCTCTTCTGTAGTCTTTATGCATTGGGCACACCCCCAGCCACAACTGCTGCTTGCTGAGCATGCACAGAGCTCCCTGTGGTTCAGCTGCTGGCATCCCATGCAGTGTACAAGCTATGAACTTAATCTGAGTCAGGCTTAGAATTTAGGCTTGAGGATTGTCATGATTTTATTGCTACCTGTATCATAACTATTGTTGCTATTGTATGTTGTTACTCTGGTTACAGTTCTCCAGCTTTCTTGCATAGGGGCCACTGCAGAAGATTCAGGGCATGTAGACTTGTGAGGTGAGAATTCTGGAGGGGAGGTTGTGGGGTAAATGGAAGCTTTCACCCAGAATTTCCAGAATTTGCTGCCTGGCCTTAGCCTATTTGCATATCAATAGATACCATGGCAGAGCCTCTGGTAGAGCCTGGGCAAGGGGTGCAGTGTGGTGGCCATTCTCTCCTCCTGTCCATTTCTGGTGCATTATTGGTCAGTTGCCTGCCAGTCACCAGGGACCCACTCACGGAATTCATCCCAGAAGGGGAAGGCAGGGGAAGCAAGTGTGCACTGTGGCCAGAGGGATGGATGAAACTGTCTTGCTAGCTGGGGGCTGGAGAGGAAGGGCTTAGGACCATGCGAGGGGAAGCCAAGCAAGAGACTGACTTGTGAGCAATAAAACCCTTTAAACAAACCTGCCTTTCCCCTTGTCCTCCTTTAGTTTGATCAGATTCATAAGGAACTTGCCTCAGGCAGGGAGCCCCCTTACTCCAAGAGCTACACTCTTATTCATATTTCTTGGCCAAGATTTAGGTGGGAGTGTTAGAGTTTAATATAACTATTATTTCACTGTCTTCACTCAACTTTATAAAGTACCAATAACATTTTACTTTCCATAAAAGTGAATATTGAACTTTCAGAATATGCTGACTAGTCTTCAAATAAATGGCATATTAATTATGCCATTTAATACAAAATTCAAATAAAGCCGAATAGGTTCTCAGTTCTACTGGTGAAGAGACTGTGACAAAGTTTATATAACTTGCCTGAGTTTACATTACTAGTAGCTGAGAGAACTTAAGGTTTGAAATAAAGTAATAGGGTTGTAGTGAACTTTAACAACTACACTATTCTGTTCATCAACCATGTGATAATTCATTTGTTTGAAGGAAGATGGCACAATGAATACCATATATATGCAATGTAAAGCTATATATTTATTATTAAATTAATTAGAAGTAAATTTTAAAATGTAATAACTTTAAAGAACTTATTTTTATGTGATTTTGTAATTTCTCCTTTTTATTTGCAATTTTTAAAAACGAGCATTTTAGAACAGAGTTTAAACCTTGTGATCCACAACTGTATGAATAATTTCTTCCTGTGAAAAACATTGTTCATACACAATAAAGAAGACAGCACCTTACCCAGAAGTATTGCACCTAGAGTTGCTTACACCAGCTGGATAGAACTTTGGATTTCCACATGTTGGGAAGCTCGTTCTCTATGAAGTGAGCTTCATATAGATACATGTGTATTAAAAGTTTCTTTTTTATGTTTTTGAAAGGGATAATCTAAATCAACAGCTTATTGGCCAAGGAATCTAAAGTAAGTGTGTTGTTCCCATAGCACCAATTGTATCCATCTTCCTTTGTTTGTTTGGATATATTAATGTGACTGGTAGGTTGTTATCACAATTCAGATTTTTTTTCCCCATATTCAGCTAGGCCTTGTGCCTTGGAATTTCTCTTTCTCATAGTTTTGAGAAAGTATACTCTTAGCCATGCATACTCTTAGTCTTTCAGATAGCCAGGGAAGCATGTAATTTTACTTTGAAACCTGTTTTCCTAAAAGGTGCTCTTGGATCAGTGTAGATTATTGTTCATCCAGTGTTTGGCCAAAAGTTTTGCTTAAACCCCTTGTGCCAGTGAGATTTCTGCACTTTGTTGATGGATATGTATGCAGCTTGAAGACTGCTTACAAGTTGGCCCCTGTCCTGTTCTGTTCCTTCTCTGCTCAGTCTAGTGAAAACACAGAATTCCAAAATTCAAGATTGAATGCAATCTTAGGAGGGTTCTACATGGCTGTCTCTTCCTCTGGTTGTCTCTGTTAAATTTTTGGATGTTCTACTTTTAGTTGCTGTCTGTTAATATCTCTATTCTATTCTTCATGCTCTTAAGCATGATATTCTACAAGCTGTGTTCCACAAGAAGATAATCTCCTCAAACCTTCTTGTCCTGTGGCTTACCACCCCCATTGGGTAGAATCTATGCACCACTTCACAGTAGTGAGGTTAGGGCCACAGCTGGCTTCTAGCATGAAACCTATTGTCTACCAGCAAATTCTAGGGACAGTGGTCTTCTCAGCTTACCACTCTTTGTGTGTAACCTCCACTCCACAAATGGGCTAGAGCTGGGGCAGAGACAGGGGCTCAATGCCCAGCATCTCAGCCTGCTGCTCCTGAGGCAGAGCTCCTACTCTAGCTATACAGATTTTGGTTGAGGAGGAAGCTTGGGTCTTTCCACTTTACATGGAACAGAATTTCTCTAACATTGGCTTTGTTTGGGATGAGAAACATTTCACCTGTCCTTACTGAAGTGAAACTATAGTTCTATGCTTGAAGTTGGTAGGGAGAGGGAACCCTGGTCTTCTTGATTCTACCTGGCTGGAATAGAGCACAGGTTAGTTTCTGTAATATGGAACTGGATATGTGGGGAAAGAGTTCATTTGATCTTTAATTTCACACTTAGACATGAATCAAAAAATACTGGATTTAAATTTTGTTGACCTAAATCATTAATCTTACTGTGATCAGGATACATCACTTAAATCTCCAAGTTTTAACTGTTGATATGGAAAAAGGAAAAATTAAATATGAATGATTTTAATGTACATGTAAGTAAAAATGGTATTAATTTTAGTTAAAAATATAATTAATAATAAAAAAATAACTATTCTATTGCAGATTCATTCATTCATTTTTTTATTCATTCATTTAGCTAACAGATTTTGACTGAGTTCTTCTATGATCATAGCCACACAACCATTATAAGAAGTTACCTTTGGTTTCTGGATTATAGTTAAGATCCATAATGAGGTATACATTTAAACTGAAATTATACTATTTAGATGGGTCAAATAGATATTCAAAATAAAGAACACCAACAGAATAAATTGGTATTTTATGGCAACAAAGAATAAGGCAGTTTGGATAGTAAGAGTTATAGACTGACGAAAAACCTGAAAACTGAGCATGTTAATTTATCAATTATTTATTCATTTGATTGAACTGCTGTATTATATTAGACTATAATTTGCATATTTAAAGTTTTTTCACAGTAAGAAATACTTGAGGATTAAGAAAACATTATTATACCTAAATGCATAGTGAGATTTCAATTACACTAAAAATGTAACTGTTTAACCATCAATTCAGTGTTCCAATGATATTTTGCAGATTGAATCCCCATATAAATCTCAGTAGTTAGTTATTATGTGTTTTAATATATAGCTTCAGATATATTATATGTTGCTTGTTATATCCTCATTGTATATAGTTGCTGAACTAAAGCCAATTTTGATTAAATGGTCAGGTCTTGCATACGCATTATTGTTTTGAAAGATTAAATATAACATAAAATTATTTTTTTTAATTTTTATTTTAGAAAAACATTTTATACTTTAAGTATCTTATTTGCCTATAGTTAGAAGAATAATGGTTTTTGGTTAAATAATAAGTAAATAGAAAAATTATAAACTTTTATGATAGATTAAACTAAAATGTGTGCTAGATGCTGTGGTTAAGATACTGTCAATTCCAGCTGCATGTAAGAGAATGAAACTGGACTACTGTCTAGCCCCGTACACAAAGGTAAACTCAAGGTGGATCAAAGACTTGAATGTAAGTCATGAAACCATAAAACTCTTAGAAAAAAACATAGGCAAAAATCTCTTGGACATAAACATGAGCAGCTTCTTCATGAATATATCTCCCCGGGCAAGGGAAACAAAAGCAAAAATGAACAAGTGGGACTATATCAAGCTGAAAAGCTTCTGTACAGCAAAGGACACCATCAGTAGAACAAAAAGACATCCTACAGTGTGGGAGAATATATTCATAAAAACGTATCTGATAAAGGGTTGACATCCAAAATATATAAAGAACTCATGCACCTTAACAAACAGAAAGCAAATAATCCAATTAAGAAATGGGCAGAGGACATGAATAGACACTTCTCCAAAGAAGAAATTCAGATGGCCAACAGTCACATGAAAAGATGCTCCACATCGCTAATCATCAGAGAAATGCAGATTAAAACCACAATGAGATATCACCTCACACCAGTGAGGATGGCCAACATCCAAAATACAAACAACAACAAATGTTGGCAAGGATGTGGAGAAAAGGGACCCCTCCTACACTGCTGGTGGGACTGCAAATTAGTTCAACCATTGTGGAAAGCAGTATGGAGGTTCCTCAAAAAACTCAAAATAGAAATACCATTTGACCCAGGAATTCCACTCCTAGGAATTTACCCTAAGAATGCAGCAGCCCAATTTCAAAAGGACAGATGCACCCCTATGTTTATTGCAGCACTATTTACAATAGCCAAGAAATGGAAGCAACCTAAGTGTCCATCAGTAGATGAATGGATAAAGAAGAAGTGGTACATATACACAATGGAATATTATTCAGCCATAAGAAGAAAACAAATCCTACCATTTGCAACAACATGGATGGAGCTAGAGGGTATTATGCTCATGAAATAAGCCAAGCCGAAAAAGACAAGTATCAAATGATTTCACTCATATGTGGAGTATAAGAACAAAGAAAAAAACTGAAGGAACAAAACAGCAGCAGACTCACAGAACCTAAGAATGGACTAATAGTTACCAAAGGGAAAGGGACTGGGGAAGATGGGTGGGAAGGGAGGGATAAGAGGGAAAAAGGGGCATTACGATTAGCAGATGTAATGCTGGGGGGGCACGGGGAGGGCAGTACAACTCAGAGAAGACAAGTAGTGATTCTGTAACATCTCACTACGCTGATGGACAGTGACTGTAATGGGGTTGGTGGGGGGGGACCTGATGAAGGGGTAGTTTAATAATCGTAATATTGCACATGTAATTGTAAATTAATGATAATAAAATAAATTATATTAAAAAAAGATACTGTCAATTCTCGTGAGGTGCTTTGAATACAGAAGACAGTTATATAAGTATAAATAAATAAAATTTTTAAAACTGCCCAATAGAAATTTAAATTTAAAAATATTGAAAATAATAAGGTTTAGGAAAAATGTCTGCATAGTCATTAATTATTTACTCATTTAATTCAACAGGTAACCGAGAGCCCATTTCATGCCAGGCACTTTGCTCAGGAGCTGAAGATATCCTTAGAATTGATAGTGTATTGTGAAATATAAAATATTAAAAAGCTATATTAAGGAATAATGTTTGATTATACTCTGTTATAAAATGTGCTTATGAAAAATTTGAAGATGTAATATCTGAACTCTGTTTTGAAGGACGAGTTGGAAATTTCATTAGTGGACAAACTGGAGATGTGTATTCAAAGCAAAAGGGATGGTGGTAACATTGGCAAAGAGTTTCACACACCACTTGAAGGCTATTAAAAAAACGGCTTTACTCTGTAAAAAACTGAAGATTTTGTCAGTAATTACCAGAGTAATTAAATTGGTAACAATAAACTCAAACAAAACGACATGATCATCTCCATAGACGCTGAAAAAGCATTTGACAAAATTCAGCATCCATTCATGATAAAAACTCTCAACAAAATAGGTATAGACAGCAAGTACCTCAACATCATAAAGGCCATATATGACAAACCCACAGCTAACATCATACTTAACAGCGAGACGCTGAAAGCTTTTCATCTAAGATCGGGAACAAGACAGGGATGCCCACTCTCTCCACTGTTATTCAACATACTACTGGAGGTCCTAGCCACGGCAATCAGACAAAACAAAGACATACAAGGCATCCAGATTGGTAAAGAAGAAATCAAATTGTCACTATTTGCAGATGACATGATACTGTACATAAAAAACCCTAAAGATTCCATTCCAAAACTGCTAGAACTAATATCTGAATTCAGCAAAGTTGCAGGATACAAAATTAACACACAGAAATCTGTTGCTTTCCTATACACTAACGATGAACTAACAGAAAGAGAAATCAGAAAAACAATTCCATTCACAATTGCATCAAAAAGAATAAAATACCTAGGAATAAACCTAACGAAGGAAGTGAAAGACCTGTACTCTGAAAACTACAAGACACTCCTAAGAGAAATTAAAGAGGACACTAACAAATGGAAATGCATCCCATGCTCTTGGCTAGGAAGAATAAATATTGTCAAAATGGCTATACTACCTAAAGCAATCTACAGATTCAATGCAATCCCTATCAAACTACCAACAGCTTTCTTCAAAGAACTGGAACAAATAATTCTAAAATTCATATGGAACCACAAAGGACCCCGGATAGCCAAAGCAATCCTGACAAGGAGGAATAAAACAGGGGGAATTATGCTCCCTGACTTCAAGCTCTAGTACAAAGCCACAGTAATCAAGACAATTTGGTAGTGGCACAAAAACAGACTGAGTGACCAGTGGAACAGAATAGAAAATCCAAACATTAACCCAAACATATACAGCCAATTAATATTTGATAAAGGAGCCTTGAATATACAATGGGGAGATGACAGCCTCTTCAGCAGCTGGTGTTGGAAAAACTGGACAGCTACATGTAAGAGAATGAAACTGGACTACTGTCTAGCCCCATACACAAAGGTAAACTCAAGGTGGATCAAAGACCTGAATGTAAGTCATGAAACCATAAAACTCTTAGAGAAAAACATAGGCAAAAATCTCTTGGACATGAACATGAGCGACTTCTTCATGAACATATCTCCTCAGGCAAGGGAAACAAAAGCAAAAATGAACAAGTGGGACTATATCAAGCAGAAAAGCTTCTGTACAGCAAAGGACACCATCAGTAGAACAAGAAGACATCCTACAGTATGGGAAAATATATTCATAAATGACGTATCCAATAAGGGGTTGACATCCAAAATATATAAAGAACTCAAGCACCTCAACAAACAAAAAGGAAATAACCCAATTAAGAAATGGACAGAGGACATGAATAGACACTTCTCTAAAGAAGATATTCAGATGGCCAACAGGCACATGAAAAGATGCTCCACATTGCTAATCATCAGAGAAATGCAGATTAAAACCACAATGAGATATCACCTCACACCAGTGAGGATGGCCAACATCCAAAACACAAACAACAACAAATGTTGGCGAGGATGTGGAGAAAAGGGAACCCTCTTACACTGCTGGTGGGACTGCAAATTTGTTCAACCATTTTGGAAAGCAGTATGGAGGTTCCTCAAAAAACTCAAAATAGAAATACCATTTGACCCAGGAATTGCACTCCTAGGAATTTACCCTAAGAATGCAGCAGCCCAATTTGGAAAAGACAGGTGCACCGCTATGTTTATTGCAGCACTATTTACAATAGCCAAGAAATGGAAGCAACCTAGGAGTCCATCAGTAGATGAATGGATAAAGAATAGGTGGTACATATACACAATGGAACATTATTCAGCCATAAGAAGAAAACAAATCCTACCATTTGCAACAACATGGATGGAGCTAGAGTGTATTATGCTCAGTGAAATTAGCCAAGCCGAAAAAGACAAGTATCAAATGATTTCACTCATATGTGGAGTATAAGAACAAAGAAAAATTACTGAAGGAACAAACAGCAGCAGACTCACAGAACCCAAGAACGGAGTAATAGTTACCAAAGGAAAAGGGACTGGGGAAAATAGGTGGGAAGGGAGGGATAAGAGGGAAAAAGGGGCATTACGATTAGCAGACGTAATGTTGGGGGGCACAAGGATGGCTGTACAACTCAGAGAAGACAAGTAGTGATTCTATAGCATCTCACTATGCTGGTGGACAGTGACTGTAATGGGGTTGGTGGAGGGGACCTGATGAAGGGGTAGTTTAACAACCATAATTGCACATGTAATTGTAGATTAATGATACCAAAATAAATTATATTAAAAAAAAACTCAAGCAAGTTTTCTTTCTCATTTTTTAAGATAGAAAACAAAAAAAGATTTTGAATTTAGTAATTGACATATCAATCTATTGTATGCAATTTGGCAAATCAAAATGAAATGTCAGTTTATTAACTTTTGAATAACAACACGACTTTTATTATCAATTTATTAACAGAATAAAAAAACACATTATCAACTCAATGTAGAAAAACCACTTGAAAAAATTCAGCTTCCTTTCATGATAAAAATACTCAACAGACAAGAAGGAAAGAACACAAACATAATAAAAGCCATATATAAAAAGCCACACATAGAGACTTCCAGGAAGATGGCAGCATGAGCAGGGCAGTGGAAATCTTCTCCCAAAACCATATGTATTTATGAAAATACAACAAATACAACTATTCCTAAAAAATAAACCAGAAGATATAGGACAGCGCACAGCCTGTATCTGCACCTGACAGGACTCGGCACCCCACGAGGCGGGTAAGATACGGAGCCGCGACCCGGCGGGACCCGACCACTCCCCAAACCCAGCGCACGGGCGGGAGGAGAGGATTCAGAGCCGGAGGGAGTGGAAGTAACAGGCCTGCAAAATAACCAGCCCTGGTAATCTTCGTCGGGAGTGCTGACACACATCAAATTGTGTATCGGAGATTGGAGAGACAGAGGGTGCAGGATCTGAGCTTGGGAACGCACGCAGGTCCTCGCAGCTGGCTCCCCGGGACAAAAGAAAAGCACACACTTTTTTTTAGCAGTCTTAAAGGGACAAGACCCCAGGATCATCCCAGCACACTTGGCCCAGCAGGCTGGGAGTCCCTGGGAATTTCGGACCCCTTGGCTGGCAACTGGGAAAAAGCAGCTGCACTCAGACTTTCGACAGAGATTAACAGTCTCCCGTTCGTTCACACACCGGCCAGAGCTACAAAGGGCCCTGCGGAGCAGTGCAACTGGCTGCAGAACAGTGGAGCAACAGCGCCACCTACACCATCCGCACAGAATCTACTCCCGGTGGCTGTTTTTTGTTTTTTTCTTTTCTTTTCTTTCTTTTCTTTTCTTTCTCTTTTTTCTTTCTTCTTTTTTTCTTTTTCTTTTTTTAAAGTCTTAAAGAGCCCAGCTGACACATGTGGCACCTACCAATGACCACTTCTATTGCCATGAAAAGACAGAGGAATATGGTACCAACAAAACTTACCCAGACCCAGACAACACCAGAGAGGGACACTGAAGGGATGGAAATGCAAAACCTTCCTGAAAAAGAATTCAGAACAAAAGTCATAACCATACTGATGAATCCACAGAGAAATACGCAAGACCTGAGGGAGGAAGTGAGGGAAGTGAGAAAAGACAATGCAGAAATGAAACAAGCAATTGATGGGCTTAGCAGCGGACTGGACAAGATGCAAGAGACTGTTAATGGAAATCATAAAATAGGAATACAGAGAAGCTGAGGCAGAGAGAGATAAAGGAATCTCCAGGAATGAAAGAATATTAAGAAAACTGTGTGACCAATCCAAATGGAACAATATTTGCATTATAGGAGTACCAGAGGAAGAAGAGAGAGAAAAAAGGGTAGAAAGTGTATTAGAAGAAATAATTGCTGAAAATTTCCCCATGCTGGGGAAGGAAATAGTCTCGCAGACCACAGAAGCCCACAGATTTCCCAACACAAGGGACCCAAGGAAGACAACACCAAGACACATAATAATTAAAATGGCAAAGATCAAAGATAAGGACAGAGTATTAAAGGCAGCTAGAGAGAGAAAAAAGATCACCTACAAAGGAAAACCCATTAGACTATCATAAGACTTTTCAACAGAAATCTTACAGGCCAGAAGAGAATGGCACGATATATTTAACAAAATGAAACAGAAGGGCCTTGAACCAAGAATATTGTATCCAGCATGATTATCATTTAAATATGATGGAGGGAATAAACAATTTCCAGACAAGCACAAGTTGAGAGAGTTTGCCTCTCATAAACCACCTCTGCAGGATATCTTAAACACACTGCTCGAGAGGGAAGGACCTTAAGGCTAAAAAGATGTCACCAGAGAAAATAAAATCATAGCAAAGAAAGCAGACCTGCAAATACTAACTAAAGGCAAAGAATAAAACACATAGTATATAAAGAATGGCGAAGGAAGAATAAGAAGGGAGAGAAATAAAGAAACATCAGACTGTGTTTACAATAATTTAACAAGAATGTTAAGTTAGATTGTTAGATAGTAAAGAAGCAACACCTGAATCTTTGGTAACCATGAATCTAAAGCCAGCAATGGCAATAAGTGCATATCTATCGATAACCACCCTGAATGTAAATGGACTGAATGCACCAATCAAAAGACACAGAGTAACAGAATGGATAAAAAAGCAAGACCCATCTATATACTGCTTATAAGAGACTCACCTCAAGCCAAAAATATACACAGACTATAAGTGAAGGGATGGAAAAAGATATTTCATGCAAACAACAAAGAGAAAAAAGCAGGTGTTGCAGTACTTGTGTCAGACAAAATAGACTTCAAAACAAAGAAAGTAGCAAGAGATAAAAAAGGACATTACATAATGATAAAGGGGTCAGTCCAACAAGAAGATATAACCATTATAAATATATATGCACCCTACACAGGAGCACCAGCATATGTGAAACAAATACTAACAGAATAAAAGGAGGAAATAGAAAGCAATGCATTTATTTTAGGAGACTTCAACACACCACTCACTCCAAAGGACAGATCAATGAGACAGAGATTAAATAAAGACACAGAGGCACTGAACAACAGACTAGAACAGATGGACCTAACAGATATCTACAGAACTCTGCACCCAAAAGCAGCAGGACACACATTCTTCTCAAGTGCACATGGAACATTTTCCAGAATAGACCACATACTAGGCCACAAAAAGAACCTCAGTAAAGTCAAAAATATTGAAATTCTACCAACCAACTTCTCAGATCACAAAGGTATAAAACTAGAAACAAATTTTAGAAAGGAATCAAAAAGGCTCACAAATACATGGAGACTTTATAACATTCTCCTAAATAATCAATGGGTTAAGGACCAAATCAAAACAGAAATCAAAGAATATATGGAGACTAAGGACAACAACAACACAAATCCACAACTTCTGTCAGATGCAGCAAGGGCAGCTCTAAGAGGAAAGTATATTGCAATCCAGGCCTATTTAAAGAAGGAAGAACATTCCCAAATGAATAGTCTAAAGGCACAATTACTGAAATTGGAAAAAGAAGAACAAATGAGGCCCAAAGTCATCAGAAGTAGGGACATAATAAAGATCAGAGAAAAAATAAATAAAATTCAGAAGAATAAAAAATAGAAAAAAATCAATGAAACCAGGAGCTGGTTCTTTGAATAAATAAACAAAATAGATAAACCCCTAGCCAGACTCATTAAGAGAAAAAGAGAATCTACACACATAAACAGAATCAGAAATGAAAAAAGGAAAAATAATAACGGACCCCACAGAAATATAAAGAATTATAAGAGAATATTATGAGAATCTATATGCTAACAAGCTGGAAAACATAGAAGAAATGGACAACTTCTTAGAAAAATACAACCTTCCAAGACTGACCAAGCAAAAAAGAGAAAAACTAAACAGACCAATCATCAGCAAGAGAATTGAATCGGTAATGAAAAAACTACCCAAGAACAAAACCCCCGGACCTGAAGGATTCACCTCTGAATTCTACCAGACATATAGAGAAGAAATAACACCCATTCTCCTTAAAGTTTTTCAAAAAATAGAAGAGAGGGTATACTTGCAAACTCATTCTATGAAGCCAGCATCGCTCTAATACCAAAACTGGGCAAAAACGTCACCAAAAAAGAAAATTACCAAACAATATCCCTGATGAACATGTATGCAAAAATACTCAACAAAATATCAGCAAATCGAATTCAAAAATACATCAAGAGGATCATACACCATGATCAATGGGTTCATCGCAGGGATGCAAGGATGGTACAACATTCGAAAATCCATCAACATCGTCCAAAACATCAACAAAAAGGAGAACAAAAACCACATGATCATCTCCATAGATGCTGAAAAAGCATTTGACAAAATTCAGCATCCATTCATGATTAAAACTCTCAACAAAATGGGTACAGAGAGCAAGTACCTCAACATCATAAAGGCCATATATGACAAACCCACAGCTAACATCGCACTTAACGGCGAGAAGCTGAAAACTTTTCATCTAAGATCGGGAAGAAGACAGGGATGCCCACTCTCTCTCCGCTGTTATTCAACATAGTACTTGAGGTCCTAGCCATAGCAATCAGAGAAAACAAAGAAATACAAGGCATCCAGATTGGTAAAGAAGAAGTCAAATTGTCACTATTTGCTGATGACATGATATTGTACATAAAAAACCCTAAAGACTCCACTCCAAATCTACTAGAACTAATATCTGAATTCATCAAAGTTGCAGGATACAAAATTAACACACAGAAATCTGTTGCTTTCCTATACACTAATGATGAACAAAAAGAGAAAACAGAAAAACAATTCCATTCACAATTGCATCAAAAAGAATAAAATACCTAGGAATAAACCTAACGAAGGAAGTGAAAGACCTGTACTCTGAAAACTACAAGACACTCCTAAGAGAAATTAAAGGGGACACTAACAAATGGAAATTCATCCCATGCTCTTGACTAGGAAGAATAAATATTGTCAGAATGACTATACTACCTAAAGCAATCTACAGATTCAATGCAATCCCTATCAAACTACCAACAGCTTTCTTCAATGAACTGGAACAAATAATTCTAAAATACATATGGAACCACAAAAGACCCCAAATAGCCAAAGCAATCCTGACAAGGAGGAATTAAACAGGGGGAATTATGTTCCCTAGCTTCAAGCTCTACTACAAAGCCACAGTAATCAAGACAATTGGTAGTGGCACAAAAGCAGACCCACAGACCAGTGGAACAGAATAGAAAATCCAAACATTAACACAAACATACACAGTTAATTAATATTTGATAAAAGAGCCTTGGATATACAATGGGGAGATGACAGCCTCTTCAGCAGCTGGTGTTGGTAAAACTGGACAGCTACATGTAAGAGAATGAAACTGGACTACTCTCTAGCCCCATACACCAAAGTGAACTCAAAATGAATCCAAGACCTGAATGTAAGTCATGAAACCATAAATCTCTTAGAAAAAAACATAGGCAAAAATCTCTTGGACATAAACATGAGCAACTTCTTCATTAACCTATCTCCCCGGGCAAGGGAAACAAAAGCAAAAATGAACAAGTGGGACTGTATCAAGCTGAAAAGCTTCTGTACAGCAAAGGACACCATCAGTAGAAGAAAAAGAGATCCTACAGTATGGGAGAATATATTCATAAATGATGTATCCGTTAAGGGGTTGACCTCCAAAGTATATAAAGAACTCATGCACCTTAACAAACAAAAAGCAAATAATCCAATTAAGAAATGGGCAGAGGACATGAATAGACACTTCTCCAAAGAAGAAATTCAGATGGCCAACAGGCACATGAAAAGATGCTCCACATCGTTAATCATCAGAGAAATGCAGATTAAAACCACAATGAGATATCACCTCACACCAGTGACGATGGCCAACATCCAAAACACAAACAATAACAAATGTTGGTGAGGATGTGGAGAAAAGTTAACAACCCTCCTACACTGCTGGTGGGAATGCAAATTAGTTCAACCATTGTGGAAAGCAGTATGGAGGTTCCTCAAAAAACTCAAAATAGAAATACCATTTGACCCAGGAATTCCACTCCTAGGAATTTACCCTAAGACTGTAGCAGCCCAGTTTGAAAAAGACAGATGCACCCCTGTGTTTATCGCAGCACTATTTACAATAGCCAAGAAATGGAAGCAACCTAAGTGTCCATCAGTAGATGAATGGATAAAGAATAGGTGGTACATATACACAATGGAATATTATTCAGCCATCAGAAGAAAACAAATCCTACCATTTGCAACAACATGGATGGAGCTAGAGTGTATTATGCTCAGTGAAATAAGCCAAGCCAAAAAAGACAAGTATCAAATGATTTCACTCATATGTGGAGTATAAGAACAAAGAAAAAAACTGAAGGAACAAAACAGCAGCATACTCACAGAACCCAAGAATGGACTAATAGTTACCAAAGGGAGAGGGACTGGGGAAGATGGGTGGGAAGGGAGGGATAAGAGATAAAAAGGGGCATTACGATTAGCAGACGTAATGTTGGGAGGGCACGGGGAGGGCTGTACAACTCAGAGAAGACAAGTAGTGATTCTATAGCATCTCACTACGCTGATGGACAGTGACTGTAATGGGGTTGGCGGGGGGGACCTGATGAAGGGAGTAGTTTAATAACCATAATATTGCACATGTAATTGTAGATTAACGGTCCCTGAGGAGGCTAAGGAAGGCTCCCTTCCTTGACTGTTTATGAAAACACTGGGCACCTGCCCAGAGTTTTTGAACTGCTAGATATTTTCAAGGTTGTATTTTTTTATTTGTCTGAGTTATGAACCATAGCTCAAATTAAACAGGAAACCCTTTCCGATGATAACAAAATAAATACAAAAAAAAGCCACACATATTCAATGGTAAATAACTGAAAACTTTTTCTCTAATATCTAAAACAAGACAAGGTTTTCCATTTTCATCACTTATTTTAAACACAGTACCAGAGTATTAGCCAGAGTAATTAGACAGCAAAAGGAAAAAGAAAAAGCAATCAAAACAGGAAAGGAAGCATTCTCTTCACCGAAAACACGATCTTATACGTGGAACATTCAAGAGTCCATACATACACTCTCACTCACACACATACACACAGAAACCTGTTAGAATTGATAAAGGAATTCAGTAAAGTTACAGGATAAAAAATCAACACAAAAAATATCTGTGTCCCTATACACTAGCAATGAACTTTCCGAAAAGGAAATTAAGAAGATAATTCCATTTATAATGACATCAAAAATAAAATAAATTACTCAGGAATAAATTAACCAAGGAGGCAAAAGATTTCCATGTTGAAAACTAAAAAAGTTTGCTGAGACAAATTAAGGAAAACACACACAAAATAGAAAAGCATCTCATGTTCACAGATTGGAAGACTTAATATTGTTAAGGTGTCAGTGCTATGCAAAGTTATTTATATATCCAATGTACTCCCATTAAAACCCATAAACTTTTTTTTTCCTAAAAAGAAAAAAGAGATTCCATCTCTATTTTAAGGGCATTTAAATAGCCAAGACAATCTTGCAAAAGAGGAACAAACTTGGAAAAAACAGACTTCCTGACTTCAAAACTTACCTTGAGGTTATAATAATAAAAAGGATGATAATGCATATCACAACCACAAAATACCATTTCACACTCTTTAGAATAGCTGTTATAGAATAAAACAAAACAAATAAACAAAAAAACAGTAGATAAATATTGGTGAGGATATAAAAAATTGGAACCCTTGTGCATTGCTGTTGGTAATGTAAAATAAACAACTGCTGTTGAAAACATATAGCAGTTTCTCAAAAGTTCAATACAGAGTTGCTATAAAACCCAGCAACTCAACTTCAAGGTACCCAAAAACATTAAAAGCAGGGACTCAAATAGATATTTGTTCATGTTCGTAGATGGCCCGTGTTCATAGCTACATTACTCACAGTAGGCAAAAAGGGAAAGCAGTACAATTGTCCATCAATAGATGGATGGATAAAATGTGGTCTTTACATACAGTGGAATATTATTTGGCCTTAAAAAGAAAGAAAATTCTGACACATGCTACAACATGGATGAACCTTGAAGACATTCTACTCAATGAAATAAGCTCCTTACAAAAGAAGAATACTGTATGATTCCACTTATGTGAGATACCTAGAGGATCAAAACACAGAGTCAAAGTAGAATGATGGTTGTCAGAGACTGGAGAGAGGAAGGTATGAGTAATCTGTGTTTAATGAGTCCAGAGTTTCAATTTGGGAAAATGAAGATATTCTGGAAATGGATGGTAGCGAGTTTTGCTGGACAATATGAATGTACTTAATTCCACAGAACTAAATATGTAAAAATGGTTAATATAGCAAATTTTGTTACACATATTTTACCATGATTTTAAAAAATAATCACTAATCTATGTAACATTCTGTATGTCCAACAGAAATGCAGTAGTCCTCCTTTAGCCTCAGTTTCATTTTCCATGGTTTCAGTTACTCACAGTCAGCCATGGTCTGGAAGCAGATACTCCTCCTGACATATTGTCAGAAGGGCAGTAGTGGCCCAATACTACATCACAATGTCTACGTAATTCACCTTACTTCACCTCATCAGGTAGGCATTTTATCATCTCACATCATCACAAGAAGGGGAAGTACAGGATAATAATATATTTTGAGAGACAGTGAGAGACTACCGTTTCATAACTTTTATTATACCATATTGTTATAATTGTTCTATTTCATTATTGTTGCCAATTTCATACTATTTCTAACTTATGAATTAAATTTTATCACTGGTATATATGTATAGGAAAACAACACAGTATGTTTAGGCATCAATACTATCCATGGTTTCATGTATCAACTGAAGGTGTTGGAACATATCTCCCTGTACAAGGGTGAACTACAGTACATAGTCTAGTTATTCAGTCAGTCACTACGGTTATATTGAATTTAAAAGATCCCATTTTATAGTATCATTTTCTAACTAATAGGAGTTCTTATTTAATTGAATTTATAGCAAACTGATAAAAAGAAAACCTCAGTATTTTGGCCAAGATTTTAAAATCCATTTCAGATAGTATTAAATCCAAGTCAGAACTTGACTACTTATAAAATACGTATTCAAACTTATGCAAATGTTTACTGGAAGCAAATCACTTAGGCCAGAAAAGAAACTATTTATCATTAATCCCTATTCACAAACACCAAAATATCAGGTCATGAAAACTTAAAGCCCTTTAAATACTTTGAGATTCTATAAAAATTCTAAGTGCAAATGCATTATCCCATGATTTATGTTTATAAGTTCATCTAGGTGCAACTTAATAAGACTAATAAAGAATGGCTACTTTACTACTCAAATACGGAACACACTGTGCCAGAAAAATATTCCAAAGGAGTGATTATCATACGATAACCATATCCTCTCTTCTGTCTCACTGCTTAATTAAATTAATTAATTAAGTGGTCTTTCCCCAAGTGGACTTGATTTAATATGCCACATGTAATTAGCAGCTCAGGAAATGGAGATGAGACTTTTGTTCATGGTTACACAAAGCCATGATCCAAAGAACTTTGTAGTAACTTGAGAGAGATATTTTAAATCTTGTTTTTTAAATAATAATTCACTTCATTAGAAAAAGATAACACTGGAAGAGAATATTTTGTCCAAAGTCTACTAAACAGATACAATTCACATTTGCATTAAACAGCTTGAAGCAACAGAAGCAGTTTGGGAATATAAAATGTAATTCATACATTAATATTAATGGAATATAGTTTACCCATTGAAAGGTAGTATAACTTGATGGTTAAGAGCACCAGTTCTGGAGCCACACCTCCTAGATGAGAATTTCAGCTCTGCCATGGTGTCTGGCTGATCTTTGGAGGTGTGAATCATCTCTACAAGACTCATTTCTGCAAGTGTGGTTAATGATTATGTCTATGAGCAAGAACAGTAAGACTAGTAAGAACAATACCTGGTAACTATCAATGATTTTCGCTGTTATATTTGTAATACTACTTATACAATTCTATTTTTCATAAATTACATATATGTATATAGAAAATAAGTCATAGGCATTTACATCAAATTGTTGACTCATAACAAGATAGGTACACATCAGGAAAAACAGCAGAAAATAGAAAATTGCCACCCATTATCTCTTCTTTTCTAGAAAAAAATAAACATAGTACTTACCTAGTTTTTATTAGACACCTTGAAATTGTTTCTTCTTTAAAATGGTCAGCATATACAGAATACAATAAAAGAAAATGTGATTTTTCTCACAGTGGACATTAACTATATTTGAACATGTCCACACAAAATAAGACAAAATCAGTATCATAATAAAGTAAAACTAATTTGATATTAATTTCTAATAACACATTTTAACATTACAGTGTAATCATTAGTTTAAGAAGATATTTAAAGAAAATCTCATTTTAATATTTTGAATTTTTCTCTTGTGCGCAAAGATGGGTATATTCTCAAACACAATTATGCTTAGGTCCTTTGCAACGTTGGACAGTTTTTCCCTCTTAATATTAGAAATTTTTCTTCACTGTTTCTAACATCAACACCCTCTAACATGTCCATTTCTTATCTGATCGCCTTCACATATACATTCCTTTGTTGCCTTCATTCCTCCAACTTTTCTGACTCCATTTCTAGTTTGTGAAAGTCTGATTTGCTAGTCATCCTATTATCTCATCATCCATTTAGTCCATTCGAATGATATCCTTGCTTCATGTCTATAGAGAGACTTTATTTAGTAATGCATTGTATAATATATTGCATTCTGTATTTATGAATTATTTTGTCTATAATCTTTTTCTTCAATGACTCAAATTTACTTTATTTTTGTTTCTTAACCTTATGTGTTTAAATGTGTTATTCTTCTAATTTATAAAATCATTAAATGCATAAACAAGTGAAAAATCAGAAAAGCATAAACTGATGATGCTAACATATATTTCCAGCATCTAAACCAAAGACATTTTTATTAACATTTGTATATATAAATACATACACATATATGCCAGTGTTTTATGTATAAGTGTGTGTATGATTGGCATGGTATATATATATAATGGCATTATGGTATATATATATTCACTATATATATGTACATAAATATAAATATTTAAATTGCCCATATCTTGAGTATTCATAATGAAGAAATCTTCATGAAACTTCAACTTTCCTCATGACATGGGCTAAGAGGTCTGGTAGATGTTATGAGTAAGGGAGAGAAGCTGGGATTTTAAAGTGGGTTGAAGGGAGGCATTGTAGAAACCCCAACTGCCTTCTATTTCTCTTTGCACATAATGACCAAACTTTGTCCTTAAAAGTTTAATATGAAAAAGCAGGGCTGTTAGGCATGCAGTTTTGTACTTTACTAAACCAAAGCCTTATTTAATGTAAAATCATTTCATCTCTTCATTTCAGCATGCTTAGAATATTATTTTACTCCCTTCAGCCAATAAAGCCTGCCTACAAATAGTGTATATATATGTAAAAAGATATCATAGTTCATACATAGTTTTTATAAATTCTTTGGCAACACTAAAAATTTAATCCATGGAGAATCTTCTATAACAATTTCCTTTATCCTCAAATCATTTAGACCTTGAGAAACTACATATTTAATAACATCTTAAAGTGTGTTGATACACGGAAGTACACATGTTTATTAAATAAGAAATACATTCTGATTTTATATATCAAGATGTTCTCACCTTCTCCCTTGATCATATCAATTATTGTTTTATTCTTTTCAATTATTTGTTTGAAGGATATTCCGGGAAATACTTATCGACTAAATTGTTTTATCATTTCTTCCTTTTGATTTTGTTAGATTCCTTGGTGTTCTTCTAACACTTGTATTACACCTCTGTACTCTTCATTTTTGTTTCCTGCTAAAAAGTAAAACATCTAACTATTCTCTAAATATAACTCTGGCTGTATTCCATATAAATATTAATGTAAATACTTATTATAATTATATGTAATAATAAATAACAAATGCATTTATTAAATTTATATTAATGCAAATATTATTTTAATGAAATTTAAGTTTATAACAATTATTTTAAAAATGGCCTGCTGCTGGATTTTTAATATTTTCTTTAACTCAAACTAAAACACTTCCTTTAATTTTATGTATTTTGATTCTGTTTATATATTTTCATTTTAATATCCAGATTTATTGAGTTGTCATTCAGGGATATGAACTATACTCTCTTTGATATTTTTGAAATGTTTTAACATTTTCTTTTAGAATTATAATGTGGCTATTAAAGAAAGGATTTAAACAACTGAGAAACTAAAGAATTATACTCTGTATTGATGAAAGATATGATCCAAAGTAAAGGTAATCATCAACATTCATAAATCTAGTAATTTAACAGTGAGTTATATATACAAAGATAATTTGACAGTACACATTAGCATTGGAATATTTAATCTGTCTCTCTCATTCCCTAACAAATCAATTAGACAAAACATTATTACAATAATACAGAGAAATGGCTAACACAATCAATACAATTAATAATTAATTGATTTAATCTGTATCGATGCTGTAGTATATCAAAATTATTTGCTTAGTCAAATTATCTCATCTTTCACCTCTATTTTATGAAGTCTTTGCTTTCAATAATTTAAAACCATATACTAACATTAATGCTGTTTAAGGTTTAAAAATCTAACACCTACTTTCGATTATGCTCCTGAATTTATAAGTGCTGTTTTTCTCTGTGGTTGAGCTATAGAATCTTTCCAAAGGTCTTATTTTCTTGTTTTCCTGATGTTGTTTGGTAGTAGTTATTTCTTGAGCAACCTTCCTTACTTCTTTTTATCCCAACACTGAAATATCATCTTTGCATGTCTGCCCTCTTCTTGGAGTACTTAGCATGAGTTCCTCGTAACTCTATAGCTGAAAAGTCATTTACATAAGTTTATATTTTTAGCTAATTTAGTCAAAATCCTGAGGAATTTGGGAGGTATCTGGGAACTTCAATAATCCCACAAAGAGCTACTTGTTTCTAGTAATTTTATTTTGTGTTCATCTTTTGTCTGATTGTTCAAGCCACCATGCTTGTCACCTTTGAGGTATCTGTTACTGGTCAGCCCTCTTTTACTACAAGTGCACTGGCGAATTTCATCTGAAATGTTTTCTGGATCTACTCTTAACTTTTTCCACACCCTCCTGAAATATAGATACAAAGATACACGTCTTCTTATATCTCCCAAAATACTTTATCAAAAACTGGTTTCTGAGTTATTATTGTATTATTACGTGTTGCCCTGTACTACATCTGACAAAGTTGTGACCACAAATGATATCTTTTCTAGTCCTGCCCAGTCAGTACAAGAGTCACCACAGTTTCGTGTTTCTCTCTGTTTCCAGGAGCAGAATGTTAGGTGGTATCATCAAAACAAAATTCCTAAAAGTTCTGGTTCCCTCAAATGAATACAAACTTGCAAGCCCGTTTATTTCTTACAAGAGTTTGAAGTCATATTTTGCAACATTTGACATAGCATTTAGTATTATTAATTTTACTTCTGAAGTAATTTTCTGTTTAAAGACCAGAATTATATCAAAGAGCAGATGACACAGTTTCTAAACTCATGCCACTGACGGGCTATTTCTTCTTTCATGGGGGATTTCAAAAAAATGTTTTTAATTCACATCTGTGCTGTTTGTATTACATGGGCGGGACATCTCACCTAGATTTAATTCTAGTATTATACCATTTTATCTAAATGATCATCAATACCTTTTGCAGCGCTAATTACCCAAGGGATTACTTGTCTGACAAACAGCCTGGAAGGATATTATGCTGCAACCACACCAATTGTTAAGATGTGTTTTCTTCCAGCCTTATTATTGTCAAATGCGGCCTATAATCTCAACCATTATGTGAGTAAAATATATGTGGAAAGATTGGAATATATGTTTACATAATGCCTTAATCCCTACAACACATTTTTATGTCTGCTCCATATTTAATACTATAAACTGATCACAATACAGGCATATACTTCTAAATCTATGCATATCTTAAGTGTTTAAATAGAAATAGCAAAGTTAAAATCCTTCATCAAATATGGGATTTTAACAAAAATTGTGACCAATACATTATCTCAAAGATGTGATAGTATCTTTCTTTCAGAAAATTACAAGAAATATGTTACTTCTGATCATGAAGAAGGCAAATTTTGTATGTATTTTTTTCCACTCAACAGCATAAAAATACTAATAAAATCTTTGGAATTATTAACACAAAATTTCCTACTCCATATCAATAATTATAAGATTTAGGTAAAAACTTTATAGAGTTTAAAATATTTCAAGGTAATTCATACAAGTATTCTTCCCTCTTCTTTCCTTACTGTTAATCTATTCCATTACCTTTAAGGAATATATTCTTTAAAGAATATAATAGAATATATGTGTATATTAATTATATATACTTCATATTTAATAAATATATAATAAATATACTTATACTGTTATATTTCTTAAATATATGTACATATATTTATTATTACTCCTTTTATATTCCTTATACAGAGTATAACTAACTTTCTATATTACTTTATACTTTCCAACTCACCAATACTAACAATAAAAATGTGATAAATACATGAATCATCTGGAAGTTAAAAAAAATAAGTCCTAGTTGATAGAGTACAAAAACAAATGGAATTATATTTCCCATCCCATGAGAACACTGAAATAAGGAGAGGTTTAAAGATGTCATTAGGGAGCCCAGCACTTTTATCTGCCTGCTTTGTCTTCTTCGGAATATGCCTATTCTAACTCCTCATCAGATAGGACGAACCTGGAAGGATCAAAACCATGCAAACTATAGTATCTGTACATCTTCTTTTGCAGCTTGATTTTTTTCATTTAACTATGTATCTTGGAGTTTTCAGTAAGTACTCCTAGACCTATCTCATTCTTTCAAATGACTGCAAAAAAACATACTGTGATGTGAGTCTGCATTACCTAACATGTTTTATATTGTTCAGTGTATATTTTGCTTCTTTAGCTAATACAAACAATTCTTTAATTATTACACTTGTACTTCTGTTTTTTTAGATATAGGTAAAGCTATCTGTGGGAAAACTTCTTGGAATCTTTATTGTTTTGGAAAACTGTTTACATTTAAAATCATTGATAAACATTTAAATTGTCATTCACAATAAAAATATTCATTTCCATCAATAACATGGTAGAGTGTCATTTTACCAGCACTAGTAGATTCTATTTACAACACATTTTGACTTTACCCAATCTGATAAATGACAGAAAGTGCCTTACATATGGCTTTGCTATTTGCCCCAGAAATAGATTCCTGCCTTTTCCTGAACAAATTCTGAGAACTTAGATCTAGAGTCCATTAAAATTTCTCTTAGCTATCTAAGCTCCCTTTTAATCACCCTATTTTATCTCAATGCTTGTTCTGTTGCCAGATGTCCACCCTTTACAATCTAGAGCCTGGGTTTACCTTGACCATTTATTTTCAGTGCTGTTTGTCTGTCTGAATCTTTATAGTGGTGACATTGCTACTAACTTTGCCAGTGAGAAAGTTATGTCAACAGTGCTTCTATTTTTTTTCAGTGAAAACATTTTTTTTTAATTCTTGTATCTCAATATATCATTCAGCAATTATAAAATCTCTAAAACCTTAGGCTGGATTTAAATAAAATGTCTCAAATGTCATATCAAACAAAATAACCTTAGTAACTCCAGCAGTGAGGGCATCAAGTCTATATTTTCTTTATATTGCTCTCTAATGTTCATTGCCAAGACTGCTTCTCCCTCCACTACCTCCTAAAAATGTACTCATAGGCAAGCATATAACACACCAATCTACTCTGAGACGGGCATAGGGAAGGGACTTCCGTTAACAATCAATAAAGGGTCAATCTGAGTCTATTTTTGAGCTATCTTTAGAATTTTAGTAATTAATTTCCCTTTCTCTCAGGCATGCCAATTTTTAAGTATGTGTTTTTTGGCAGTCTGGGGCAGAAATCCTGTCATTCATCCCAATAATCACACTAAAGTATCAGCAAAAACAGATATTTGCATTTTACCTATTCTCACGTGTGCTTGCTTAAATTTGAATTTTGCCCTAAGTCGGATCATCAACCAGTGTTACCTTCTCTGCCTCCTTTAGTTTTCAATTAACATATAATCCTATAACTTCTATTCTCTAATATTTTCGAGATGCTGTCATTTTAATGAGCAAAGATGCTTAGAGGAATCTGGAAGTGTTACTAAGGGTAAAGACATAACCATAACTGCTTTAAGCTAAAAGGTGCATTGTTCTGAAACTACTGTCGAAGTTGCTTTTCTCAAAGCACCACAAGTGCACAATTCTATGGTAACAGGCAAAACGATTAATTGATTCAAAATAAGCAGCACATTGCTACTTCCTCTGAAATGGAAGTCCAAATCACAAGGGAAAACCAGACTTGTGGCACCTTTCTTTGATCCAAACGATTCTGGAAGAAGATAGATAGAAGACACCTTTTACAGCATCATGCCAGGAAGGTTAACTACATTTTATGCTTCAAAGTCACTCTCACTGTCTAGAGAGCATCATGCCTAAATTGAAAAGGGCACATCTTTTTGGTTTAGCTGTTGATGTCTGACTAATAGAGGAAGTCAAGCCAGCTGTTTTTATTGTTGCTTTTAACCATTTATGGTTTATCATTCTACATTCTATAATGACAGAGAAGCAGGTACAGCCACTTTTTTATATTTATATAGTTCTTATAAATTAAGTAAGAGTCAGAATAAAAATTACTAGAGTTAATAATGTAATAGACATTCATTTGGTGTACTACATGTAAATCAAAGTATAAAATATTTATGTGTTTCTTTATTCCTCCATTTTCGGGGGGAAGAGAGAGATAGGTTGCCCATCTTTTAATTGGGATTATATTATAGTCAAGGAAAAAAATTAAATATTCTTTATATTTATAGAAAGGGTTTCTTACACATGTGGCTGGAAGTTGGAGAAGTCCTTTTGTTTCTGTGGTATTCTCTACATTTAAACCTTTCCCTCCTTCCACTCCAGCGTATCAAACCCTCATCCTCATCTTTAGATTTAGCAAAACTGGGAGCTAGTCAGTATGTCTGCTGGAGGAACTATTGGTGGCTGCTTTAGTGACTGTGCAGCTGACACTGTCTGATGAGCTTAAAAAAGGAAATGGTCTGCTTTATTAAATGCACAGCCCTCAGATTCTGTATGTTTGTATTCATTCTGGGTTATTTTTTCTAGTGCCAATATTCAGATATCAGTCTCACAGAGAAAATGGTTCAGTCCTCAGATGTACAGTGAAGGAGATTCAGTGGCCTTCAATAGGCCTCAGATGCATTTATTAAAGTGTATTAGTTTGCTATTGGAGCATAAAAATCACCACAGACTTTGTACCTTGAAACAATATCAACTTATGAGCTTACAGTTCTGTAAGTCATAAGCAAGCCTGGAGCCTAAATCAAACTCTCAGCAAGTCTGGGCTCATCACCGGAAGCTCTGAGAGAGAATCATTTGTCCCCTCCAAGCTAACTCAGGATGCTGGTTGAATTTAGTCCCTTGTGGGTATAGATTTGATTCCCATTTTCCTGTTAGTTGTCAGTCAGCAGTCTGTTCACATGTTCTTAAGGCTGCCCATGTTTCTTGGCATATGGCTTGCTCTATCTTCAAAGCTAGCCAATGGCACCTCCGGTATTCACACTTTGTGCTTTGAATCTGAACTTTAATACCAGAACATTTTAATGGTCTCCTCAATTCTTCATTTTATATCTAAAAGAATTATAGAATAGAGTCTGTTTTATGTATTAGAGAGTAAATGTACCTCACACAATCTTCCTTTGACAATTTAAACAGGTGAATTGTCACTGCCCACTTGTCATATGGAAAGCAACGTAACAATGTTCTTCCTACAGGAACTTCCAGGGCCAAATGATTCCTGGAAGATTCTGAGAGACCTTTGAGATTCTAAGGTGATGGACAACAAATGTCCTTCAATATTCTGGGTGAAGCTCACCTCTGGCTTCCACAGAAGAGATCTTCCTGGGCTGTTACAGCTGTACAGTGACAGAAGACACAGAAATAAAAAAGGTAAATGGACTTTACATGAACCCCCAGGAAGAAATAAATAGACCTCTGGAATAGGACTTCAGATATTTTCCAACATTAAGTATTAGTTACATTTTCAGAAATTAAATTTTGAAGGTCAACTTCTCAAATACTATGGAAATAGTTGATCTTTGTTAAGGGGAATTTCCCTACGATTCTAATTTATAGATAATTATCAGAGTTACACTGTTTGGCTAAAATATATATCATTCTTCATACTGAAAAAAAGTGCCATGTTTTTAAAATGGTAATATTTTTCAAAAACTTACAGAAAAAAGAACAAGATACATGCTTTTATAAATTTCACATCAGATCAAATCATCTTATAATCTTAGCATTGATTTTAAAAGTGTTTGCATAGTTTCTTTTAAAATTCTAGTTTATATTTAGCTATATGCATTAATACCTGATTCTTTTTCAATGATGAAATATTTGATTTCACTTATTCTGTTTTGAATAATAAAAGTGCACAAAAATGCACTAAAAAATGTGATAATTTTCATCCTTCCACAAAATTATTTGGAACTCAAATTCATTAGTTTCACCTTGGTTTCTCATTCAGTTTTAGTCAATATAGAACTGTTACTTTAACATTGTGCAGTTTGACATTTCCTTCAGTAATACCTGAGAAGTGGATGTCTGATTCAACACTTCCGAGCAGGAGGATAGACAGCTTCATTTTAGGAGCTTCATGAACATGATAATTCTCCTGGTGAGCTATCTATTACCCTGTAGGATCATAAGTTATTTCTATATTATGTAAAATGCAGCATGCATCAAAGGAGACATATGTCATTTGGGGGTTTTACTATGGTTCACCTAACAAATTGCGAGGACAGTCAAGTCAAAATGATATTTCAGAATGCAAAATTGCATTCACACTAGTGGCTCACCTGATATGCTGTTCTATTACATGCTTGTCCTGTCCTATTGTGGGAATGCCTCCTTAGAGGGACATATATAAAAAAGCATCACTCAGCTTTTCTCTAAGTGTTACCTGTACACCTGTGATTCTGTAATTTCATTTTAAGTGTCTCTTGCAAATTGAATCATGTCCTATGAGGACAGATACTGTCATCTGCAAGAAAAATACATAGTTAACTACAAACTATACTCCTCACATATGGCTAAATATATTTTCTAACACATTCAGGTGAAAATAGATGCTTCTTCTCTACGAGGCTGCATTTTTAAATGTATTTTAGGCATATGGCAGAATGTAAAAGTATTTCCTTCTTAGCAATGTAACCAATTAAATTTGACATGGTAATTTTTTACAAACCCTTAAATATGACAATATATTTACAGGTGGCAGCCCTAAATAAGTTCTCTTTTATTCTTATAACACTGTTACTCATGTTTTGCCAATCCTATTATGTTTGTTTATTTAATCAAAATAATGTATATATATGTATTATATATATGTGTGTGTATATACATATAATCAGTGTATACAGAACGCTAACCAGTAGTGGTGGAATTACAAAGTAAATAAATAATATGGTTCTTCCTTATAGAGCTCATATGTAAAAGAGGAAAAAGTAAACACGTATTGCATTTAAAGCAACAAAACTGGAAGAACTGAACAAACTGAAATTCTTAATCAGCTATTTGCTTAAGTACTAAAGAGTTCAGGAACTGAAAAGTAAAAGAATGTGAGTAAGTACAACCATGGAAGCATTTTATCCAATGAATTTTGAGCTGCATGGAATAGAAATGGTCTAAAATCAGGTCATATGAAAAAACAAAGAGTAGAATTAGATTTCACAAGAGCTGGAATATGGTCACACAGCCATTGTCTTGGCACCATTTTTCTTATGACTCATGGGATTCATTTCCCAATATCTCTGCTACATTTACTGAAGGCTGTTGTTATAGACTATATTTAAACCGACATGAACCTATATTCACTGCATCTCTTTAATATCAAAGCTTAAGTCCCCAGTGTTATTTGATTGACTCTGTTTTCATGTCCAAACTAAATTTGCAGCAGAAATTATGTGTTAAATTTGACTCTTTTTGGTAAAGGTCTTTCTCCTGGAATAATCATTTGTAGTTGGGGACATAGCATAACCTAGAAAAAGTCCTATTGGTCAACTCTTCTAGCAGGTAGTATGGGTAATTTCTCTTATAGGAGGTTGTGTATAAACAGCATCTGGCCTTGATATTTAGACAGTCATTTGGAGGCAATATGGAATGAGTTTATTTAACTGAGTCTTAAGGTGCTATTTAAGGGAGAGACAGTCTGTTATTTGATGACTTATAAATTGATATATTTAAAAATATGGATGTGTGGTACAGAGTAGATTAAACTACCTGAATTCATGAGAATAAAATATGGTACTATGAAAAAAGAAAGTGAAAATGTTTTGGGAGTAAAGCCCTGTATCTCAGGGATTTGAGTGATACTGGGCTTTGGAAACCAATGACAAAACAAAACAAAACAGAAGACTGTAGAAATAATGAATTGCTGAATGGTGGGTTTTGATTTGTTTTTTGTTTTGTTTTGTTTTTGAGTGATTTCAGAAAAAGATAAAGGAGAATGAAACAAAAATAGAAGCTAATTTCCATAATAGAATTACATTAACAGAATAAGGTAAATAAATGTTCTTACATTTCTCCAGCTATGACACGATTTCACATTTTAATTCCTGGATCATCCAGTTATTTTAGAAGGATTTCAGTTGTGCAGATAAAATAACCACAATCATGATATATTTTTTATAGTGCTTAAGTAATTTTATTATTATTTTTGTTTCATGATCTCAGTTAACAGAAGTAATTTGACCATGAGTAGATCACATTTGAAATAAACATGACTGGACCACTCCAAGCATCAGCTCTATAATATAATACTACTTCCAAGAGGATTATGTCACAGAATAACAATTCTCACTGGTCAATAACCTCCTCACCTCATCTATCAGTTTATTTATGCAATAGACATTTGCCATAACCTAAAGTACTCTACATTTACAAAAGGCAAGCAGAGCAGAATCTCAAAGAAATTCATGTCAATCTGTTGTAATCACCAGAATGAACTCTTGACAACTACATGTTTGTTCAAATGCACTCTTGCCCTTATGCCTTTGCTAATATATTGCAGATCAAAAGGAGCTTTGATTTAGCAGAGGTCTGTGACTAATTCACTGTGTATGGAATGGTGAGAGAACATCCAAATTCACTTTAACACAACACTTCTTCATATAAGCCTGCCCTGAGTTCATTCTAATCCCTCATCTTTGAAAAGATCCAGATGATAAAATAGGATTATTTTGATAATACTTTTTTAATTCCATACTCCCAAAGCTTCAAATATGATACAACAGACATTTTGATATTTATGGAAGAAAAAATGGAAGTGAAAAATTGGGGTCTAGGAAAGGCAGTGGAAGAAAAAATAAAAGAAAACTACGAATTGTTCAGAGTTGTTTCCTGGTCTCTTTTACAAAGATTTAACTTAGAACAAAACATTTTGAAAAGAGAAGCAAATAAAGGGCTGTTAACTTTGTCCACTATTCAAATATGAAATTGCAACCTCTAAGAGAATTAAGCAATATATGCATGATTCAGTTTTCATATATATATATATATATATATACTCACACTCAAATTCCAATGAAGAAAATAAAAAAAACTTTTTCAATACAATAAATATTAATAATAACAGTCCATCAGTAATCATAACTTGGAACCAATTTTCCAATTGTACAGCAACAAAAATATATGATTACATTATTTTTTGTAAACTAAAATTGGATTAATTGTCTAATATTATTTTTGAATAATACTTTGAATATAGGTATTCTTTCTGAACTACAATACCATTGGCTGCCTCCTACCCCCCCAGAAAAGAAAGTCAGATTGTATTAATACCCCACTGATATATAGACATATGTATTTGTATTTTTGGCCCATAGAACTCTTAAAAGTCTTCTATATCTTATATCCATATGGAAAAAATGTTTCAGTATATGTTAGGATAAGCGGCTTTCAAGTTTACCTTAAATTAAGAATAAGAAGGAATCAAAGAAAACAGGAAAATATCGAAATTCCTAAACCAATCACAGTTGAAATTACTAGAATTTCTTAATTTGACTATTAGTTGAAATTAAGAATAGCCATGTACCTTGTGCTTTGCAAACAGTATTTCTCTCCAGAGCTTTTATTATTCCAGAAGACCAGGAAATAAGTAAAAGGACATTCATGTACCATGCAAAAGGAAAGATTATAAATATCATGAATGACTGCATTTGCAAAATCATTTCAAAAAGATGTTGGGACTCCCATACGTAGCATCATGTTGCATTAATATATTAAAAGAACCACTCTACTGGAGGGAAAATAAATATTGCAAAGAAGTAATGAAAGTGTTTTAAGTTAATCACTGACCTAGGAATATGGAATCCCAAAGGCCAAAATCAAAATGAAAGTAAGAACTCTTCTTAGTAAGCATGTACCCTAAGCATTTTCACCCTTAGGGTAATGGAAAGATGTATTAAACTTGCGTCATCTTTTGATGATGGGGTAATTGTACAGACAGGATCTAAAGCTTAAGACCTTCTCCAGAGATGCTGAGTCTAGTGAAACACTTTTCCATTAAGCTGAACTTAAATGAGAGCATGAGGTATAAAGGTGAATAAGAAGATATTATTCTGCTTCACAGAAGTGGTCAGCAAGTAAATGTGCCTTCCTTGAATTTGTGGCTAGGGAAAACCAACACACACACATGCACACACACACATACAGGCACAAACATGAAGTCCTTGAATATTCATAAGCATAATTCAAACATCATGTGAAATTAAACAGAATATTCACACTACTTGTGTGGTTTAAGTCAGTATTCAAATTGTGGTTATCAGAGATAAACAGTTTCCACTGTGATCATAAGAAGCAAATACAAAACCTGTCAGAGGAGCACAGCTTCTATCCAGGCCTTAAATATTTCCCAACGAAAAATATCAAGAGCTCATGAATTAAAGATGGTGGCATGAGAGGTGAGACAGAGGCCTCATCCTAAAACCACAAATAATATGTAAATATGGTTAATACAACGAATCCTGAAAGAGCAACAGGAAAGAAGGCTGCACCAGACTGGATACACCTGGAGAAAAGAACAGAAATCATGGAACAGGGTAACATACCAAAGCTGTGATCCAGTGGGGCCTAAGCCCTTCCCCCACCCCAGCTCACAGGTGGGAGGGAAAGAAATGGAGTGGGGAGGGGGTGGAGGCCCAGGACTGCTGAATACCTAGCCCTAGAGATCTGCTTTGGAATCACAAACCTACATTGCACGGTGCCCTGGAGATTAGTGAGGATGGAAAGCTAAGACAGGTGGAGTACTTGAAGAGACTGAGATTCCAGCCACTTGTGGAAATAGGGATCCACATCTGGCTGCCCTGGGACAGAAGAAAGGTGGGCAGATTTAGAGACTTCCTAACAGCTCGAGGTTTGCTAAAGGGCCAAGGATTTCTCAGAGCTTCCTGGTCAGGAGAAAGGACAGGTGGACAAAAATGTCCAGGTGCATTGTCAGCAGCAGGTTGAGAACTTTCAGGAGCTTCAGTTGCTCCATCCTTCTGGCTAGCTACACAGCTCTGAGGCCCCCCAGCATGATATTCAACCTGTTGTGCATTCCTCCCAGCAAGCCAGCACCAGCTCACAAACTGGCACCAATGCCCTGGCATCAGGCCAGGAAGAGGAAGGCCATGCCTACAGCAGCTACAAATGCAAAGAAGAGAGGCTTACACCTGTCTGCTCGGCCCACTGGTTCTGACATTGGAGACAGGCGCAGCAGCCGGGAAGCAGGAAACAGATCTTTCCTTCTCCCAGTCACCAGCACCACACTCCTGCAACAACCAACATCACTCCAATGGCTGAGCAGCTCCAGACAGTAGAGCTTCTGAGCACTAGCGGGCACCAAATACAAACATCACACGTCAGGGGAACCTGGTTCAAACTAAAATCACACAAACACCTAAAAAAGGAACAAGTGAAACTGAATTCAACAATCTTCCTGAAAGAGATTTCAAAATAAAAATTATAAACATGTACATGTAGGTACAGAAAAATATTCAAGAACTCAGGGACAAATTCAGGTCTCAGATTCAATCATTAAGGAATATAATATCTGAAATGAAACATAAAATGGAGGGATTTAAAAGCAGATTAGATGTAGTAGAGAAGACAGTAAATGGAAATGAAATAAAGAAGAGGAATACAAAGAAGCTGAGGCACAGAGGAAAAAAATGATATCTAGGAATGAAAGAATATTGAGAGAACTGTGTGACCAATCCAAATGGAACAATATTCACATTATTGGGGTACCAGAGGAAGAAAGAGCAAGAGGGATAGAAAGTATCTTTTAGGGGGTAATTGCTGAAAACTTCCCCAATCTGGGGAAGAAGATATTCTCTCAGGCCATGGAGGTGCACAGATCTCCCAACACAGGGGACCCAAGAAAGACAACACCAAGACAATAAAATTAAAAATGGCAAAGATCAAGGATAAAGACAGAGTATTAAAAATAGCCAGAGAGAGAAAAAAGATCACATACAAGGGAAAGCCCATTAGGCTATCATCAGACTTCTCAACAGAAACCTTACAGGCCAGAAGGGAGTGGCATGATGTATTTAATGCAATGAAGCAGAAGGGCCCAAAATAAGAATACTCTACCCAGCAATATTATCATTTAAATTTGAAGGAGGGATTAAACAATTTCCAGATAAGCAAAAGCTGAGAGAATTTACTTCCCACAAACAGTCTCTACTGTTTAATTTGGAGGGATTGCTGTAGATGGAAGTGTTCCTAAGGCTAAATAGCTGTCACCAGAGACAATAAAACCACAGTAAAGAAAGTAGAACAATTAATTACTAAGCACATGCAAAATTAAACCAACCACCCCAAAAGTCAGTCAAGGGATATACAAAGAGTACAGAATATGATACCTAATATATACAAAATGAAGGAGGAAGGAAAAGGAGGAAAAAAAAGAACCATTAGATTGTGTTTGTAATAGCATATTAAGTGAGTTAAATTAGTCTGTTACGTAGTAAGTAAGTTACCTTTGAACCTTTCATAACCACAAATCTAAAGCCTGCAATGGCAATAAGTACATTCCTATCGATAATCACCCTAAATCTAAATGGTCTGAATGCACCAATCTAAAGACATAGAGTCACTGAATGGATTAAAAAACAAGACCCATCTATATGGTGCCTACAAGATACTCAATTCAAACCCAAAGACATACGTAGAGTAAAATTGAAGAGATGGAAAAAGATATTTCATGCAACTAATAGAAAAAAGCAGGAGTTGCAGTACTTATATCAGATGAAATAACTTCAAAACAAAGAAAGTAACGAGACAAAAAAGGACAATACATAATGATAAAGGGATCAGTTCAACAAGAGGATATAATCATATATATATATATATCTATACACCCAACACAGGAACACCTATATATGTGAAACATTTACTAACAGAAGGGATCAGTTCAACAAGAGGATATAATCATATATATATATATCTATACACCCAACACAGGAACACCTATATATGTGAAACATTTACTAACAGAATTAAAGGGGAAATAGAATGTAATGCATTCATTTTAGGAGACTTCAACACACCTATCTTTTAGGCAGCATCTAGACGGGTCTTTTATTTTTTATCCATTCACTCCAAATGACAGATCAACCAGACAGAAACTAAGTAAGGAGACAGAGGTCCTGACCAACACATTAGAACAGATGGACCTGACATCTACAGAACACTCTATCCAAAAGCAGCAGGATACACATTCTTCCCAAGTGCACATAGAACATTTCAAGAATAGACCATATACTAGGCCACAAAAAGAGTCTCAGTAAATTCAAAAAGATCAAAATTGTACCAACCAACTTCTCATACCACAAAGGTACGAAACTAGAAATAAATTACTAAAAGAAAATGAAAAATCCCACAAACACGCGGAGGCTTAAAATAATGCTTCTAAATAATCAGTGGATCAATGACCAAATAGAAACAGATAAAGGAATATATGGAGACAAATAACAATAATTCAAGACCACAAAATCTGTGGGACACAGCGGAGGCTATGCTAAGAGGAAAGTATATTGCAATACAGGCCTACCTCAGGAAAGAACAACACATATGAACAGTCTAGAAAAGGAAGAACAAATGAGGCCCAAAATCAGTAGAAAGGGGGACATAAAGATCAGGGCATAAATAAATAAAATTGAGAAGAATAAAACAATAGAAATAATCAGTGAAAGCAGGAGCTGGTTCTTTGAGAAAATAAACAAAATAGAAAAACCCCTAGCCACACTTATCAAGAAAAAAAGAGTCTATACACATAAACAGAATCAGAAATTATAAAGGAAAAAATCACTACAGACATCACAGAAATACAAACATTATTAGAGAATACTATGAGAAATTATATACTAACAAACTGGATAACCTAGAAGAAATGGACAACTTTCTAGAAAAATACAAACTTCCATGGCTGACCCAGGAAGAAACAGAAAATCTGAACAGACCAACTACCAGCAAAGACATTGAATGGGCAATCAAAAAACTACCCAAGAACAAAACTCCTGGACAAGTTGGCTTCTCTGCTGAATTTAATCAAATATTTAGTGAAGACCTAATACCCATCCTCTTTAAAATTTTCCAAAAAATAGAGGAGGGAATACTTCCAAACTCATTGTATGAGGCCAGCATCACTCTAATACCAAAACCAGGCAAAGACAACACAAAAAAAAAAAGAAAACTACAGACCAATATCCCTGATGAACATAGATGCAAAAATATTCAACAAAATATTAGCAAACTGAATTCAAAAATACATCAAAAATATCATCCATCATGATCAAGTAGTATTTATGCCAGGGATGCAAGGATGTGCAACATTCAAAAATCCATCAACATCATCCACCACATCAACAAAAAGAAGGACAAAAGCCACATGATCATCTCCATAGATGCCAAAAAACCATTCGACAAAACATCCATTCATGATAAAAACTCTCAACAAAATGGGTAGAGAGGACAAGAATCTCAACATAATAAAGGCTGTATATGACAAACCCACAGCCAACATTATACTTAACAGCGAGAAGCTGAAAGCTTTTCCTTTAAGATCGGGAACAAGACAAGGATGCCCACTCTCCCCACGTCTATTCAGCATAGTTCTGGAGGTCCTCGCCACGGCAATCAGACAACACAAAGAAATAAAAGGCATCCAGATTGGTAAGGAAGAAGTTAAACCATCCATGTTTGCAGATGACATGATATTGTATATAAAAATCCCTAAAGAATCCATTCCAAAATTACTAGAACTAATATATGAGTTTACCCATGTTGAAGGATACAAAATAAATACACAGAAATCTGTTGCATTCCTATACACTAACAATGAACTAGCAGAGAGAGAAATCAGGAAACAATTCCATTCACAACTGTATCAAAAAGATTAAAATACCTAGGAATAAACCTAACCAAGGAAGTGTTTTGTCTCAAGAAATAGGAAGGGCCACGAAAAGAGAGAGATACCAGGGAACATTTATTCAGTGACTAAAAATAAATAACCAATAAGGTAATAAACAGAATAATAAATAAAACTCATAACCTTAACTAAACAAGGAGACAGAAAATATTCAAATTTAAAGTTACCTGTAAGTAGAAATAACTATCAAATTCTATTGGGTAATAATCTATTTGTCAATCCTTCTCAAATAGCAAGTTCAGTTTGTGAAACAAAACAAGAAAAAAAATGGAAATGTAAAAAAGGGAAAAAGGGAATTACCTGAAACCCTCAATTAATCTAAAAACATAACCAGAAAGAGAGAACAAACCTATGTGTAAAAATACTGAGAAGATATGCTTTTAGATCAGAGCAATGTCTAAAGGGAAAAAATCTTAAAGAGAAAAACCAGACATGAGAGGGCAGTTTTGGAAAAGTCATGTTTCCCCAGGAGAAGGTTAAATGGGAAGAAGAGGAAACCATTGAAAACTTTATGAGGAAACACAAAAGACTCAGGAAAGGGAGACTTTAAATCTTTTAAGACACAAGATATCAAATCATTGAAACACATGAAATATTCCCTCCCCAAAAAAGGTATTCAGCTTTATTATTCTTTACTGAATAAGAGAGTACTTATAATTTGTTCCCTTGTATTTCCCTCCATACTGTCAGCCATGTCCTCAGAGATGCAGGCAGCATGAATACAAAGTGTTATAAAAAGAAGTGTGAAAATAGAAGCCCCAAATGTTCAGCTGTTGAACCTGCCCCCACATTACTCACCTTGAGAAAAACGTTGAAGCAGAAGAAAGCTGTAACTGTACTTCAAACATATTCTCTGAAACAAGTATTTGGGACAAGAAAAAAAAAGGCAGAATCAAAAATTCAAGCTCAATGGGCAAAATGATAAATGAAACAAAGTTTGATTGACATGTAGGAAATAAAAGGAAAAAATAATATCAGTGATGAAGACTAAACATCAAGCTGGTAGAAGGCCAACAGAATAAAAATGTAATGAGAGGGATCAAAGAAAAGGAAGAAAAACAACCAAAATAATGAAAATGTGATAAAGAAGTAAAAAGAGTCAGAGAGTAATTAATGAAATGAAAGACAAACTAAGATAATCTAATTTGTATATAATTGGACTTCCATAAGAATCATATTAAAACAATAGGATATTCTGGAAAAAAAAAGATTTGAATCAACATATTTGTATCTTCAAATATATACATGGTCATTCCATAGAGAATAAGTAAAAATTGACCTGTAATGATCAATTTCATGATATACCTGAATAAAAAAATTAAACTTTAAAATTAAAGAATAAACACTCAGAGCCTCTAGGCAGAAAGAGCAAATAATTTACATGTGTAATAGAATAAGGCTGGCATTAGGATTCTCAAATCAAAACATAAAGCAAATGAAAAATGTATTTACATTTTCAAAGCTTTAAATGTAAGAACCTAGAATTTTATACCCAGGCAAGGTGCCCTTCCTTTATCAAGGCAATATATTTAAAAACTTTTAAATATTAAAGAGCTTTAATATTTTATATCAATGAACCATTCACTGAGATCTACTACAAGAAGAATCTCTTCCAAACAAACACTGGAGAAATGAACAAAATTATTAATGAAAATAATTAAAACCCACATGTAGCAGGAAAAAAACCTAGAATGGACTATAAATGAAACAAATGAATTGCATATTTTTAATAGAAAAGACAAACACATTGAAAAAGAATACAAAGAACTAAATTAATTCATGAACATGGTATTTGGAATTTTATGCTCTAAGGCTAGAGAAGAAATGACCTTTAAATAAATACTGAACCATGGTTAGAAAACTTTTTTGCAAATGCATATATTAGCAATTCCCAAAGTATTTTATTTGTGTTTTAGGATAGTGTGCGTAAGTAAATATATTGTGGGTGACAGAAGCAAGATTTCCATTGTCAGAAAGACAAGTTGTAAATAAGGAAAGAGGAAGAAGAGAATAAGCTCCATGGTATTGGATTGTAATTTAAGGTATCCAAATTCATGGTTTGGTGGGATAGTGTTCTATCTAATTCTCCCTGAGGAATTTCAGTGTATAAATCCTAAAAAATAATAATTGGAAAAAAGATATATTCTATATAAAGTGTTTATTTTCTATAACGAGGAGCACTGATAGCAGCCTCAGATTAATTACAGAAAACTAGAGCATAGACATGTACATAAATATGCTGCTGAAGTCTGAAAAGTATTTCCAATTTTTATGATTAACTGTATCGATTTCTCCTGTATTAGAATTTTGCAAATTGTCACTTTACCGATTGTCACATTCCTTCTTTAAAAGAACTGTCAATACTTGAGAAACGCTTAATGGAACTTTGTTGCTTGCAGGCAGAGTCTATTAAGAAAGCCTTCAAATATTCTTAAACCATTTTTCTGCTCATCTTTGAAATATTTCTATCTTAGTGTATTATAGCAACTAATATGTTGCTAATTACTGGAATTTAGAGTAAGTTTATGTCTAAATGCTTTAATTCATTGCACCCACTTTTGAAGTACTTCTTTGGTTGATGTAACATAGCACAAGATAATAAACAATACACAACTGAATGTGTCATATCACATTTGACATCTCTGAGGCACCTAAGCAGCAATAAACTGAAATTTTTGTCCTTTTATGCCAATTTAGGATACACATTTTAAGGAGTGTGTCTTAATCTTGTTTAGATTATTTTACTTTCACAGATTGTCTCCCCCTGCATATGCATTTTATTTTAAGCTAGAGGGAAGCATGGGCTTTCTTGAATATGACTCAGAAACAATATTCTTTGGTCGGTATGAATTCGTGAACTAGCTTTAAAATGGCAAAGTGGCATGACTGTCTCACTGGTCATCAAAAAATAAGTGAATACTAACTTTGTCTTTGTTAGATTATATAGATTGCAAGTACTTAGGTAGTTAGTAAACGTGTATGTATGGGTGTGTGTGATTGTGTTTGTATGTAAACATTACCTTTAAAAATAATGATTTTATTGAATGTTATTTAGCAAAACAATCCCACATATAGAAAAATATGGTAACAATTTTTATTAAGTAGTGGCAAGGTATGTACTATTACCTATTTACTGTACATATTTAATGGTGTTCTTCAGAATACATCCCATGTTTATGTTTATTTTAGAAAAAAGTGGTGCTGCAATTACATTAGCAGTCAAGTGAAATCACATAAACTTTTAAATAATAGGTAGGAGTTGTTAAAATTCATTTTTCACAGTTCCAGATTATATATATCTAGAATATTTAAGATGGAAAATTCAACAAATATATAGTGACTAGACCCATTAATATAAGTATTCCAGAAATTTTGCTCATTTACCTTTTTATGTTCCTCCTTATTGAGTATAAGTAAACTATTTCCCTGTATTAAGCACTCTTTGTTTCAATTCACTTTCCTAAATATGCAACATGCTCTGAACAATAGATTTTCATAGAAAATTTAACACAATTTATTATTGAAATACAATAATGGCATCCTACACATTCTCTGCTTTGTGAAAAAATAATTAATTTTCATTTTCAAATTGCCCAAAATGACAGGTTTGTCTGTGCTATATGGCTATTTGGCTATAAATACTTGCCATTCATAATTTACTGTGATATTCTCAATGAAGTCTATTAGAAAGCAGAACATAATAAATTTTAAATCTTTTTTAAAACATTAATTGCAAGATAGTAAGGAAATATCAGATAGATGTAAATGAAGGTAAATATATAGTATTCAAGCATACAGCTCCATCTTCTCCATCTCAGAGCATTTGCTCCAGCCTCTCATGACAAGGGGCAGAGATTTCAGGACCTGCCTGTAACCATTAACATATACATACACATGGTACACATTTTGGCCTATTAAAAACTGTACTATTAAGTAAGAGTGAACAAAAATTAACTGTTCTACTATCCTACCGTCCCCAAAAATCTAGGGAATGGCAAGAAGAGTTGCCTGGTGCTGGAAAAAAAACATCAAGCCACAAATGTAGAATACACTGGTCATAGCATAACAAGATTTTTATGTCCCTAGGAAAATCATATCAATTCTTCTGTGGAGAAAAGTCCATTTACCCTAGGATTTCAAAAATTTGTACAGGAATATTTTCAAGGACAATTGAACCTGGAAGAATCAAATATAAGTATGCAAGAAGTTTAGGTCCCAAGGTGGTGCCTTTCAAATATGGACCTGCAAACCTTTCAGGTAATAACATTCTCAGATATGAATCATTTTATACATACTTGCAACATTAAATGCTCTTACTAAGTAGATGTATATAATTCTAGACATTTGGAGACTGATTACTATGTCTGAGGAAATTAATGTCTAGATTAAAAATACCTGTAGTCAGCACAAAAGCAAAGAAAATTACTTAGTGGAATTGAGAAAAAAAAGTAGTTGTATAAAAATAAAATGGAGGGAAAAGTAACTAAAATTCAAATGAACAGCTAAACAATAAATGAGACCCAACTGGAGAAAAGATTAGTGAAGTGAACATGACAATAGAAATTATTCAGAATATAGTGCTGAGAGGAAAAAAAGATGGAAAATAAGAAAAAAGAGATGGGCATGTAGAATAAAAATCAGAATTCCAAAATCTATCCAAGCTTCTAGAAAGAAAGGAGGAGAAAATTCAGTTTGAATATTTGGAAAACAATCCCTGGGAATGTTTTCAATACAGCAGAAGATCCCAGTACAAAACAACATGTCAAACAATTCCCCTGCCCCAAGAAGTTTAAATAAAGGATACTGTGTTCTTTTGAAAAAGGAAAATATAAAGAATAAAGAGATTTAAAAAGCAGGAAATGGTCAAGAAAACAAATTGCCTTCAAAGGAGAGGAGTTAGCTAGACAATAGTGATGGAAACCAGAGGAATGATCTCCACTGAGCTGAAAGAACTCTCCCAGCTGTATAAAATGCTGTACCTAAGGAAACTGTCCTTTATGAAGGAGTGGAAAGTAAGGACACATCTATATTCTTTAATGTTATGAATGGTAACTCTAATTAGGTAATTTAAAAACTAGACATTTTGAAACTGTAAAAAGATAAACTTTATTCATTCTGGTTACACTTGATTATATAAACAACGATTTTATGATACACACTAATATTTAGGTAGTTTTAAAACCTTTTTCTACACAAAAATAAATCTTTTAGAAACATGAATGACCAAATAAAAATATGGCTTTCATACACATCCACATCTAACCATACTTTGTCTCCAAATAAAGACATTAACTAAGTCAGATTTCGCCTAACATGATACAACTGTTTACAACAGAAAATGTTCTAATACTTCCCTGAGAAGAGGATGCCGAGTCCTTGGGTGATGTTCAATCTTAAATACTGTGATTGATTTAAAATTAAATATTATTAATTTTTTTGTGTTAAATGGTAAATGATGTGACCTCTGGTCTGTCACAGGGTGTCAGAGTGGTCTTCTGTAATAACTCCCATCTAATATTTCAATATACATATATCTTTACATATCTATTTCTATAGTATACAAAGGCATTTCTGGCATTTTAGCTTCATCTAGTGTAGGCTACCACTGAATCCAGGTTTCAGCCAATCAAACAATTAAATCCTTTTCTAAACCCTTGAGCTAAAATACTGCATCCAGAACCTTTGCTCAAGGGAACCATATCGGCAAATTCATCATGATCCAACTTTATAGTCCTTCTAACATGATTTCACACCTTTAAGATTCATTCCCACAGATACTATCAGATTTCTGTCTGTATAAATTGGAAATGGCATGCAACTCATCACAAAATCATGCTCAGTACCTCAGTCTTTTGGGTACGCTAGAATATGAATCTAGTTATAAGTCTAAAAGTGGAGTAGTAGGGGTAGTTTCTAAGGAGAATTACTAGCTTTGCTCAGCCAATAGGCTCACGGCTTCACGGCATTATCAGACTCACCCTGGAGTTTGCACTCTTTTTTGCTGCTGCTGTTTTCTGGTAGAACTTTCTTCCTCTCACCTAGTCTTACTCTACTCATCTTTTATCCACATCAAACTTTGTTCTGTGTTTTTCAATCCTTAAAAATTATACTTATTTCTCTCATCAGAGTAAATACTGATTTACAGAGTAATACTTTCTTGAATTCTCAGTACTTTCTATATACTATTTTCATCCAGTAAAAAGGTTATGTTTTTTTTTCCTGGACCTTGTGTAGGAGAGTATTTCAAAAATCATTCAGTCTTGTAGACATAGCACAATGCCTAAGAGTAAAACAGCATCAAGGACTAATGAATGCAAATTGAACAGAATCATAATACTTTCATATGACTAGTTTGTCTATCTTTTAACTTCTGAAGGTGGGTAACTGAAATTTCCTTTGCCAGAAGGCTTTACCTATTTTAGTTAAAGCCTGTAGTAACCATTTACATGAGGCTGAAAATTCTTAGATCTGCTGTATTTGGTTTATAGAGAAGTTTCCAAATAGACTGGTTTATCTATCCACTAGGTTGATAAATTTTAAACTATCAGCATTCAGTGATCTTAAAATAAGCTAATTATAAAATAAATTTGTTTCCTATTCTTAAAATTTGCTTAAAATTTTGTCACTTTTAATTTTGATTTTGTGACTAGAAGTTTTAGATTAGAAATTATCCTCAAGTAAGTCAATGATTAAAAATTTCTTAGGATAATTATTTCTGTTGTCTATATGTGTTCCATTTATGAAAATGTTGTATAGATGAGAATATTCTAACAGAACTTTAGTTATATTAATAGTGAGTATAATGTCTCTTATTCTTCAACAAATCAATTTTACAATGAGAAGTATCTAGTGAAAATATTTAAAATACAGAAATTAATTCTAATTATGATCTTACTGATTTTTTTCTGCCAACATGTTTTACACTCTCTCTGCTTTGACAAAATTCTTTGGATGATAATTTGCAAATATTTAACAGCTCAGCTGTTTTGGATATTTTCAAGCTTTTTTAACTTTCAGTTATACTTTACTGTGCTTTTGGGTTATATTGTCTTGTTCTTAATATATGTAATCCATGTCTGTATTAAAAAGATACTTGACCAAATTTACTCTAAGTAGTATTACCCTCTAGTTACATGAAGATGACTAAATCAGCTTACAGTTACTGTTTATTTTCTTTCTTCTGTGAAGTTGGCATTAATCCAGACTGCTAAGGATCATAATACCAGTGCATCTAATTACATTTAATACATTGATTATGCCAAAGCTAGTTCTTAAATACTGATTCAGTCATTAAAGAGAAATACAAGCATTTGATCTAGTTTTCTCTGATGTTATTTAAAAACAAAACAGAAAACAAAGAATCGAGCCAGAACACAGTCCTTCTGGAACAAATATCTAATGAATTTAGTCTATTTACTAAGTTCTGAAAGCTTTTTAACTGGATACCAACTCATTAGTATTTACTATTGTAGAAAAATAAAATAAGAAAAATCTCTTTTTTTAGTATTTATTTTGTAATTTTCTATTCAGTTCTATCAGTTTAATGTTATGGATACATTTACAGATAGCACTTTGTTCCATTCCCCCTCTCTCTTTTTTCTCTCTCTCTGTGCCTATATCAATGTGTGTGTATATATACATATATGTCTATGTATATATACACACACATATATTCACTCTCCTTTCAGCCTCTCCCCTAAGCCTTTGACAACCACCAGTCTGCTGCATTCATAGAGACATTGAGTGATGTCCAGTTTAATACTTGTGACTATATTTAGATTTATAATGTAGCTCATTTAATTAATTTGATGTTAATAAAGAATGTATCTCTTAAGTATATACATAGAAATACTCACAAACACATACAGATGTAACAACTACTCTTTGAAATATATGCCCCTTTATTTCCTCTCAATCTCTCTATTCTAATTATTTTCAATACTCATAAACTAACTGTAGTCTTATGCATTTCAGAGCATGGACCCTGGTTTTCTCACTTCTTTCAAACTCCTCACTGTCCATTACCTATCCATCATCTATGTATGGGTCCTTCAGATATGAGATAATAATCACTTATTCAGAAACATCTTCCCAAATCTTTTCCACATTTCAACATGATTTTGTAAAATTCTCTATGTCTCTATGTAGGGCAACACAACTGTACTTAGTTGTCTTCTTTTTTTTAATTCAAGCCCCATTAAGACAAAAGCCATTAACTGATGTATCATCAGATCTGGTTTGCATATTACAACTGCTCAAAATAATGTCTGCATGATGGCGTGCACAAATAATTTTCAAAATTTTCTTTGCAGTCTCGGGCACATTAAAATATCTGTCTGGGTATTCCTCAAATCTGAATTGCACCGTATGACACAATCCTCACAAACTTGCTTGCGTGTTAACATTCTCCCTTTCCAGTAACCAACTTTTTTAATTGAAATGAAATTTACATAATAAAATTAACCATTTTAAAGTGTAAACCTCAGTGGCATTTGACACACACACAATGCTGTGCTACCACTTTTATCAAGTTCCAAACATTTTCATCACCCAAAAGAAAACTGCACACCCATTAGGTAGTGACTTCCTATTCTTCCCCCCCCCACCACCAAGCCTCTGACTACTACCAGCCTGCTTTTAGTCTCTATATGTTTATCTGTTTTGAATATTTTACATAAATGGAATCATATAATATGTGACCTTTTGTGTCTAGCTTTTTTTACTTAGCACAGTGTTTTTGAAGTTCATACACATTTCAGTCTAAGTCAGTACTTCCTTCCATTTTCCAGGTGAATAATATTCCACTGCATGCATATACCACCTTTTATGTATCCATTCATTCATTGATGGACATTTGGTTTGTCTCCACATTTTGAATATTGTGGAAAGTGTTGTCATGAATATATTTGTTTGAATATGTGTATATTGTTGAGCTATATAGTAATTCTATGTTTAACTTTTGAAGAGCTGCCAAACTTTTTCCACAAGTGGCTGCATAATTTTACATTCCCACCAGAATGTTTAAGTACTCCATTTTCTCCATATATCCTCCACCACTTGTTATTTTTCCTTTTTTAAAAAAGTTATAGACATTCTAGTGAATATGTACTGGTATCTCATTGTGGTTTTCAGTTGCATTTTACTAATGACTAATAATGTTGAGCACCTTTCCTGTGTTTTTTTGACCAGTTGTACATCTTTAGATAAACATCTAGTCAAGTTCTTTGTCCATTTGTTAATTGGGTTGCTTATCATTTTGTTATTGACTTATAGCCTTTACACATTCTGGATTCTTTACTTTTAATCAAATATATGATATGCAAATATTTTATTCTATCCTGTGGGCTGTTTTTCACTTTCTTGGTAATGTCCTTTGATATACAAAGTTTTCAATTTTGATAAAGTCCATTCATTTGTTGTTTTCTGTTCTGTTGCTTGTGCTTTTGGTGTCGTATCTAAGAGTCCATTGCTAAACCCAGAGTCACAATGATTAACTTCTATGTATTCTTCTTAAAGTTTTATAGTTTTAGGTCCTATGTTTAGGTCATTGATCTATTTTCAATTAATTTTTGTATAAGGTATGAGGTAGTCTCAGCTTTCCTCTTTTGCAAGTGAATATCACTTTTGCCATCACTGTTTGTTGAGGCTGCTCTCTCCCTTTTGAATAATCTTGTCACCACTGAAGCTAATCAATTAGTCACAGATATGTATGGGCTTATTTCTGGACTCTCAGTTTTAATCTATAAGTCTATATATCTAATCTTAAATCAGTATTATGTTCTTTTGATTCTTGTAGATTTGTAGTACATTTGAAATCATGAGGTGTGAGTCCTCCAATTTTGTTCTTCATTTTCAAAATGATTTGGCCATTCAGGGTTCCATGAAAATCTCAATGAATTTGAGGATTGGCTTTTCCACTACACATTTACCCAAATGTTAAAAACAAAATAATTCATAATAACACATATTGGGAATGATGTAGAACATGGGGAGTATCTGTAGAGGAGCAAATTACACAACCAGGCCTTGGCTACAAAATATGAACGTATGCACACAGTGTATCTCAGCAATTCTACATTTAGCAATAATTTCAATGTGCTATCAATACATAAATAATCATACAAATAAAGAGGCAATGATGTATATAGTGGCATCATTCTTAATAGGTAAAAGATGAAAAGCATTTGAGGGTTCATCAATAATAGAGTAGATAAACATATTGCAATATATCCCCAAAATGAAATAATATATAGTAATGAAAATGAATAAACTGTTGTTAAATTCAACAAGGATAAATATTGCAAGCACACTGCTGACTGAGAAAGCCTCACACACGACACGTCATATGAGTTCATTTACATCAAGTTAAGAACATAGAAAATTACTGTGTCAAAAGTGAATGTAGTGCCTACTTCAGGGGCGGGAAAAGGGCTAATGACTCAGAAGGGACATAAGGGTGTTACCTGTTTTGGTGACTGCTGCTCATTTCTTCATGTGGGTAGTGGTTACAGGAGTGTGTTCAAAATGGTAATGAATTGAGCTATATACTTGATATTTGTACCTGTTTTGTAGTTCTAGTTTAGTAAATAAATGCATTTTTATGTATAATTTGTGTATTTTAAGATATAATTTAGTAACTTCCCCTTACATACATTTCTTCTCCACCAAAAAAAAAGGAAGTTTCCTTTAACAAAGTCACAGCTGGCTCCATCAGGATCCCCAATCACCACTCTCCCCTATTGCCTTCCTGGAGGTATTGAATCCTCTTCCATGGTGTAACCATTGCCATATTTGAAAGTAGCTTACATGTGCCTCTGGGTCTCTTCTTAATGTGAATGTTTGTCAAGTCTTTCATTAATCATGGCATAGGAAATATTTTAATTCTCTCACAGTTTGGCAACTCTATTCTGAACACATTTTGTCCTTTTTTCCATAAATATGTGTTAAATGATGCTGTCAAATTTTGAAACCAAATTTGAAACCAATCCTAATATTGAAACCTATGCAAATAAGCATAGATTTAAGGTGACAAGAAAAACAAAAAGTTTCTCAATTCTAGATTACAGGCTGTCAACAATGCAATGTATTAAAGTACTTAAAAATGCCAACAAAAAAAAAATCCTATGTGTTTACTTAGTAATGATGCAAACAATTCATCTGTGTGTATATGTATCTGTGTGAAACATTCTTTTTCTAAGCTGCATCTCCAAAATGCTATACGGAGTTTAGTTTTCTTAAATCATGATAAGTGACACTGCTTTGCATGTTAATATTAGGAACTGTATTCAGCTACTAGAAAAACACATGAGATGAACAGCGCCCTAAATCAATTAGGGGTATATTCTTTTTCTTTCCAGATCAATAAATCCAAACTTTGGTACCTGAGATCTGCTATGACAGCTGCGCAACGTGATCAGAGATGCAGGCTGCTTCTTGCTGTTGCAACTTTGGCATCTTCTGGAGGTTCTATCTGCAAGTTGTCTGACGGTGAAAGGTAACTCCTGAAGCTATGGAGATCGTATCCTTGTTCTAGGTAGGATTAAGAAACTGGCGATTACATAAGGCTCAATTTAGCTGAGCCAGCATCCCTTTTAATGGCATTCTCTGTGAAGTGTTTCTCAAATTGAATTGTCCAGATGTTCATACCATTGCCAGCCCTCTCTGCAAGATAAAATCCCCAATGCTTTCATTGTCACTCCAACAACATATTTTTCATAAAGAAATAAAGTATATTGCTTAGGCAATTAGGAATCTCTCAGGCTGGAGTGCTTGCTCTTCCTCCCACTCACAGTTTGGGAGCCCACTTTTTGTTTTTTAGTATCAGTCATGTATAAAAATGTTGAACAGGTGCAAGCTATGGAAAACTCCTACTTAAATGATACTAAAAGCATATATTCTTGCTTTCTCCAATTCACTAATCAGCATGCTTTATATATAGCATTCAATCAATCAATTTTACACAGCATCCAATTAATATTGTTAATCTTTTCCCAAAGCCAGGGCTGGGGTTGGGCATAACATATGGTGTAGTGACACTGGAAGGCTGTAAATACCAAATAAAAATACTGGGTGTGACATTGGGAAAGAATACTTACATTGGACTTGTCAGTGAAGTAGACACACAGAAAGAAGCATATGCAGATAATCATGAGGTCCTGTGCTAAGTAAACTTTTAAGGATATCACATATTTGTACTGAACACCTGCTCTTTTCAAACCAAGTACTTTGGGCAGGTGAGTGTATAAGGAGGTATTTAACATCATACAATATATTAAAGGACACTATCAATTAATTAGTTTTTTTACTAAACCATCTTAATTTGGCTTGATTTTCCATAACATTATTTCCTTAAAATCAACTTAATGTGAGATTAATTCCCTAAACCCTGCTTAGCTAAATTTGCTTCCCTGTTTCACCAGTTTATTCCATGTATAGGTATAGACACTTCTGATTAGGGTAACTGCATTCTCTGACTTTGCAGACTTTGATAAATGAGAGCATTAGATATACTCCACAGCTAATGAAATTCCACACCTTAGTTTGGATGACATCGAATGTACCACAGGTTGTTTATTTTCTTGAACATAATTACTAAGAGAAAGAAAAACCTCATCTATGGCTATGGTGCTAAATAATGCATATCTTCATTGATATTTAATAGGTAGCTTACTTAAAACAACCCTGTGGAAGCCTATCTTTTTGGTGCAACAGATGTTGAGTTTACACAAAACAAAAATAAAATCCAGATTCTACACTTAGAATAGCCATCTAATTTTAAGGATAAGGATTTCCAAGGGCAGATGGCATTCCACACAGTCTTATGAAATAGAAAAGAGAATGTTTGCCTTGACACTGTAAATTAACAGATTGGTTAAAACTATGCACATATGGAATAATACATTTTAAATATGGGTTTTTTTTGAGGTAGAAATTTCCCAAATAGGACTACGTAAGAATTATTAGGCTTATCTTTTTAATCCTTACACTGAAAAATCAATATAAATTCACATGTTTTGCTAAACATGGATTTAGATGCTTGGATTTAGTTGAAATTAATTAAATCTGACCGCTTCTAGGGAGAAATTTATCATTTTGGCAATATCACAACTTTGCAATTGATCCTGATAAGAACATGCAGGGTGTCACATTATATATTTCTCTTATCACAATATAGAAAAGCCATAGAAAGAATATCTTTTGACCACAGAATTACATTGAGTTTGTAAATCAATGAGTCAAACAATTTTGTAGCAATTTGAGTTAAGAGATGTGCAGAATTCTGCCTAAAGCCAACATCCCTTCTTGCTATTATACTGTACATTTCATTTTTCCATTAGAAAAGAAGTTGCTTTTAATGATAAGAAAAAGCATGTATATATATTCCCATCACACTGTCACTTTTGAAGGGGATGAACCTGTTATTTTTCAATAGACAATTGTATTTCTTTAAATTACAAAAGCCATATTATAAAATCATATGTTCCAATAGAAAAATAAGGTTGTTAGCTAAAAAGTTGTACATCTTCCAAAAAAAATCATCTTTCCCTAAATTGCAATAGTAAAATCATTATTATTGCTATTAAATTTTTGTTTCATAAAAACATGTTATTAATGACTTTAAACCTCAGCATGTTAGGCATAAGTTCATCTACTATGTAGTCAAAAACAATGGCTTTTTCTTATCTTCACTTGCAATAACTTTATGACAATGCATTTTATACATTCTTATCATTCTTACTTTCCATTAAAGAAAATTTGAAGCCACTCACAGTATTATTCTCTTGTATCTTCCTACTTACTTGAGATTAGCTCACAAAGTGATTATGAACTAAATACCGCTCTATTTAATACAAATTATATTTTTGAATTGATCATCACAATATATTCATTAAATTCATTTTCATTAGATTCATTATGATCATTCATTCTTCTTTCACCAGGAATAATAGTATCTAGGCAGCTAAAGACTTTAATCCAAGGTGATGAGACAAATGAGATGGACTAGAAGGTAGAGGGAAAAGCTGACAAAACCATAGAGCTGAAACACACCTGGGGAAGCCAAGCTACACCATTGGGAGTAATGAACGTGGACTTGACTCCTTTTGGGAGTTTTAATGACAAAGTAAAAAAGCATTTGTCAGTGGATATAACCAAAGTACAATTTGAGTTTGTTTCTTCTCTTCCCACTACATTCAATCAGTGAAGTGCTTTTCCTTGCCCAGGGTGCAAAATGGTGCAAGAATATGACTTTTCTAATTACTCTTAATAAACAGCACCATTTCTTTAAAAAGTTTCTTCTTTAAATATAGATTTACTAGTCTGGCTGGTTATTCCAAGAGGAAGTGTCATGGTCTTTCTCACTCACTTCTAACATTACCAAGTTTATCTCTGAACCACCTATGTTAAAGTGGAGGCACTGAAAAAGGGAAAGGGAACTTAGAAATTCTAATTTTAATTACTGATCAAAGCAGATAGCCAACCCATCTCTCTTGCCTTCCTGATTTTAGGGTTTGGTTGGACACAGCCCACTAACTCTCCAGTGCAGACCGATGTCAAATACATGCAGAAAAACACCACAGTCACTTCCCTCTCTGGACTTAAGGTCTAATTAAGGGTCTTCACAACAGGTACCTCAGACTTCTCTTTATAGGTCCATTCTCCATTCACTTTCTCAACTTTTTAATAGTTTGATCCTTATCAAGGGTACCAAGGTTTGGAGCCTAAACATTGTGAAACTGATTCTAGCACCTATTCTGAAATTTATGTTCTGTTTTGCCACCTCTCTTTACACCTCTTAACACATAGGCTATCAGTCAGGTTAGCATTTATGCAATTTCTACAATCTGATTCAATTTCTCCTTTCTACTAAGTATTAGTCAATCATGCATTGTAGAATCCTAGACTCTTCATTAGGTCCTGAATATATGCTGTTCATACGGATACTATGGCTTTTCTCATGCTGTCTTATGGTCTAGAATGTCCTTTTGTTTCCTCTCTACCATTTAAAATACCACAAACATTTTTGACATTATGGCATAGATCATCTAAGCAAATGAGAGTTTGGGATTTGGTGGAGAGATGATGGCTTAGGTAAGTGGAAACTGAGTCTAAATGAGAAAGATGCAATTTAATATATTTTATTTTTCTTTTTGATTACTACTTAGGATGCTTATTTTGCAAATAAATTTAACAGGTTAGCTAGCTGGTTAGGAAGCTAAGAAATTTAAATTATCAAATCAAGTGATTCCCATCATGTATATTAGCCTGCCAATAATCATTTTTAAAAAGTGACTTGATAGTAGCATTTTTTAATATTGAAAACTTGTATTTCACAAAAAATTATATAAAGTTTTGAAATATGCACTATGAATGAAAAGAGAGTTTAGATAGCTATTATTACCAAAATAACATATAGAATAAGAACCATAAAAAGACTACTCAGAAAGGTACAGTCATTTATCTACTGGCAAATTTATTTATCCATTTATTTCTTAACCCTATTGAATTAATATTAATAAAATTAATAAAACTCACTAATATAAAATAATGCAATAAATATTAACTAATACTTATTGAGCACTTTTCAATATTATGGTATATTTCTAAATGGTTTACAGGCATCATCATATTTAATCTTTATGATTACCTTATGTAGTAGTTATTCCAATATTATATGTAATTACATATTAATATAATATTTGGAAAAAAACATGCTGAGACATTAATTTACCAGTCAATTAGCAACAGATTCAACTATCAAACAGAGGTCCTTTTAATTTAAAAATCTATGAAACAACCTTCCAACAGACACCTCACAAAAAAAGGTATGGAGATGGTAATCATGTGAAAAGATGCCCCACCTCATATGCATTAGGGAAAAGAAAATAAAAGCAACAGTGAGATACCACTACACACCTATTAGAATGGCAAAAATCTGAAATACTAACAGCCCAGATGCTGATGAGGATGTGAAGCAACAGGAGCTCATTCATTGCTGATGGAAATGTAAACTGGTACACCACTTTGGAAGAAAGTCTGGCTGTTTCTAACTGAACATACTCTTATTATATGATTCAGCAATTGTTCTCTTTGGAATTTTAAGCATGTCCTCACAAAATCTGCACATAGATGTTTATATCAGCTTTAATCATAATTACAAAAACTTGGAAGCAACCAAGATGTTCTTCAATGGGTGAATGGATAAATAAGTCGTGGCACATGCAGACAATGTACACTAGATAAATGAACCATCGAGCCATGAAAACACATGGGGGGGAATGAAAAGCAGCCAATGAAATGAAATAAATTTCAACAAATGGAAAAAGCCAATCTGAAAAGGCTACACATATATGATTCCCACGATACGCCATTCTGAAAAAGGCAAAACTATGGAGACAGTACAAGCATCAGTAGTTTTTGCCAAGAGTTGGACACAGGGGAAAAGAATGGATAGGCAGAGTGCAGAGGATTTTTATGGCAATGAAAATACTCTGTATGACACAATAATAATAAACACATGTCATTATACATTAGTCCAAACCTAAAGAATGTACGACAACATGAGTGACATGTAAACTATGGGCTTTGGGTGATTGTCATGTCAATGCAGGCTCATCAGTCATTACAGGCAAACTATTGATAGGGGACATTGGTAATGGAGAAGGCTCTGTATTCGTGGTGGCATGGTATGTATGGGATCTCTCCATGCCTTCCACTCAGTGTTTCTCTGAAGCTAAAACTGCTAAAAATATGTATATAAAGGTAAAACCTATTATGCTAGCTTTTATTTTTGATAATTATTATCTGTACTCTATACCTGAATCACCATCAAAGAAAAAGCATTTGTAATTATGAGAACCTTGATGGGATAACATTGGAGTTGAAATATCAATGCGGAAGTAATGGAAAATTTAGTGATTTTTTTGGTTTTCTCCGTTCGATACCACAAAAAATTATATTTGAAAAACAAATAGCACAAAAGTATACTTTTTCTTTTGTCAAGTGCAATTTCATTTACAGATAGGTAATGACAAATAAAAACCAAGTAGTACAGTGTAAATATTTTCCATTTATACACATTATTACATTTATGTAATATGCTTATACATTATCAGATTTTATAGAGAATTCACAAAACGCCCTTGCTCCTTTAAATGACCTTAAGGTATAACAACATATCCAATGCTTTGTATTGGCATACATACATAAGTTGCTTGTGTGGTATTCTGATTTTTTTCAAAGAAAATTAAATTATGTGAAAATCCATAGGTCACACATAGTGGTTTCATCTTTCTCTTCCAAATAATATGTTCATAAAGGTCTATAACTAGAAACAAGAATTCATCTCAGCTTCTAGGTCACAGTTATGTAATATCACTACAAGTTAATTTCATTTATTTGCCTATAGTTACACCCAAAGACATTTTTTGTAAATCATGCGGAATCAGGTAAAGGATTAAATGTCTTCAATTCATCTAGTGTGGAATCACTCAGACCCCAGGATACAATTTACTAAAAGAGAAGGTGCTTACACAATCTTTCTAAGGTATTTGAATAACTTTTGCCTTAATAAATTAGAAAATGATAAGGCAGGCCCAATTTCTATCAAATAGAAAAATAAAGTGCCAGTAATTGGGTTTTTTATCATATTCATTTTTCTGGCAATAAACTTTAACTCACCCTATCCAGACTGATTACAGGAAGTAGAAAAATTGAAACTGAAAATCGAAACTTGGTGAATAAAGCAGTCACGTGGCACATTCTGAAGCATCCTCACAGAGGGAAAGCATCAGTAAGGCGACACGCATGGTCACTGACAGGGAAGTGGAGAGCATCTCAGGAAGACACAGCTGGATGAAAACAGAAATGTTAAGTTTGAGTAACTCAGTAATTACAGGGGCTTATTTCAATCATGTTTCTTTAGTTTTAAATCAGATGTGATTTCCCCCTCCCCACCATGTCATCGTCCTTACCAACAGCTCAAGTGCAACGTGGCAAATAGAAAAACTTCAAACTTTTTCTCCACGTTTCACATGCCAGTTCTAAACTATAAAGCCATTTTCATTGAGCACTTCTCTTACATCAAATAAATGACCCTTTTGCTGTATTTTTTTTTTCAGGACATAGCATCGTTTTTACTGGAAAGTCAAGCTGTTAGCTTCTTTTTCATTTTAGAGATGAAGTAGAGATTTAAAATAGAGAAAGTGAGACATTACAGCTTCATTTACATATTTTTCTAGTCCAGAGAGGAAAAATATTTTCAAGGAAGAGGTGAAGTCTGTACCTTTACCATTGGGTAATTTATCAAGGATAAGGGGTAAAAACCATCTAGCCCATCACTGTTGGAGTTGAATGAAGGATCCTGGAAAAGACGTCGCCAGCCCTCCTCAGTGGCAGGGAGAGGGACTGCAGACCCCGTAACTGCTTTGGAATGGATCTTTCACAGGAGTTGAAGTAGTTGTTGAGACTTGAGGATGCTCTTCTCCATTCAGAAGTTAAAAGTGTTGCTTAAATACATTCTACTGGGTGTGAGATGTCTGGAAAATTTATTCAATTTAATATAAAATAAAAATAATATTAGTACTTATATCCTTATTAAGAGCACAATACATGGTTATCATTATTATTTTAACCTATCCCTACTATTACTAGGAATACTAACTAATAATAAAGCATTTCAAAATAAAAATACAATCTATTATTGTTATTATCTTTCAATTTTAAGAGAGAACAATTTGGGCAGCACATATATTTTTCAATGCATAAAATTCAAGGCATAATTATTGTGACATAATACCGATATTAGTTGGACCTCAGTTTGCAGTTTAAAAACAAAAGGCTCACTTACATTTTCTAACTTTGAAAAAACACAAAACAAAAACAAAAATAAAACCACAGTCTTAAGAAAATAGAAATTCAACAATAAACTGTAGGCAAATGACTACATTCCTGTAGAATTTGGAACAAAACTTTTCTGTCATCTTCAGGTAAGTGCTCTACGTCTGAGTAGAAGCTTAGGGATTGCTGCACATTCCTAGAAGAGACTGACTTATTTTCCACTAACCTCAAGTGTCAATTACTGGCAAATCTTATTTCTCAGTATTTAATTTAGGGAGTATCAAAGAGGAGTATGGCTCAGCTAGAAAAGGCAGGAACATGGCCCAAAGATGCAAAAAATGACATCCTTTTTGGAGGGAAAGCTAATATGCATTTGAATATATGAGGGGTAGTTGAGAAATGTGATTTAAAAAGATTTGTATTGATGCCAAACTGGCAAGGGATAGACTGTTCTATGTCACTTTGGTTAAACTGGGAAGGATATTTCACAGACTCCCCTTCCCTATCTTAGCTTCTAAGTGGTATGGCCCAAAATAGAAAGTTAGACAAGATTTGGAGCCCATTTATCAGCCAAATAAAGTAATAGAGAGACACAATGGTGCCCAGTTACTCTGACTGACACTCTTCTCCTATGCATGTCCAGATCTTCCGGATTACTGAAACTGCAATGGGGTCCCAGGCTCACTGACTGGACAGAATGTCAGGAGCTAAACAGAGGAAACACAAGCTTCCGCAAGTAATTTTATCTCCTTCTCCTCCTCTTGCTTCTTTTCCTTCTCCTTCCCTTCCTTCTCCCTTTTTCTTTCAATTTTTACAGTTGTTGATGATGTTTAATACAGCTGGAGGAGTTCCCCAGCATTACTTAAGATGGCATTTCTTTCAAGGATGAATTCCGTGAATTCTAAAAACAGATGACCCTAAAAATATGCAGAAAGAACTTGTAAATACTTTAATATTAAGGGAGACATGGGTAAAAGAACTGTATAAGAACCCTGACAACACTAAATATTGTAAATTTGCTGGGAAAAATTCAGGCTGCTGTCTCTCTATTTTCAAACAATTATGGAGAATAATTTAAGTGATAGAGAGATGGATTTTATAAACTAAGAAAAAAAATATGAGAAATTCCTGAGGAATGTTCTCTCCTGACCTACTGCATATACATAATGATTTAAACTTGGGGTGTAGAAGTCAAATCTTGAGGGGAGAGGAAATCAGATTTGAGGGGAGACATTCAGTTTCTTCTTACCTTCCTCCCCTTCAGTACCTTTCCCTTCCTACCGCAGGCAGCAATAATCTAGGCCTGTTATTTTCGATGTGATGATGCTTATTAAAGAAGTCTTAGAGTGCACTGAGCTGATGAAAGCAGATGAAGGATGATTAGCCATCCATCGCCACTCACATCTCCACCTATTCTTCCTTCAGAACCAATGGGCTTCACAAATTCAGATGACTCCCTCTTCCCAGTGCGGATGCTTTCTTAAGAATTTAAAGGAAAAACCAAATCACAGTGGTCTTGGTGGTTTGGTCCACAGTGGTCCAGGACAGCAAAATGTGGTGTATGGGACTGTTTGACTTCAAAATTATTTATTTCTCAATAAATGTAACTGGATACATAAGACTAAGAAAAGGTTTATATTATTCAGATTCCATGAAATATGCCAAGCCATCTGAACAATACATCAAAACTAAATGAATGAGACAAATGGTTAAAAATAAGCATGACTCATATGAGGAGGCTTAGCTCCGGACAAAAAACCTAGGTATGATTTTTCAGACCCAGCCACAGGCAATTACAAAGACTACCTGGTGGGCCTCAAAGAGGAAAGCTGCCCTCCCCACACTAGATTTGGGGCACAACCAGTACTTTGAAGCCTCAGAAGAGGACCACAGCCAAGGACACAGGCCTCCCTGGCCCATCATGCTCTTTCACACCTTTGCATTCTGAGCGCAGTTACTCTTCAGGCAAAACCTTCCTGATACGCTGGCAGAAGCTTCCATTTGTGTATGCATGGGGGGTGGGGGGACTTTGAGGGCACATTTCTCAGTACTTTTCCACTCCTATCCCTCTCCCTTACCAAGTTTTGAATATCTGGCATTCAACACAAGACACACAATAAACTAAATAAACAAAAAAACACTGTCAAGATATCAAATATTCAATAGCAAAATGTTAAACTATCAAATAGGATTTTAATGTAACTAGGGTTCATATGATACAATATCCAGTAGAAAAGGTGAACATATATGAACAAATGGGAACTTTCAGTAAAGATATCAAAAATATATAGATGCAAACAGAACCCTTGAAATAAAAATAAATGTCAGATATGAATCTGTTTAACGTTTTTATTAACAGCACAGCAGAAAAGCAGTTGCTAACCTTGAATACAGTTCAATATAAATTTTCTATATTGAAATAAAGAATTAAGACAAAATAATTTAAAATAAAACAGCATCAGGGAGCTGCAAGAAAATCAAATGGCTTAACATGGTATTTGCAGTCCCGGAAAAAGAAGAGAAAGAAAATGAGTTTGGGGATATATTTAAAGAGCTACCAGTTGAAATTTTCAAAGAATAATGAGAAAGAACCAACAACTGATCCAAAAAGTTTAGAGAACTCCAAATGCCCTCCAGAGATGCAGAAGAAGCAATGATGAACTTCATCCGTTCATGATAAATGAAGCAAAACACAAAACTCTCTCCAAATTGTAGTATAAGAAACCTCCGCCAAATGAAGAGGCATCTATGAAAACCTACATGTAATATTATATTTAACAGTGAAAGCTTGTTCCTACTAGGATTTGACACAAGGTGATGAGGTCTGCTCTCACCATTTCTGGTCAACATAATATAAATGAGAATATTTTGCATTCAATAAATTGCAACAAGACCATAATAAGAAATGAAGGACAATTTTGAAAGGGAGAAATAGATGTGTTGATTTGCAGATGACATGATTGGGTATCTTAGGGACGCTACAAAAATATATTAGAGAATCTACAAAATGAGCTACTAAAATCAGCAAATGACTTTGGGTAAGGCTGCAACATATGATGTTAAAATATTGAATTAATTTTATTTTTATTTATTATAGCTACATAATGGGAAATTGAATGAAAAACAGCACTTACAGGAGCATTAAAACCCAACAGAACATTTGAGGATACATTTAGGGAAAGATGTCCATTATTTGTTGAAAATTGTGAAGCACTGCTTAAATAAATCAAATAAACCTGTACAAATGGAGAGATCCACCATTAGTCAATGTTTTTAAGATGCCAATTCTCCCTAGATTGATTGATAGTTGCATTGCAATTCATATTGAAATCATGTTGCTTTACTTTTGTCAATGAAGTGGTGACAGAAAACTGGGTCCTCACCTCAGAATGAGAATAGAAAAAAAAAGGTTGAAGCTTAGAGGAAGGAGAAGAAATTGTAGGTAAGTTATTGAAATGAGAAAGTAGAATGGACTGGAAATAAAAGGCTCACTTGAGGTTAGGGGATTATAAATTTCCTATCATCTAAAGAAAAAAAAAGGGCAATGAAAGGAAAAAAGAAAAGTATAACCATAAGAATTAAAAACTAAAAATCCAGACAATTTAAATAGGGAGAAAAGTTGAGCAGAAGAGATCTTAAGATGATATACTAAAGTATTAGTTTTGTTTGTGAGAAATTATAAATAGTGACAATTCCAATAGAGCTATAAAGACACATTAAGCATAACTGTGTGAAAAATAATAAAAATTAAATAGCAATTTAAACATGTGGGGGGATAATGATCTATCCAACAGAAAACAAGGCAAGAAAGAAAAATACAATAAGGAAAAAAATAAAGATGTCATAAGTAACTCTAATAAACATGAAAGTTTTAAAATCATCAGCTGTAAGATAGATCTCTTAAGTGTGATAAAATAATAGTTTTAACAGTATGTTGCATATAAAAGATACAGATACTAAATATATGAAAATATTCTACATAAATGAATCAAAATATATTCCTCATATAAAAATGAACTATAGGACTGAAGGATAATATTATCAACCTCTGAAAAATTAAATATAGGGGAAAATATCCAAAGTGACATTGAAGAATATGACATGCTGATTAATGGAACAATAGCACAAAATTATATAAATATTTTTAAATATAAACATTCAGAAATGCAGATTAAATAATGTCAAGCAAAAAATGATAGAATTCAGAGATACTTTAGCTAGTGACATCAATATGCTTATAAAATAATAAGTCATGCAGGAAAAAAGAGATTTATAACATAAACATACAGTTAATGAACTCAAGCTAGTTTATATAAATTAGGCCTTAATACTCTGAAAAACAAAGAGTAGGTATTCCATTTTAGAACACTTGAACTGAACTCAAATATACTGTGAAAACACTGAAGTTCTGAAGAATTAACACTACACAATCATTGAATAATCAAGTAAAACTTACTTACAAAATGATAGCTAAAAGAATGGCTATTTCCTTGGGAAAAAAAAAAATTATATCCTAAATGACATTTTGCCAAAGGAAAATAAGAAATCCTTAGAAACTTCAGTAATAAATTGTGAATCTTGTTGGTGTTTAACTTAGAGAGAAATTTATACATTTAATTATACTGAGAAAGAAAAAAAGTGTAAGATGTTCAAAACGAATTACTTAAACATTCAACTCAAGGTGTTAACAAAATTAGAAAGAGATCAAGAATATTTAAATATAAGAATCCTGAACTAAGGTTAAAAGAGACCTACCTCAAAGTTCTGCAGCATTGGTCAGTGTCAAATGTAACAGGTCTTTAGGAGGCAGTGCATGTCCAGTACCAGCAAGACCAGGTCATGCACAGAAGGTCATGCACAGAAAGTGGTTCCTAGTTATATTTGGCCTAAGTGAGAAGAGTCATCCAACCTAAAGTAATGTATGTCCTAAGTAATGATCTGTGATACTATAATTTTAGTTTTATAGAGATTATATAGCCTTATTTTTCAAAGAATAAATTAAAAATTAAGGAGGTTTTGTTTCATTTTAATAAATTATCATCTATTGAAGAATCTAGAACTTTAGGATACCAGAGATTTAAGTTAAGAATGCCAGGAAACAGGATCATGTAGGCTTTCTTTTTAAATACTTTGAAAAAACAAAGAAGTATTTTTTAAAAATCTCTGAGACATTCTAGTCCAAGAATAATGGTCTTCATATGAAAAGGCAAATTTATTTTTGACTACTGTAGTTGATTAAAACAGAAAAATTGAGAGTTTGTATCCACCACTGTGCAATATCATATGTGAAACATGTAACACCATAACTGCTAAATTAAACACAACTGAGAAGATTAAATAACCAATAATCACTAAGTTTTAACTATTATTTGCAGTGGTCCAGGTATAATTTCTAAGACTCCTGCATGTGTTAATTTATTCGGTTTGAAAAATGGAGCTAAGAATTTTAAGTTACTTACAAAGATCATAAGGTTAATAATGCAGCAGTGGTTCAAACACACACACATTTTGGCTACAGAATCTGTAAGCAGTATTGCTATATTTCCTTTTTGATTTCTGAATACAAGCTCAATGAAATAGCTTGACATATAAGAAATGTTAATTTTTAATATTTTAATCTCACATATCAGTAAACACTGGATGGGTCTATAACAGTTATGAAACAAAATGAAATAGTTTGTGTAGCAAACTAGCATATATGGTTTGCAAATATTCCAGAAAAATATAATTCAACATACTGCTCCAGTATAAATTTTGCTTTATACTAACTAATTCTACACAATGAATGCTATTATTACACATATGCTAATATAGCCAGAGATTTGGGGGTAACAGGATAACCACATTTCTAAATGTAATGTTATAATATTATTTTTACATGGCAAAATGAAGTATTTTTACAAAGGCATAACATTGAAGATTATGGGATTGGAATTTAAGCATCTTTTATTAAGTTCTCGTTGCTCCCTTCTCTAAAGCCAATCATTAAGAACATTCTTATTTCCTCGTGTATACCTCTTAAGTCCAAATGTATTGCTACTTTCCAAATTCAGTTTATAGCTCTTTTCTACTTTTGATCAAATCCAATTCATCCTTTAAATTTCAGCTTAACCAATCTTTTTTAATCATCAAATCTGCTAGAGTAACTACCCTATAAAACACTTCAGCAGTTTCTCATTTTTCTTATGTTGGAGATAAAATTCCTACAGTGCCTTAGACAGACACCAAAATCATGCAATACCACTGCATTCTCTTATTTGATTCCTTAAATACATGGCTTTGTCTTATGCCACGGAGGCAGTTGTCCATGTAGTCCTTCCAATTTTTTTAGTATTTGTGCATATAGATAGCAGATTAAAGTTATATAAAATTTATGTCTAAAGTTTACATTTATAATTTATAAACATATATACATACACATACATATACATTTATATTTCAAGTGCTATTTGCCTAATAGTTTTCTTTTTAAGATATTTGAGAATTTCAAAGGTTGCTTTATATAGTTACAATGGCAGAACACAGAGAGAGAGATATCTTTGTTTTGCTCAGTACATATAGCATATTATGTGCTATAATAGACTGAATATTTGTGTTCCCCAAATTCATATGTTGAAACCCTAATTCTAAGTGTGATGGCATGTGGAGGGCAGCCTTTGGGAGGTAATCAGGTCATAAGGATGGAACTCTCAGGATTGGGATCAGTGTTCTAATAAGAAGAGGCCAGACAAATAGGTAGTTCTCTTTCCACCATATAAGGACACAGCAAGGAGAGGCCCATCTGCAAACCAGGAAAAGGGCCCTCACCTAGGGCCCAATCACATAGACACCTTGAACTCAGACTCCTCCAGTAGCCTCCAGAACTATGAGAAGTAAATTTCTGTTGTTTAAGCCACCCAATCTATGGTAATTTGGGGTTATAACAGCCTGAATTAAGACCTAAGACATGTGCAAATAGCTTGATTTTCACCATACACTTAAAAGTATGGAATTTAAGATTGTGTATCACATATCAACTATATGTCAATAAAAATGTAAATTGAATGTAATTTAAGCATAAATGTTTTCCATTATATGTAGTGTGTATGTGTGTGTGTGCATATGACTTAATGTTTATTCATTAATTCTTATTAACTCTTCCTTTCTAAGATCAAATCTTACCAGCTTCTTTGTCACATAACTTTTTTCCATAGCAATTACTTGAGTAGTACTTTTATAATGTAATCATTTGATGGTCTGTCTCACTAAGCTATAAATTCTATAACTGCAATCAATATGTTTGAGCTTGCCATTACAGCCCAGTGCCTGACAATTTATAAATTTTGAATAAATTTTTTGATGAATAAATGGTTGAATAAAAGTGTGAATATATGACATATCTCTCCTTGGATTAAAGAGTATACATATGTTAAATGATTGACTAATTGACTTTTGCAGTTAGAGTATGGAGAAAAATGTTCATGATGGACACATCATCTGTCTTTTAATCAACTGAACTGTCTTACAAACTATAAAACACCATTAATTTATAATGAATGCTATTAAATCTATAGGTGATCCTACCTTCTAATTAATTGTAAAATAAACCCTTGGTTTGGTGCCCCCTTTATATTTGTCTTCATCATCTTAGATATTTTCTCTACACTGAGACCATAGAAGAGTCAAACTATAATATTATACAAACACCACCATACAAATAAGAGAATAGTGTTGAGAATATCGTTATTCAAATAGTTATTTCAAGTCCTCCTAATGAAATTTGAATGCAAAGAGCTGCATACAAAGTTGATAAAGTTAACTTTATTTTGTATTTGAAATGTTATTTGCAACTTCTCTTACTAAAGAGACAACTTATTTGTACAATTAATCATTAGAGTCTTCCCAAAGGATTTACTTTTTATAGAAAGAAACCTTTTGTGGTTTGCAAGTAATGAAATTACTTTATCAAGGGTTTTTGGTAATTGATTGTCTTAATTCATGAGATTTTCCTTTTTCCTTGCCTAAATTCATTGATTTCTTTCATTCACTTTTTTAATATCTCAAGATAGCTTTCATTTTTTTGCGACCAACAAGTGTTTCCTCTATAGCATGCTATGATTATACTATTGAATATATATATGTATACACATACATGTACACAAATGTTTGCCTTTAGTATTTTATTTTCATGCTCTATAGAGTAAGCATAAATAAAAATGTATATCATAACCCTTTCCTAAATAATTCTTGTTACAGATAATTCAGAACTTAAAAGTTACCTTTTATGATTATAAAGGCAGAATGTAGAGATAGCTGTATGTTTACTATGCTTAATAAATATTTTTCAGTATATCCAGATTGCATTATTTTTGTTATTTCTTAACATTTTATCCAGAGGTCAATTTTACAGAAAATGAATGTTCTTTAATATCAAGAAAATGCAATTATGATACACATTCAGCTTTTTCCAGGAAAAAGAAATAAAATGCAGGGTTCTCCATGAAAAAGAAATTATTATAACATAAGAAGGTATTACCAGGAAGAAATGTTCAGATATTAGCTAATACATGCACATATACATAAGCTTTGCAAATAACTTGTATATATCCTAAATTCTTAAAAGATATTTAATAAGAAATTAAGAAAACAAGTTACTATCATTATAGTAATATTACATATTTACTTATAAAGCTTTTCATAACACTACAGAAGACAAAAAATTATTCCTGTACTCTGCCTAAATTATTTAAAATTTAAAATTAGTTAAATATTAATAAAGAAAAAACTGATAGGGTAACAATTCCTTTTTCACAGATCAGTTATATGGTGACATTAGCCATATGACATGTGCCACTAACTTGTAAGGAAACTATTAATGATGTTTAAAAGCCTAAGAATACAGAGAAGTGGGTATATGCACGTGCAGCCCTAAGTGTTAGTAGAACACTTTGTACTAACATAACATTCTTGAATAATTCAGGAAAAAAATGTATTGTTTGCATAGTTATAAATGAAAGGACTGTTCTTAAAGCAATAATGATTGAGTCTAAAAATCACCTTAGAAAAAGAATATTTCTAAAAAAAAACCTTCTTCTGGTATAATATAGTGACTAGCTAGCAGATACCGATTTGCATCCCTTTTCCTCTCTGTACATAGAGAAAATCTGCAACATGAAGAGGGTTTGGGCCACAAAATACACAGAAGAATTTTCACTAATGCTTTTGCACAGAAGCCCTTGAAACAGCAGAAATCAGAGGGAAAAAAAACATGAAAAAATCTCTACCCAATTCAAAATTAGACCTTATAAATTCTTTTCTAGGTAGTCAAAGTCATTTCCACCCTTTCAGACTGGTCCTTGCCCATCCTTGCCTGCACAGGAGACATTACATTTCAATGATGTACTTTAGGCTCTAGGTAGATATAGAATATATTTCAAGACTGGCTTTCACTAGATGTTTATCCCATTATTCAAAGTTCACTCAAAAACAAAATTAAACTGAGTAAATTTGAAGATCTAATTGGTTTTATTAAGTGATTCATGAATCAGACAGCATCCCATTTAGCAAGTAAAGAGGTCCCCCAAGAAATTGTACAAAATGGATGGTTCTAGGAAGGATGGTGGAACAAGAAGTTATTAGCAAAAGAAAAGGTAGCTTTATTTCAAGCAAGGTTGCCTTTCCTTAGGGGGAAGTGTAGGAGGTCTCATCATGCAGATTACCTCATTTTCTTGTTAGGGGGAGGTGGAGGGGCTCATGGAACCTCATTGGTAGTGACCAGCAAATTCCTGATTGACTGTTAAGACTACATTTCCTGGGAAAATTGAAGCAGCAATTAGGCTAGTAATTAGGCCCCAGTTTGGTGACCTAGCTCCAAAGCTTCCACAAGTTTCCTTGAGACTCCTCAAGACACCACATTTTTTTTCCTTCTTTACATACAGCACAATTCCTTAAAGAGGTAATCGCCATATAACGATTTATAAGAAATAAGATGACCAAAATATATTTCTCAGGTGTATTTCATCATCATCCACAGTTCCTGAAAATGTTTCAGAGCACTAAAGGTGTAATGGTGAGACAGGGACCATGGGCTTAGACAGAATAGGGTGAGGGCCTCTGGAAAAAGCAAGGCAGGATATTTGCAGTCAGAGCAATGTAACTATGTGCAAGGAAACCCCCTACCAAAACTCTGTGTTAAATATTAAGCTCTAGGGTCTTTCATCAGTAAGATCAGTTAATGTTCCCCAGATAAAGAAGAGTGGCACATGTTTTTATTATGCTAATCATTTGTAATCATGTGTAGACTTTAGCATGCTAAAAGGTCCAGGCCTATGTGCTGTCTTTCCTCTTTCAGATCTGATGGAGTGGTTTTGCAAACTGAGCAACTAATTTAGCATGCAGACCAAGCTGTAAACAACATAGTAAAAGGCAAAAAGGATTCCACCTTAAAGATAAGATTGCACTTAATTTACTCTTTAGCAAACAATGCCTCAGCCCACTTTAGGGTCAGGCTGAGCAGGTGGCCTTGTTTCATAATCTCCCAGACCAAGATGCTTGTATCTCCAGGAGAAATCAACAGAGCAGGAAGTTACTTGTATCAAGTTACTTGTAAATATTCTAGGACCACTTAATAAGTCCACACCCCTAAGCTTTTATCATGTTCTCGAAAAATTGTCATCTGCCTTTAAAATCCCCTAGACAATGCCGCAGCCCGGACTCTCTTGTTCCCTTCTGCCAAGAGCCAGGAGCTCTGTCCTTTCACTTTATCTCTAAATAAAAGCCTGTACCTTGCTCTCCTACCTTGAGGGTTTGCGAAGCTCATTCTTCAGCTTCGTGAACAAGAACCCCGGCATCAATGGGTGTCTTATTATTAATGCAGGTGACTTTTGGACACCAACCAAGAGCAGAAGCTGGTTGCCAGAAGGACCAACCATGTGATTATAAGGTGGGAGGGGAAAGGAGCTGGAAGTTGAATTGGCCAGTGTCAGATGACTTAGTCAATCATAAGTATGTAATGAAGTCTTAAAAAAATCCAAGAGGACAGCTTTTCAGTCTATTTTCTCTTTTCCCTTTTTCCTTTACAGAGAACTTCCCTGCTTGGCCTATCAGAATGCTTCTCTGTGCCACCAAGCCAGACCCCAAGCTACAAGAGGATAGATTCTCCTTTGTTTGGGACCTCACTCTTTGTATCTCTTCATATGGCTGTTGATACCTATCTTTTATCATATCCTTTAATAAACTGTAAAATGTAAGCATTTTCCTGAGTTCTCTGAGCTGCTGTAGCAAATTAATCAAACCTAAGGGGCATGTTATAGTAACACCCAGTTGTAACTGTTCTGTCAGAAACAGGTGATACCTTGCAGTGCAGCTGGTGTCTGAAGTAGGAGGTGGGGGCTGGTATTGTAGAACTGAGCCCTCAGCCTGTGGAATCTGATATTGTCTGCAGGTAGATGTCAGAATGGAATTGAAATATCTATTCACCACTAAAATGGTCAATAGTGCAATTCACTATTTTTCTCCAAACCCTCTTATGGTTTCACATCCTACCCAGAGTTCCCCTGATTGCCTGCAAGATACCATGCTGGTGTTTGAGAATTGCTTGTTGGGGTGGGAACACCCCCCATCTCCAACATGTTGGAACTGAGTCCAGGAAACCTGTTCAGTAGCATACAGTAAAAGTCTATAACTCTTCTTCTCCCATTCTCCCTTGAATTCATTTAAAAGAGCCTTTCATATCTTCACCAGATGAAAACATCCCTTCTCAGGATCATTAACATACTCTAGGTAAATACAGCAGTCAATTTTAATCATCTTACATCATTTATAAGTAGCACTTATAATGATTGATCATTTCCTCCACCTTGAAATGTTCCTCATAACTGACTTCTACAGAAACAGGTTTTTCCTGGTTTCTTTCCGATCTGTGTCATGTCCTTCTCAGTCTCCTTTGATGTTTCCTTCTCTTCTCCTACAGCAAAAATGTGAGTGTCCCAAAGTTCAGTCCTGAGAATTCCTTTTGCTTTCTTCCTACATGATCTCATTGATTCCAGTTGCTTTAAACCTGTATGTTGATTGCACCCTAATTTACATCAGTGCCCAGAAAATTTCCCTGAACTCTGGACTTGCATACATAACCACTAGTTAATATTACCACTTGAATATGTATATTAGGCATCTCAAATTTAACATGTCCAAATCTAGGCTAAATCATATACCTCATTATACTTAATATATTCCTTTAAATTTTCCAGAAACCTGTTCCTGTATTCTTTCTTATTTATGATAGAGAAATGCCATTATTCAAGAGTCTCAATCTGAAAATCTAGAAGTCATCTTTGATATCTCCCTTTCTTACATTCAGTCCATCACCTACCTTAAAAAAGTACATAGAATCTGGTCACTTTCCACCATTTTTCAAAACAATCTAATTTCTCATCTAGATGATTGTAAAGACTTTAAAATGTTTCCTTTTGTTTTTGACCTTGTTATCCAATAATCTCTTTTCAGCAGGGCTATCAAAGTGACTGTTTATAATGGCCAATCAGATTAGGTCATATGTTTCTACAGACTCTCCTGTGGTTTCACATCCTACCCAGAGTTCCCTTGATGGCCTGCAAGGCCTTGCCTAACCTTGTATCTGGCTCACTCTCTAATTTTATCTCACATTACTCTCTCGCTTGTCCTGCCATCTCCTACCACAAAGACCCCCTTGCTAGGCTGCTGATATATCGAGAACACTCCCATTACAAGGTTTTTGTCTTTGCTCTTTTCTTTGCCTGGAGCAAGTCTCAGCGAAAAGCCCTGTGCCTCATTATGTTTCTTCTTTTGATGTATAGTTCAAATATGACCTTTTAAGGAAGTCTGCCCTAACAACTTTATATAAAACAACAGCCTCTGGAGACACACATAACTTTTTCTCATTTATTTGTCTCTAAATCCATTTTCACTTACTGATATACTAAGCATTTATTTATGAGTTTATTTTTCTGTCCCTACTGCTAAAATATAAGCTCCGTGAGGGAAAATACTATTTGCTGTTTTGTTTAGTTCTCAGCTTCCCCAGTGCAAAACAGTATATGGCTCATAGATGCCAAGTGAATATTTGTTAAATGAAAAAAAAAAGGCATAAGTATGTTATGGTCATTCTTTACTCTGATGGTCAACAACCTAAGTGGGAAATTTGGTTTTGAATAGATATCACTTATGACAAGTCTGAGCATCCCTGAGAGCCTATCAATGCAGAAAGTTTCCTTGATTCTAAGATTCAGTGATTCTTAAATGGTGCCAAGCACAATACAAAAAAAAAAAAAGTGCCCTGCCAAGTCTGAATGGCATTTCCTGACAACTGTCTCAGAGAAAAGCTTCCTCAGAAAGAGTGGGAAATCATTCCTTTGTGTTTGATCTGCGATGTTATCCATTCTTCAGGCTGATTCAGAGCAGGACTTTTTCATAAAAATGGGCAGATCAACCAAGTTCTGGCCATTTTGCCTTGTAAGAGAAACCATCTTTCAAGGCTGCCAACTTAGGATGAGGATTTACTTGTGAATTATTTTCCAGTTATCACATTTGTCATCAAAGTCTCTGGGGCTCCCCTATCATCAGTCTCCTGGGGACATTTACAAACAATGTAGAAGAGCAACTATATTGCTTTTATACTCCCTACTAGTCACAATAGGTGAGTAGTATAATATTGACATTATCAATATTTCTAATAACCTAATGTCCATCTTAAATTGTGCTCAGGGGCCTATAAAGATATTTTCCTGCTTATGACCATGGTAAACACCTACTCTTACCTAGATGAACTAAATACTAATATTATATGCTGTGTCCAAAATATAATACAGACAGTGACTTTACAGCTAGCCCTTAGAAGAAGTCCCATCTAGCTGTGTCCAGGTCCACTTCTGTTAAGAGTATTCCTTTTTGTACTCTTTGAAGTCTAAAGCTCATTCAAATTCCCTGCATTTGGAAAGAGGTGCTAACATGTATCCAGAGCTGTTGAATGGCAGCTCTTCCATGGTGGCAATTTGGAAGAAGGTTGAGGGTGTTCACACATTCAAAGACAGTTGTGGTTCCAGGGAGAAGGGGGTTCCCTGTCTGCGGAAAGTTCCTAATGAATCCACTGAGCCCAGGGGAAGACAAGGGCAAGGAAATTTGGTGACTAGAGGCTCAGTGTCTCTCCTGGTGAACCCTGGATGCTCAGTGACCTCTCTCTCCAAGGGAGCTCCCATGTCCTCCCTCTCTGACTGTAGCATGCTCTCCTTTCCCTTGCCCCTTCCAGGGGGAACTCTGTGTATGGGGGGTCCCTGGTGACTGGCGGATGCCTGAACATTTACATACCTGGAAGAGAGTGGAGAAGAGAATGGCTCTCCACCCCTTACCGGAGACTGGCAGTCCTGCAAAGGACCAGCGGCTGCCATGGTAAACCTTACATTGTTATACAAACAATATGCATATCACTATCAAGGCCAGGCAGAATTCTAGTTGAAAACTTTATTTACTGAACAACAGTTCTATCTGTCTGTTTCATTCTTCTCTGAAGTTCTTCCATTCTTCTATTTGACCCTTATGACACTGAGGACTCTATCTATGCCCTACTAAATTCAAGTCCCCATCCAGTCCTCTCCGTTTTTCCTTCTTCCAGGACAATTTTTATCTATGTGTTTACAATTTTTGATAATTCTTATTTCTAAGAATTCTAATCATTTCTATTTCAGAGCAGCTTCTTTTCTTTTATATATGTCATGAAATCAACATCAATACACTGAGGAAGAAAGAGTATTTAAGTAAAAATACCTGAGTCACTGATGACATCATTAAGCCACTGAACTAACCTTGGGACCACTAACTCCAGATGTCTCTTATATAATCAGTAAAAGTCTTCATTACTTACAATTGAAAGTGAAATTAACTGAACTACATACTAAATGTCTTTTTATCAGATTTAAAAGATAGAAGCTAGATTGTATATGACACCTTTTGATACCATCCAGAAAAAACTATATATGTACCAGAGATTTTCTTGTCATTTTTGCTAGTTATTGCCACTTTAGTCTTTGAATAAGAAAAGCAAGAATAAAAGTATACCTTTTTCAAGCCAAACCTTTGAGTTTTTACACAGGGATTTGGAACTGTGTTGCAATTCAGGGAGACTTACGTTTAAGTAATTCCCTATCCTTGGCAGAATGGATGACAAACGTGGCTGGATGCCAAAAGAGAGTGATGTGTCCTTTGAATATGAGTAATGCTTGGAAAGTAACTTACCATTCACAGCTACTATCTCTTTAAATAGCAATTCATTGTGTTTGTGGGTGAGGTATGTATTTTGGAGTAGCAGTGGTCTCAGTTCTAATTCAGAATGCAGTTTTCAAATGAATTCTGAATAAGTAGAATATGAAGTTTGCAGAAAATCTTGGGCTCTCATTCACATGTAGCATAAATGTAACCATAAGATATGGAAGTGGATAGTACCAAACTGAGGGCTGTCATACCAGGGACAAATTCCAATAGACTCTTTGTAAGTGATGGACAACCATTGGGATGAAGGAGATTCATGAATGTTTGAGAAGGAAAGTCTGGTATAAAAGAAGGTAATTAGGTGAAGAAGGAAAAACGCAGGGTAAGATTAAGATTCCTGTGCTGGGTCATATTAGAGCAGATGAGAAAGGCAGTAGATTACTAATAGGTTAGTAGTATTCAGACCCAGTATTAGAATGTTTATTTTAAGTGGAAGTAACCTTATGAAATCCACAAACCCCCCAAAAATGTCTGAACCAGTGACTTCTGACATAGCTGACATAGACTAACCTGCAAACTTCAGTAGATAGAAAAAGGATCTGAGCAGCCAATGGAAGCTTCTGGGTATAACTGTATATGTCTACAAGGGAATCCTTGCGCTGGTGACAGTGAAGATAGATGCAGCATGCATCAACGGGTTTTCTAATTCAAATTCACAAGTCCTCTTACACTGTTTTTTTCTTAAAGCAGTTCTTCGTAAGAAAGCATATTCTGTCATAATATGATCACTATCTCTGTTAGGTGATTCAATGTTCTGTTAATAAGGCATGCATTTAAAAACTGTTCAAAATAAACAATTTACATTTGAAACAAAGAAAACCAGGAGTTTATTAAAGAAAAACTGCATTAAAAGGAAGAAATATGAATTATAATCTAAGTAAATCCACAAATAGAGCAGGGTGTATTTATCTTGTATATTTATTGTTGAAGAAAAAATGTACTTGAGTGATTTTTTTCTTCCCCTTCAATAGACTTGCATTTGAAAACTCAAAATTCTTTTGTATTCCCATGCTGAACAGTAAATGCTTTGTATGAGAATTCTTTTATTCAAAGAGTATGGTATTATTTGACATTTCTGAAATTTCCCTCATGCTTTTAGGCAGATACCAGACATACTAAAACACTTGAGTTTTAAAATAACCAGTATTATAAGGAATAGGCCAAAACTGAGTATCTAAAATACTTCATCATTATTTTTGCTGTGAGCAGAACCAGCTTTATACACTCAGAGCCAGTTTCTTTTAGGCAATTATCACGAATACACATGAATTGCATTCATTTTCCATTTTCACTGCAAATAGTCAATACTACAACTGCAGTATAACAACTTAATCAACATACCTTAATGCTCTTCATTCTCTTATGTCTACATTTTCCTAGGCCAAAATGATTTATATGTTTTACATCAAAATTAAAGGCACAATAATGGAAAAGTCTTTCTGATGTTTTCTTTTATTGTAAGTACACTACACAACTAAATATTGGAATCTTCTACCTTTACAAACAGGTCATGTTCCAAACAGCCATTTTAAAGTCAGAGAAAATAGGAATGGGAGAAATAGGAATGCATTTTCTTACAAAAATAACAGTGAACCATCATAGCTATCTGAAGAGAATAATGAAGTAAAATTTCTAGCACACCAGGATTTATGCCGAGAAATGTATACTCCATAGAGTGAGGTTTTCTTCGTCTGACACCCTTTCTTTTTGAACTCAGCAGCGTACTCCTGTTTTTTCTAACCACAGGGTGGTCAAACAAGTTTGGAAGGTGGATTGATGGGTAGGCTGTCTCCTTCTATAGATTATTTCAATTGGTCATGTTGAATTCCCAGTTGCAATGGGCCCAGCTACCAACAGGTACAATTAACTCATTAGCTCAAATTCTTTTCAGTTGAGACAGACAATAAAATAACTACAAATATAATGAATTAGCAAAGCATGACAGAAATAGATCAGGGTGATGGGACACAGAGATATTAGGTGAATTTTTTAAGATGAGTAGTGAAGAAAGATCTGTCTTGGCGGATGACATTTAACCCTGAGCCAGGAGAAAAGAAGGGCTTGACACAATAAAGATGAAATAAGTGTATCTGTAAAACTTAAAGGCTGGTGGCTTAAATTTAGTGACAAGTGATGAAATAGTATATTAAGAAGAAGGGCATTCTATATAAATTTGCAAGCTAGGATATGGGGTTTGGATGCAAGTAAAGGTTTAAGGTAAGTAATGTTATGGTTAACATTAAAAACATCACACTTTTTGAGGTGAACCCAATAGTTAAGGCCTGTTCTCTTTTCTAATGTTTTCTTTGTGTTTTCTCCATTTTCTACCTTCTTCCTTCATTCCTGTGTTTCTCTTTCCTTTATATTTACAAACAGAGCAGATTTTAGAATTAAATTTGATAATGTGACTTAAGAAGAAGCTGTATAATTTCATTTCTCAAACTTAAAATTTTCCCTATAGCATGTAATTATCCATTCATTTCACAAATATATATTGAGTGTGTTCTCTACGTGAAGAATAACCTAGACACCAGCTATAGAGCAGCAAATATGGAAGATAAGGATCCCTGCCCTCAGAGGAAGGAAGGAAATAGACACTAAAAATTAACAAAAGAGAACAAAATACATAGTGAGGTAGTGATAAATGTGAGGATGAAAAATAAAGCAGAGAAGTTAGATATAGAATGTTGGGGGATTGGAGAAAATTTTCAATTTTATACAGGGTAGTCAAAAAGGCCTCATTGAGAAGCTGATGTTTAAGTGAGTACTAGGGACACATCCTAAAGAGCCTTCAAGAGCACTGCAAGAATTTTGCTTTTACATAAAGAAAAAGGGAAACTTGGAGAAAGTTTTGCTCAGAATAGTGATTGGATTTGTTCTAAATATAACCAGATCACTTTGACTACCTTGTGAAAATAATTATAAGAAGAGCAAGGGAGAAATAAACTTCAGAGAAGGGCAATATCTTAGGAGATACTAAATAATTAAAGGCAAGAGATAAACATGATTTCAGATACCATTTACATAAAGGCTGTTCTTCTGGTCATGGTTCCAACTGCCTAAATTTCATCTTCACTTGGCTGTTGTCCCATCCCTTTAGTCAGACAGAGTGAGTATAAGTTGGCTCACACATTTAAGGAAAAATAAAGCACACCTGAAGATGCCCTCATAAGACCAACTAAATGTTCACTAGAATAAGTTAATATTTTAGAATAATAAATAAATTAATGACTTCTCTATTGTAAAGAAACGGCTAAATGAATGTAAGTTCAAAATTTGTAGAATATTGATCGGCATGTATTTAGTGTATTTTAATAGATATTTTCAAAATATACGGTGGTTATTACATTGTCTAGCATATAGTCAGAAATCAGCATTAGCTAATATTAGTAGCAGTATTAGAGGTCTTACTATTAGTACAGAAAAATGTTTATCCCAAATCTATTTATTTACTTGACTTTTAAAATTATGCCAAATTTCTATGTTATCATAATCATCTCTTCCATTTCTTCACCAAAAGATTTTATGCTAATTACCTAATATTTACTCCACTTTCAGGATGTTGACTTTGGACCTGCAACTACAGTATAGCCCCCTAATTGTTATTACCAAGTGTAGTTTCAACCTCTTCAATTATTCTAACACCGGCCAGAGTTACATTGCTAAATTGTTAATCTAAACAAAATTTACATATTGAATGTTCTTGGATGGCTGCCTAGAACCTCTGAAATATTTTACTATCCTCTATCAAAATGATCTTACTTGTATTCCATATTCAGCAATGCCAAACTATGAAATATGATAAGAAAATACTGCATTTTCCTCTATGTCTATGCCCTAATTCAAAGTCATCCTTCCAGGGTCCGATGAAGTAATACCTCTTTTAGGCAATCTTCCTTAATCACAGGCAGTTAATACTCTTTTAAATCATAAAATAACTCTACTTACCTTTATTTAGCATTTAACTGAAACTGAACTCTTTGAAAGAAGAAATCATGTGGTGTTAATTTTTAATTCTCTATACTTAAAACAATACTGGCAGTATTAGAGAGGTAAATAAACAGTTGTGAAATGAGTAAGCTAATTAATTAATGGACAGTGTAATCCTTTGAATATTAAAATAAGCAAGTACAGAAGCAATAAAAAACTATCTCAAACAGTAATACAAACTAAGATTATTTTTTAAATGGCCAAAGATTTAAATCAAATCTATAAATAACTTAATTATATTCAAAATTTGAAAACATTTTACTTTTATTAATTGAGAAACTGTTTAAGAAGCAGAAACAATAGAGCAGCATATTTTTATAGACATTTTAATTAGGATATTACAGACGATTAGCAAGTTGAAAAAGTAACTGACATAGCTAATGATGTTAGTGGCATCTATTTCAATGTGTGAATAAGGTAAATAGTCCCCAAAGTATAAATATGATAGATCATGAAATGGCCTGATTAGGCTAAGCAAATACTGTAATCTTGGCCTACCACTGAACTTCCAGAGCTAGTCCACATTTCCTTAATTAGTAGTTTAAATAACTTCTAAAATTATGCAGTTAATTGCTATTTTACTAAGTATTTTCAGACTAACATGTCATTGCACCCATTTTGTATGATTAGTTTAAGGAAATAACACCTTTGAGAATAACAATATGATTTTAGAAATGGACAAATGTAAATGTTATTCAGAAGCATGATGAGAAATAGGTACTAATAATTTTCTTAGGTGTTGGATTAATTTTAAAGAAAAAGTAGGTATGATTACACTACTATCCTTTAGTATGTTTTTTTCAGAATCAGATAGGCTTCTAGTGATATTGCTTATGACAATTTTAGTGAAGCATCTTTTCCTCTTTGCTCAGAGCACCATTTCTAGAAAGTCCTCCTGTTGGATAAATGAAAGTTTTCAACCAGAATTTCTTGCCTGACCCTGATAGTGATATGCATATAAGAGCCTCTATGCATATCAATGTTATGTTTACCATGACAGAGCTGCTGATCTGATCTGGGATAAGACGTGGAGAATAGCAGCCATTCTTTCCTCCCCTCTGTTCCTGGTAGATACTTGGTCAGGCATCTGCCAGTCACCAGGGACCCACCCACAGAATTATTCAAAGAAGAAGGGGTGGGGGAAAGTAGAGTGCCTATTGCAGCCGGAGGGACAGGGCTTGCTAGCATAACCAAGGGAGAGGGTGAAGGGATTTATTATTAAAATAAACCATTAATCTCCAACCTATCCTTTCCTTGTCTTCCTTTGGTCTCATCAGATTCATAAAGAACTTGCCAAGGCAGGGAACCTCATTCCTCCCAGAGTCACATCTCCAAAAAGAGTCTCAAAAAGAAACTTTCTTTTTTTTTCTTTTTCATGATGTTGCCAAGATGCTTGTGGTTTAATCTGCTATAGTTAACAACATAAGTGGTGCACTCTGCAATAAACAACGGACTTTCAAGATTTTATATCATTCCAGAAGCACTGTACAGGACCTTAGGTGAAGGGTTTTCCTCTTGTCTTTGTATTTTTATGAGCAACTTTCCTCCAAGAAGAAATAGACCTCCTCAGTAGACTTCATCAGTCTTTTGTCTTAATTCTCTCATTCTTCCCAAGACTGTAAGTATAATTTGTCTGATTTAAAATATTCATATATTTACATTTTATTATTTCCTATTTTAATTCATAGTAATATAATCTCTTTTAGGTGCATTTGAGAAAATAGACATGCATAATTAATTTTAATTAGTTATCGCTAATTTTGTTATATTTTCATGCATAATTCTTTCCTCAGTTCATGAAAATTTTATACATTAATCTTGCATTAGTTGGCTAGTGCTGCTGTAACCAAATGCCACAAACTGGATGACTGAAAAAACAATAGGAATATATTTTATCACAGTCCTGGAGGACAGAAGTCCAAAAAGGTGTCAACAGGGCTCTGCTCTGTCTGAAAACCATAGAGGAGAATCCTCCCTTGTTTCTGCCTAGCTTCTGTTGGTAGTCGTCAGTCCTTGGCATTTCTTGGCCCGCAGCTTCAGCTCTTCGCTCACCTTCCATCATCCCATGGCATTGTCCTCTGATGTTTCTATGTCTTCACATGGTACTTTTCTTCTTATAAGGACCCAGTCATTGGATTAAGGCCTATGTTATCTCAGTATGACTTCATCACTATTGATTATCACAGAAATGATACTATTTCCAAATAAGGCCACATTCTAAGGTCCTAGAGGTTAGGACTTGAACATACCTATTTGGGAAACACAATTAAATCCATAATAGGTACCATGTAGTTCCTTTGTTATACTTTTATTTTTTTATTATTGTGGTCAAGTATTTGATGAAGAATTGTGTGAATAGAATGTTTTAGTTTTTTTGGGGGGTAGGAGTAAACAGGATTTACAAACCATGTATTTTGCTTATGTTTTATTTTCAGCTTTTGATTTTAATCTTGAGCACACTTTAGACAAAACTGGACATTTCATGAGTCATAGAAGGGCCTATCTTCTTTTCCTTTTCAACAATATTCAAAATGATATCATGGCTAATAGCAAGCTTGTTCTGTGATCCATGCTTTATGTGGACAATTCCTCTTGCTTCACCCTACTTCTCATCTCACAGTTAATGTTAGGTAGGAGGTTAGGTGATAAAGAATAAAAATAACAGTTTAATCCCCTGGCCACTCCAACCTGTTGACTGTTGTCTCCTTGAGAACATTTTTAGTTCCATCCATGATTTTATTACTTCTGGATATCATTGCTCTAATCAAAAGATCATTTGGAAAGGTTTTCAGTATTACAAAAATATGTACTTAGGAAAATCTCTATTCTTGGGTTTTAAAGAACCAGAAGCCCGCTTCTTCAATTACTTTTACTATATTCTACATTTTATAATATTTGGCAGTTATGCTTCCAAGTGTTTTGGGGATGGTGATGTCACTGGAGATGGAGATTATTTCTTTTCATTTCTTTGGAGGTTTCTTTTTGAAGGAATGTCCTTAAGTATGTTCATCTTCACTTGGCTCTTTGTATAGACTAGTTCTTTATAATGTTGATTAAAAATGTTTTCTGAAATGGCTCTGCTATGGAAACAATATTGGAATACATTATTATTCATGATTTATGTACCCATAGTAAGATAGAGTACATAGTGATATATTTTAGGGTGTTGTTAATGACAATATTCATTATTTAGAAGTCACATTTAATTAATCCAAATGCTATTAATGGTAATAGGGAATTAATTGTTTAAATGTGAATCATGTTTTTCTCAAATCATAAAAAACTAGGTGCATATTATTGAAGGATGAGTGTATTATAATCAATCACAAAAACAATCAACATAATGACCATGTTTGCCTAAAAAACAGTGTAAGTATTAAATTTTGTGGCAATCACTCTTACTATAAATAAATGATATGTGTATTCACAGAAGATATGCACTAGTTTGTCTTGGCATTGCTTAAAATAGCAAGAAATTTTAATCAAATTAAGTGTCCATCAATAGGAGGCTTTTATATATCAGTAGAATAAAAAATTATGCAATAATAATGTTTGAATTTTATAGACATTTAATGAAATGGGAATTTTGTATTTACATAATTATAAAAAGAAATTGAAGAATACTATGTATGATATTTCCTAAATTTAATATTTGTTAACAATATATCTGTTATATAAACACACTGTATACAACAAAAATACAAATAAATAAATGAAATGGGTGTTCTTTCTGATTAATTTTTTAATATTATTTTTTAAAGCAGTATTAAGTTCACAACAAAATTGAGTGGAAAGTACAAGAGATTTTTCATATATTCAGTGGCCCCATGCATGCAGAGTCAATATTTTTTATATAATAATATTACAAAAATGTTAGTTGGATTTTCATTCACTTTTGGGAATATATTTGGGCTACATGCTCTACAAATTAGTAAGTAAGTTCATGTTCTGATAACAAACTAAATCTTATATGTTAGTTCCTTAACAGAAGACAAGTTTATTTTTTACTCATTCCATATATTCCATCCTGGTTGATAGGTAGAATTGTGGATGGTGGCACTCTACTTCATGGGGTCACTCAGAAATTCAGGGTGGTATATAAATTCTCTGACATCTTGTAATAGATAGAAAAAGCTTGGCCTTTCTGTCTCCATATGGTATTTGTCTGCTTTGCTACTTTAACCTCTGGGTTAAAAGAAAAAAGAAAAAAATCAGAAAAGGTCCTCTGCTCAGCCTTGCAGCCCTGCATGTAGGGTTGTCAGTCATCAAAAGGAATTCTGCTTACGGTTTGAGATGTCTGTAGATACCCCTTACCTGAAGCTTACCAACCCCAAGGAGATAGGGAAATATGTATGAAAATAGCCCTGTTGAAGATTTATAGGGACATCATGAGCAGACATAAGTCGAGGAGAGTCAGCTAACTAAGGAGTTTCTCTGCCCTCCTCAGACACTCAATGGTACCCAGATGTCTGCAGCCTTCAGTCACTCCCCAGCCTGCTCCCCTGTCCCTAGCAGAAAAGAGGCTTGAAAGCAACCCTGAATTAAGATGGTGCTTTAGGTCTTTAGTCAACCATTGTCTTGGTCTGCAGGATTTCTGAATAAAGTCACTTTCCTTGCCCCAAAGCCTCGTCTCTCAACTCACTGACATATTGTGAAGTGAGTAGAATGAGCTTGGACACAATAATACAACGATTAGACAACATGGTCTGTGTTCACTGTTTCGGAGAAGAGAGATCTGTGAGAATCCTGCCTGTTGTTCCATTTTGATTATATCACATTTGCCAGATTAATCACCTGGTATGCTAGAAAATGCCACCTTGCTGTACGCCCAGGAAGAGGAAAATGTGGTGAATACATAGCATTGTCTCTGTGATACAGAGAATATTTAAATTCACATTGGTGATACAGTCAAAGGGACAGATGATATTTTAATGCAGTATGAGGCATGAGATTCCTTTGTGACTGCTGACCTCATGAGGCAGTCTATATATTTTTTAAATGATATAAAGTATAATCAAATATCAGCTAACAATATCAGAGCAGATAAATAGCCAGACATATGCAGGGACAGGGAGGGGGACTTCAGCCACAGTTTACATTCTGTGTAAGCTGTTCCTGTGGGAGGTGGGGAGTGAGGGTGTGGATAACACACCAGCGAAAACCAACTGGTTACAACGAGGATGACAAGTTGACCCAAACTTCATCCCAAAATACATTTATACTCTTCTTACCATGACATTAGCATTGTGGTTTTGAACTGCCTTTGGGAAGGATGGCTGTCATGATAGTACCAGTGAGAACCACATAGAGCTAAAACTCCCCCACCTGACGGGAGGCTAGAACAAGCCCATACTCCAGGAAAATTCCACCTGTTCCCTCTGAAACTTAATCTCACTTAGTGAATATTCATTCCCCTTACATAAAAAAATCTCCCTATTATTTCCTCTGCATTCTTCCTGCCGGCTCTGCCTGCCCTGCACCCACTTTTAGACAGGTACTTTTGTCTTTTTCTAAACACTTATTTTTCAAATAAAACTCAATGTTCAACTACTTTTTGTATCTGTTCTTAAATTCTTCCTCACTACAAGACCAGAACCCATCTCTGGTAATAATAATATGACCACTACATTTGAAGATCCAAGCAATTGCTTTTTTATTGAGGCATAATTGACATATAACATTAGTTTAAGGTATATAATGTAATGATTTGATATGTGTATGTATTACAAAATGATCACAACTCTAATTAACACTTTCACCACAGAGAGTTACAAAACTATTTTTTCTTATGATAAGAACTTTTAGGATCTACTCTTTTGCAACTTTCAAATATACATTAAAGTTTTATTAAATATAGGCACATCATATCCCTATGAGTTATTTATTTTTTTACTGGAAATTTGCACCTTTTGGCTTCCTCCATCCATTTCCCCCACCTGTCTCTGGCAACCCTCCATCTGTTTTCTGTATTTATGAGCTTGCTTTATTTTTATATTGCACATATATGTGAGATCAGACATTATATGTCTTTCTCTGTTTTATTTATTGTCTTGCCAATGGGTTTCAGCCCTGGGCAAGTTCACTATGGATTGAATGCAACCAAAGAAATTGACAGCAAAACTGTTCTTGGGGTGAAAAGGCTATACCCAACTTTATTTCCAGGTGGCAGGTCAGTCACTAAAATCCCGTTCACTTAGAGCGAGTCTGTATGCAGTAAGCCGGTGTCTGCCTCTGGGCTCCTCTGTCTGCACAGTTGTCCCGCACAGCCATCCTCTGGGCCTCTGTCCTCTGCTCTGCTCTCCTGCAGCCTTGCAGCCATACCACCGTGTCACGCCCAGAGCACTGGACGGAGCTCTTTATATAGAGTCAACAGCCCTGTATTGCCCGCAGGTGTGTAGTGAGCTAGTCAGCCAGGGCCAGGTGAGAATCCTGGCCACAGGAACTCTCATTTTATCCACATTTATTAAAAGCAATTGCTTTTAATTGCATTCTTTTACTTTTAATCTGGTTGTTTCTTACATGAACACATTTTAGCCACTTTTGGCTTAGTAGCAACAGGAATTCACCTAAGCTTTGTTAGACGGGTTTCAATGTCTCTCTTATATACAGCTTTTGGTTCTCTCACATTCTTTTACCTTTAGCTTTCTTTCTGTCATATGGCCATGTATCTATACATTTAAGACTAAAATGAGAGACACCAAAGTATTAACAACCAACTCAGGATAGTGAGATAGTCAAAAAGATTCTTGATCTTTTTCTGTATTTTATAAATGTAACACAGAGTAATTGTATAAATTTTAATTCAGAAAAAAAATCACTAAAATAAATTTATATGTGACTACTTAATGTATATCATACCACAACCATAAATGGTTTTCAGAAGATCAATAAAACTTGTCAGCAGTGGTGAAAGCAAGAAGTGAGAGTACTCAGATACTACCTGTGTTAATTCAGCTTATTTAAGTAGGCCATTTTACTGAGGAGGTTTTGATACCATGGTAGATCTGCTCAGGTTCTTGAACCTAAGTCCAATATATTTGTGGTGGGGTGGATTTTTTTTAATGCACAAAATCAAGCAATTTGCAAACACCAGCAGGGTGTCTGAGAATTCAACTTAATTCTGACATTATCTGCACTGGTACAGCACCAGATTCCCCAGGTTAAGGGCTCTGTCCTGCAAGACTGTCCTCCACTTCACCCCCTGCAGATGCCAGTCATAGGCCCCAGGCTGTCACCATTTTGAACAACTGGCTACAGATTTGAGGTTCCAATGAGGTCCTCCTTAGGTTTGATTAATTTGCTAGAGCATTTCACAGAACTCAGGAACATTTAACATTTACCAGTTGTGAGTCCAGGTAGGGAAAATCCCGGGGCAAAATACCTCTAAAAACAGAAATCAGTCAAAGGGAAAAGTAAAGTTTAAAACCCGTTTATTGCTTACAAAACTGCAGTGCAGCCCATCTCTCTCTCCTGTTCCAGCAGCAGCAAAACAAGCCCTCCCCCTCACCTCTCACATACAGATAAGCCCTCCTTGCCCAGGTAATTACCCATTGATATGGAGATGAACGTTTCTCCACCCCTGAGGATATGAAAATGCACTAAAGCCAGGTGAGATATTCTGGAAATGTTACAATTTTACCCACACCAGTTTAATAAAGGATACCATAAAAGATACAAGTTAACAGCCACATGAAGAGATACATAGAGCAAGGTCCCTGTGGGTAAAATTGAAATATTTCCAGAATCTCTCACCTGGCCTTAGAGCATCTACGTATCAGTAGGTGTTTTCAAGGTGTGGAGAGAAGTAATCCATCTCTATATTAATAGGTAATTTTTACAAGGGGCAGCCAGGGTACATCATATAAAGTATGGTCTCACATATATGTGAAATATAAAAATAAAGCAAGCTCATAAATACAAAAGAGGTTTGATGGAGCCCCTTTTATGCAGCCAGGTCATAAGATACGTGGGCAAGCAGAACTAGATGACTGCTTATAAGCAATAAACGGTTTCTCCCACTTTATTTCTCCCTTTGACTCATTTTGGTTTCAAAGATATTTTGTCCCAGGCTGGGAAAATATTTGTCACCCAGAGTTACAGTCCTAAATAAAGGTGCTTCTATTTTCAGAGAGATTGGGGTCCAGTTTGGTGGCAGGTGGAGGCACTCTTGTTCCCCAAACTTCCACACTTTCTCTCAGTGAAGCAAGGCCCAAAAAAGGACAGCAAATGCCCCCCTTATGGGTTTTTATGAGGGCCTCATTGCCTATTCATGTTTGACTAAGTCACTGGCCATTGGTTGATTCAACCTCCAGGCTCTCTTCCCTCTCCCCTCCTAGGGGCTGAGGGCTGGCGCTGGAGGCTGAGAGTCCCCACCCTTTAATCACATGGCTGGACCCCTGGCAACCAGCCCCTGCCCCTGGGTGGGGCCTTTGTCTCTCCATGAACATAACAAGACACTTGCTTCACCCTTATGGCTCTGACAGATTGTTAGGAACTGTGGATGTAAAGCAAATATATCTGAGATACATATTTTGGTCATCTTAAGGCAAATATAAATTTCTTATAAATCATTATATCACAGTAGCCTACTAAAAACCTGCCCCTATGAATGCTTCAAAGTTATACAACTGAAACCCAAAGACAGCCAGTCACAAATAGCCAGCTTGGCTTTAAGCTAAAGCCAATTGATAATTTCCTTGCTTTTCTTCTGCCTTTTTTCTATAAGTTTCTCCCCTGAGCTTCTGTGGTGAAGTTCCTAACTACCTCGATTTGGTACTACCCTCTTCCACTTGTTTTTTGCTCAAGTAAACTTTTAAAAATTTTAATACACCTCTGTTAATCTTTTAACACCTGTCTCTTTGAATGCATCAATACATCTGAGTTTCATATACGCCAAGTATGGCAGAGACAATGATAATATACTCAGACCTTCCTCTACCTTCCCCAGCCTTCCATGTTGATGCCAGGGCTCTTGTTCACGAAGTCGAAGAATGAGCTTCACAAACACTCAAGGTAGGGGAGCAACGTACAAGCTTTTATTTAGAGATAAAGTTAAAGGACAGAGCTCCCGGCTCACACCAGAAGGGGACAAGAGATTCTGGGGTGGTGCGTTGTCTAGGGGTTTTAGGGAAGATGAGGATTTTTCGAGAACATGAAAAAAAAGGCTTAAGGGTGTGGACTTGTACCACCTGCCCTTCCTCAAGGTGGGCTGGGTTGTTCTCTGCTTGCTAGGGCTGTTTACAGTGAAGTCACTGGTTATGCTGAGATACCCTTCCCTATTTGTGAAACTAACATTCCAGGCCAAGTTGCTCCTGGCTTTTTGACCTTCAACTAATCTCACTGAAGATGTCTATATTCTTAGTCTGGTATCTTTACCCTAGAGAATTAGTGTTACCTTTACTTTGCATAATGCTTAACACAGAGTTTCAAAAGGGACTTTTTGCCCATTGTTATATTGCTCTGACTGTAAATATCCCACCCTGCTTTTTCTGGAGGCCCTCACCTCTACTCTGACTACACCCACGGTCCCAGTCTCAGTGTGACTGATTTGGCACAAGAGCAAATTTGTAAAATGAATTTTTTTTTAATTTTCTTTTAAACCTGAAGAAATGTTGTACAGTATTTTAGGAATCAAGATCACATCCTCAAGATCTGGTTTTGAGACTTAAATGAAACAATGAATGAATTGAATTATATAAACTTTTGACCTAAAAAGTATGAATATATTTTGTACCACAAAAAAGTAAACAAAATATTTTTGTATGTTATTATAATGCTATTGTGAACAATAAAGTAAACAACTTTTTTTTAAAGCAGACATTATATAAATAGAAACTGGTTTGTAGTATGACAGAATTGTCAGCGATATATGGTATTTCCCCCTTATCTGAGGGGAATGCATTCCAAGACCCCTCATGAATGCCTGAAACCACAGATAGTACCAAATCTTTTATATATTGGCATTAGGCAACTATTGACCTTCTGACCACAAATCAGAAGGAGGACCATCTGCTTCTAGACTGCATTTGGGCAACTGAAGTGTGGGAAAGTAGCACTGGATAAGAAAGGACTATTGTACTTTCTTTACAAGCATACGTCAGAGATAGAATGGCTCAATTCCAGACAATTACTTTAAAATTTACAGTAAAATGAGTCAAATGAATTTTTTGGTTTCCCAGTGCATATTAAAGTTATGTTTGTACTGTACTAAAGTCTATTAAGTGTGTAATGCCATTATGTGTAAAAACAATGTATATACCTTAATTTAAAATATATCTTATCGCTAAAAAATGTTAACCATCATTTGAGCTTCCAGCAACTCCTAATCACCCACCACAGGTCACTATAACAAATATAACAATAATGAAAACATTTGAAATGTGAGAATTACTAAAACGTGACCCAGCACAGGAAGTGAACGAATACTGCTGGAAAAATGGCCCTGACAGGTTTGTTTGCTGCAGGGTTGCCATGAACTATCAATGTGTAGGGAAGGCAGTATCTGCAAGGCACAAAAAAATGAAGTCTGCCTGTACTTAAAACTGTTGTGAATAATACCTGAATCTATTTTATTTCTTAATTGAATATAATTCAACTGTTAGATGTGTTTATTAATTAAGCAGAGCTGTGAAAAGATACTTGTGGACTTTATTTGAGAAGCATAGAAGCCTAGGGAAAATATAAAGGCATTTAGGAAGTATGAAAATCAGCAAAAAGAGCAAAGTTCACCTTTTATTACCTAGTATATTTTGTTGCCAAAGCAATACATTTTTAAAAAATGACCATAGTGCATTGAATTCTCATATACTCTGATACTATCCTAGAAAGCATTAGAGTATTTTGTGATTCCTTGCAAAGAGTTTTTATGATATCTTTGAACCCGTTAAAGCTAGCTGCTTTCTAGCAAAATGTTTCTGGTTTGCTTTATGAAGAAAACTAAATTTATGTTTAAAATATGAGCAGGAAAATAATTTTTACTCGCTCAAGAATTACAAGTCCTGATAAGCTTTACCAACTTTGAAAAGTCTACATTCACTCACCCTGTTTTTTTTATTGAGTCAGAAAGTTCCACTACTATTTGTGCTATTCCACAATGACTTCACTTGAGCTCCTGTAAGAGAATTGGTATTAATACATTAAGAATTTGTTTTTGAACTATTCTTCTTTTCAAATGTAATGCCTACTACCTGGGAGATTTCAGCCTTTAAAAGAAATGAAATACAACATATAGCAATTTCATTATATATAACAATATAACAATCAGCTTTTTGAAATCTAGAACCAAAAATTTTAAGAATGACTCTTCTCAAAAGGAAGATTGGTTTGGGAGTGATGAGGTGTGAAGAGAACAAGAAAAGAAGCAGTAAAATGTTGTCAGGTAACCAAGAGAAAACAGAAATTACTTAGTGCCCTGGCATATACACAAACTTGAATTTTGACCCCTTGATAAAACTGTCTAACTCAATGAACAATGAGTCTTTGGCTATTTTGTCTTTTAACTGTAAATTATCTGCTAAATAGTCTTCAAAATAAGACATTCAGTCTTAGCTACACTTTGGCTACTTAATTCTTAGAAGCAGTGTTTGTATAGCTTTATATATTTTAAAAAGTCATAATCTTTCAAAGGCAACTATTTTTACCCATGACAGAAATTTAGAAACTTGAATTACAAATTTAAAAATTATCTACATAACAGCTATTAAGAAAAGTATAGATGAATATAACTGATTCACATTATTCACAAATAATCAAAATTTCTTGCTGTTTTCTCATACCTTTCGTACTTCAGGTAATTGAGAAAATATTTGATCCCTCAGTATAAATAATATGTGCCATTTAATAAAAGACTGAAAAACTTTTCTAAGATTATAATTTTAAAGCCAAGAAATACTTTTGAGTCTCTATAATTGTTCTGTATATGAACATTTAAATCTCCTTGCTGTGATAGTATTACCAAAAGTTTCAACACACAGAGTTCCCCAGTGAAAATCATGTGAAAACAAAGTACAAAGAAAAGCCCTTGCTCTAGATTGCAATAGTCTTCTAGGTGACACCCTCCCTTCTTCATTCAGTATTAATACCTTTCAGACTCAGAATCGGTTATGTTTTATTGCGCTAAACCATTCAGCCTAATTGAAAAGAAATACAAGTCGTCTAAAACACACTGAAAAGTTCACTGGAAATGTAATCTGCCATTCTCTTTTCTAATACCATTTTAAAGAGGTATTAAAGCCAATGTGGGAAGCTTCTTATTTCTCTTGTGGTATCTTTTTTTCCCCCTCAGAGAAATCCCAAACCACCAAATGACAACTTTGGGCTTAAACCTAGAAAAAACACCCAGTTTCAAATTTCTTTGAAGAATGATTTTCCTATCATAAATTAATCTCATTTGGAAATTATTTTTCAAATATGATTTATGCAAAACAAATCCCAGTTCCCAGAATAACGTGCATTTGTGGTTGTTACGCCACAGCTAGAAGGGAATTACTGATCAGTGAGCTGTTTCAGGAAGGCAATGTGAGCTGCAGCTTGGATTAAGGAATCTGATGAAGCATAACATACCATAAAAGAAATAAAAATATTTTATGGGACTCATGGGCATTATTGACAGGTTTCTATTGCTTTTTCAATATGATTATATTCAGCAGGAGATCTCATTTGTAAAGAATCCTTTATTTAAACATAATAAAATGCCCCATTAAATTAGGGGAAGCCCCAAATGTTTTCCCATTAATATAGTTCTGTGTCGGGAAACGCTGTTATGAAATGCTTAGAAACGCTTTTTGGTTTATTACATTAAACTAAAATTTGAAATAAAGAGACAAGATAGATACGTTTTTAGACCATGTAGGGTATATTTATTTTTGAAATTCAGTAAGCATTTGCACAAACCTAGTTTTAGGAGTGACACATTTCTTCAGTTAAGAAAAAAAATATCACTTTCGTTAAGTCTATATCACTCAACAAAGCTATTTCCATAAATACTGTATTAAGAGCCCAATTCTTAAAATAAAAAAAATTAAATGTTTTATTCCTTTAAAATAAAAGTTTACTATATAATCTTGTAATGGAGAATAATCAAGTCACACACATATCCCAAAATGATTTAGTAAATCTCTGTAAATGAGGAAATGACACATAATGGAAAAAAGGAAGGCTTGATTTCAACAATGCAATTTAAAGAATGGGCTTTTACCCTTTTAAGAATTAATGTGTGTCACTTCTCTGTGTCTGTAGTTTTCAATCTCTGCCATACATCAAAATCATCCAAAGACAGAGTTGATTTAACTAACAAAAGAGTCCTTGAGCTCCATATCCAGAGATCTGGTTCTGGTTATTTGGGATGGAGTTTAGATATTGGTAATTTTTGAGGGGACCCCGAAGGATTCTAATGGACACTGACTGTTAATAACAACTACTCTAAAAAAGGGAGAAAACCAAGTGAATATATAAATGGGAGCAGAGACTCTGTGTAGCACTGCTAAGTTCTACAGCTGTACTCTAGATTTAGAATTCTGTTTTTCATGTGAAGTAAGGTTTTATTCATGGTCCAGGACAAACCATTTGAATATTAATAATTTTAAGTTATTTGTCACATAATATAAAAATCGCCTAACAAAATAATTTTAGCATCAATTATTAGCATCAATTAACAAGCATTTTCAGTTAGTACAAAAGATGACATATCTACTATAAAGTGACGAAAGGATCACTCATGCAAACTGACTTGAAAATTACCTTAGTTACTCATGTAAGAAAATTTTCTAAACGCTGATATCTCTCTCTCAGTTATAGTTCTGATACTTTTCATAGTTATAGTTCTGATACATTTCATAGATACCAGATGAAGTAGTTCACAAGACCCAGAGCCTATAACAATGAATAAATATATATTAGATCATATACTGCATCCCATATATCTCATCCAAAATTTTACTATGAAATTCTAAATACAATGAATTTATTTTTTAAAATATTTATACAGTATCCAATTTCAAAACCCAGCACGTTAAGTAATATAGGTCTATAACCAAATAATGTTTATATCTAGGCCTTCCCACTTCATATTATTTTCTACACCACATTCAGCCAGAGTCCCTGCAACTTACACTCTGCCAGATACTGACTTTGTTATAATGTTCTTCTGCTTTATCACTATCCTCTACCACACCTATGCCTTCCATTTCTTCATCACCTAAATTCTTCACCACACTTATTGTCATCTTATGAAATGCCTTCTGTCATGAAGTAGAATATGAGTCATGAAATTGATTCTCTTTGGAAAAAGACTCCAATTGCTAATCATCAACAATTTCAACATTGAAAGAAAAATAGTAGCATTCCATTCTCAGGAGTTATACGAACATAAAAGCAGTTATAAAGAGTGTTCAACTTGCCATTTCTATGGCTTAATGATTTTCATAGGGCCGAGTTTTTTCTTTTCTGTCATTCTACCTGCCCCCCTCCCACCATGGTTTTATTTCTAACCTAAGAGAAAAGTAGGGATTAGAATTATCTGATTTTATTACCAGAAAGAATTATGTGTAAATTAGCTATGATCACATTGCTTTAAATGAATTTAAAAGATTTTGTCTAATGTGTTATCTATTTCTTCCTGAAATTCTAACCTGTTCATTGATGTATTTGTTCACTATTTATTTCTACCTACTGGGTCCATTACATGTGCATTTATTATTATTGTTATTATTCCTCTTTCATTGAAGCTTAGTATTGGCAGCTGGTCTACACTACACAGCATAGGTCTATCAATTAACTGAGAGCAAATATGATCAAGCTATGCATTACCTTGATAGTAAACAATAATGAAGACTTCCTGTTTCCTAGTTTCTTACACTTTTCTTTCTTCACACTTTTGAGGACTTATAACAATCTTTCAGCTTCTTCTCAGATTTTTGGAGCAAAGAAAGCCCAGAATATCCCATAGGTCTGATGTCAATCTTAAAAACGGGAGTTTACATATTCCTACATATCATACCCTTCCCTGAGATAAGCATATTCTGTAAATCTGATGCTTTCTCTGCTGGTCTCTAAGCTCTTTCATATCCCACAGGGAAGAAAAGCCTTCACAACTCTCCTCACTAAAGCTCACCACCAGCTTTATTTCAACTCACTACCTACTAGGTCCAAATGCCTTAAGAATGGTAGAAGATTGTGGGAGTGATAGGTGTGACATCATAGAAATACACAACTTAAATCTCTTGTCAGTGAACTGTGAGTTATTATATCAACTATCAACTCATAGTTGATGACAGACCTAGGTACTGCCCTTCTGAATCCACTGGCTAGCCTGCTGACCGCCCTTCCCCATTCTGCTCCATCCTCCATCCTGCTCCTAGGTACTGAATGAGTATGGCCAGGGGAACTAATGCAAGCCCACTCCTTCAAGAAACTGGTTTTCACTCATGGGCAAATTTGCCTTGACACTCCCAGTCCGTTACTCCAAACTTTTCTTCCACCTTCACTACTGCCAGAGCTTCTTCCACCCTATTCACAGAACTGTCAGACCTGCCCTGTGGTCTGAAGTTTTTCCTGCTTATTCCTACAACCTCCCCTTATTCTTCACAAGGCATTTCTGTCAATAAATCCTGTGTCTATATAAGCCTGTTTTGGTGATTGCTTCTCTGATATCCCAGACTGACAAAATGGGAAGGCAAGATTTACATGCAATACCATTTTTTCAGAATATTTGCTATTTCTATAAGATTGCAATGTATCAAAACCAAAATACATTATGACAAACTAGGATATTCCAAACACTCAATATATCTGCCAGTGTAATCCATTTCAGCAACAATGTAAAAGAAAGAGTTAACATGTTCATATCAACAGATACTGAAAATGCATTTGACAAAATTTCAAAGCCATTTCAATTAAAGACACAGAATGGGAAGAGGTTGCATAAATATAATAAAATACATTTATTAAAAAGCAATAACAATTATTCTAAACAGCAAAGCAGTGAAAGGAACCCGAAAAAATATAAACTTGCCCTGAATGCCCGTTATGACTATTAATATCTGTGTGTGCTTCAGAAGTGATCGACAGAAGTCTACAGGGATAGCTAAGTGATATAATGTATATTAGGGACTTTTGGTATGACATGGTAATTGTGTAGATTATCATGTTCCTCCTCTTCTAGAAATCATGTAAAGTAATACGAAAAATAAAAAATATCACATTCTCCATGTTCACTGAAACTTGAAATCAGTTGTGATTTACAGATTCTAAAGTGTAAAGGTTACTAAAGTTAACTAAAATCTGTGCAGATGTCATACAAGAATAACTGTGGAGGTTGATTTAGTTGACCCGAAGGTGGCAGATTCTAGGACATATTGCAAAAATATGCTTCTCACAGATAAAAGAGGCATCCTGAGGGGTAAACATTCCATCTCATTTCTAATAACCAGACATATACCTTCAAAGGCTCAAAACTAGGTAGGCTATGTTCCCATAGAGGTTGAGATTATGAATGGAGAGTGTAGAATTTCAAGGGACCTCAGCAGAAAAGGATTTCCGGTGTCAGAAAAGTACTTGTCTTGAATTTGATGTGTTTACCACGAGTTGAACAATTCTACTTTGCGGTGGCTTCTGATAAAACTGAGAAGTCCAAGGTTGTCAGCAAAAGTCATCTAGATTCAACTTTATAAAAATTAAAAAAAAAAAAAAACTGGCGATGGATTTTCAAAATTCATACAGAGAGGCTTATTTGTAGGAAGCTATCCGTCTCTAGGTCAGAAGAATTAAGAGCTTTGATTTCTCCATCCGAAACAGGAAATCCTTGAAGAGAAATAGTCTAACAAAAACTAACATACTCAAGAATGAGTGATAATCTAGGTAGCGTTAGCTCCTTGTTATATTAGTATTAAGATAATTTGGAGAAAAGAAACATAACTTTCCTACTGTCAAAGCATTATGTACATAAAAAAGGCTTTTCAGAGCAAGTAATAAGCAAAGATTCTCTTAAGAATTAATGAACACACACACACTTAAATTTGCAATCACTTAATGGAGATCACAAAGTGGAAGTGTAAAAAGTCAGGAAACAAATAATGAAAAAATATGAAGATATGAACTGGTAGGACCTAGGTAAAAATAGTTCAAAAATATAAAGCATCAGACAAATGAAGACGAAATTAGAAATGATACCAGCGATAAACCATCATAAGAAATATAGTAGTGACTTGGAAAATAGAAAAGAGAAACTGACTCAAACAGTCAAAATTAAGTTGGAAACAATTTTTTAAATGTCATATTTTTAAAAGGCTTGAGTAAAAACACATTGTATAATTCATTGATAGGAATAAAAATTGATACACCACCTATGGAGAGCAATATCATTCATATATATATTATATATAATATCTGATAAATTATAAAAGAATCTACTCTTTAACCAAAAAATTTTGCTCCAGAGAATTTCTTATATGTTATATAATATAATTCATTATGCTTTCATGAGTACTATTCATTACATCCTTGTTTGTTGGTAATGGCAAAATAGTTAAAGCCAAACAATTAGGTGGGTTAAATAATTTTTTATATATACAAAAGTGGAAGATTTTGTAGGTTTGAAAAGGGTGTATGAATATATGCCCTGAAATAGAAAGACTTTTTACCTATAACTTTAAGTGAAAGAAACAGCAGTGTGCTAAATAGTATACATAATGATTATCTTTGTTAGAAAATAGGGAGGGAATTATAATCTCTATTTCTGTTTACTTGTGCATACATAAAGCAACAGTGGACAGATGGATAAGAAGCTATGAAGGCATGGAGACAATGGGTAGAAATGTGATAAGAATACATATTCATTACTTAGCATTTTTAACTTTTAATTTTGACATATAATTGCATTATGTATTTTAAAAGAAATAAGAAAATGTAACGTATTAAATAAAACACAAAAGGGATATTATGCAGTGGTATACACAATAGGATGACATAATCTGCACTGTGAATACAAATGGACTTATGGAGACAATGAATCTGAAATGAAGTGGATGGATTTGGGATATATTGACAGGCAAAGCTATAATAATTTTGGATGATTTTATGCATTTCCCTTCAACAAATATTTATTGAGTACTTGTTCAGCAAAGACTGTTTAAAGACACTGGTCATGAGACGTAAGCAATAATGTTGTAAGGAAAAAAATCAAGGGTGACGTTAAGTACGTTAGTGTGAACTATTGGAACAATGGAAATACTATATGATGTGGAAAAATGTTGGTATATGAAGAAACTTGAGGAGGGAGTTACAGTTTGAATACTTAGGTTGGTGATATCGTTTTGACACTTAGCTGGAGAGTGTAAGTGAGAAGTTGGATAGTAGTATGAGATTTTTGTCCACAATTTTTTTTATCTGTTTGGACTTCTCAAATACACTTGTCTCTGAAAATAAGATGAGACCTTGTTTCTCTGTGGGTAACTGATAATTTCAAAATGACAGCTTTGCTCTAAATTAGGCTATAAATATAATTCAGCCTTTATTAAAATCTTAGAGGGTTTTTAAATGGAGTTTGAAAGTTTATTCCAAACAATCTGGAAAAATATGTGTAAAATTGGCCAAGAATTCTTTGAATAAATGGAATTCTTATCCAAACATATCAAATTGTGGTAATATTGCACTTTTTGCAGTTGTCTGAGATTGGTACAGAAATGGTTAAAAAGTGATTTCATTGTAGTGTTAGAGTGAACTTTGAGGGAATTAGACAGCTGTGAGAAGTCTAAGCAATTAATCTTTTCTCTGAAACCTTTTATTTCTCTTTGATAAAATTGCCTCTGATGGAAATACCCTCAGAATGTCCAGCTTTCTGGCAGCATACAACTTCATTTTAGCTGATGCTATCTGCTGCATTAAGGGCATAACTATATGTGTTGCGATTCTCCTTGCTATAGCTCCTGGCATTGGACATGAATTCTGTAATCCCACAGTGCCACTGCTTCTAAATACTGGGGATCAACACGTTTGAAATTGATTCCAAATGGTAACGTGACACCTTTGCTTCATGCTTCACCTTTTGTCTCCAGATTGTTATTATCTAGTTTTGAAGATATTAGTAATTTGTCCAACTCATCTCATTCATTTTGTCTGGTCCGTTCTATAAAACATTTTTACTGAAATTTCTGAAGAATTCTGTTATGTATATGAAATTCTTAAGTAAAATATGTAGACCTAAGTGGTACACTATTTTTAATACAGTAGCTAGTTTTTAAAGTTTTTAGAGAGGTAACAAGACATCTGTGTTCATATTATATGTCAGTGGCGTTTTTCCCTTATATCCAACAATAAAAAGCTTAAATGAGAAAATGAAACAAATCGTCCACACAAACACACAAATCTTATAATTTGCTCTGATTTTTACTATGCTACTTCAATTCCCTTGAAATAAGATGCATGGCAATTTAGATAATTATGATAAATTATCTTTGATATGTTTTTTAATAAATAATAGACCTCTTAAGTTACCTACAAACATAATGTTCATTTTATTTTAGATCATAGTGTGTATAGAGAAATATGCATAAATTTAATGTGTACATTAGTAAATCATTATAAATGAAGTGTAATTTCACAACTTAAAGTCTAGAAATAATACCGTTGCCAGCACTTGAGCATTCCCAAATTTCCCTTGTCCCCTTTCCAAATCATGATCTTCTCACTTTTTTCTGATTTTTATTATAACCACTTCCTGCCAAATTTATACTTATATCATCTCCCTGTGTATCACCAGTTTTGATCTGGGGGCCAATTTTTGTACTCGGTATAAATGAAAGTATACATTTCTTGTAAGTAGATCTGCTGAAGATGAATCCTTTCAACTTTTGCTCATTTGAGAAACATATTTAATGTGTCTTTATTTTTGAGGGATATTCTTCCATGTGACACAATTCTAGATTTTTTCCCCTTTTATCCCTATGAAGGTATGATTCCACAGCCTATATAGCTTCCATTGTTTCAGATCAGATGTGGGCAATAATTTTTTAAAAGGTTGATTTCTGAATTTAGTATGCCCTTCCTCCAGTCTTTGGTTTTCAGACTTTTTTGATATGTCTAGGTTTGAATTTCTTTGTTTTTATCTTACTTGAGGTGTGTTAAGGCCTTGGGCCAAGTGATACCAATTTGATCTAAGAGTTGATGCTAAATTGTGATTAATAGTCACCTATTTTTGTTCTGGAGTGCTTGAGTTTGAGAAACAGGTTAGTCATGCAGGTGCTGCATGTTTACATGACTGACCCTCATAAATATGCTGGACACCAAGGAGTAGGTGGACTCTTCTGGTTGGCAATGCATAGAAGTAAATGCTTCCATGTGACTCTGCTGAGATAGGATACCTAGATGACTGCCTGTTTCTTCTGGAATTTGTCCCATGCACTTTTCTTTTGAGTAATTTTAATCTGTATCCTTTCATTGTAATAAACCATAATCATGAGTGTAACTGTTGTTCTTAGAAACTTCTTGCAAATTATGGTAGCATGAGAGAGTGGTATTAGGATGTCTCAATCCAATGAAAGTTATTTTTCTTGCCTTATTTATCAATCTACATGATTTTAATGTGTATGAGATTAAGATTACAAAAACTGTTTTAAAATTCAGTGAGGAGCAAATAGATAATGATGTCTACAAATTGGAAATATAAGTCAAAATGTACCTAACATCTGAGTGATTTCTGATTTTCAAGCGCCATGACAAGAGCTCTCTATGACAAAGAATTCTATTCCATAAAGTCAAAATCCATATGTGATTATCTAGTTTTTTAAGTTGAGAAAACTTGATCATTCCCTAAAAAGCAGTGTAATTAGGCAAAACTGACTCCTGAGGCTTTGCTTTCAGTAATCATACTATATTGGTATAGTGTACCACAGAAAATTGATTACAGTGATGTGCATGACTTTGAATTGTGAAATATAGTTTTCAGTGATAATGTTTACTTCTGTCATATGAAAACCTAACTGTTGAACTTTAATTTTGTTCATGTACTTTAAAAAATATGTAGGCCTGGATCATCAGTGGCCATGCCTTCAGCAAAGATATGAAAAGAGTGGTGTAGCAGTGAGAGGTGTGGTAAGTGAATGGAAGGGAAGGCAAAAAATAACAAATAGTGGCCCATTTTTGAATGAATTTATTTGTGGAATTCATATTTTATTCCATATATTACATTGAAATACATTCACAAAATTAAGTGATGGTAATTTGAATGTATATTTTTAATTAAATATTTTGTTTATACATAATGAAATTGTTGCTTACTCTATCTTGTTTGCTCTTTACTAATGGAATAATAATTTTGTTTATACCTTCAACACAGAAAGTGTTACAAAAAGACTTTTAAATCCAAAACAATTACTTCCTTACCCCTGGGACCCAATGACTCCGACAAGCTTTAAAAAGAGGGTACGTGCTAGTTCAGCTTTCCTTCTGTAAGACTTACCTTGCTTTTGTTTCAAAGGATGATCAGTCCATTTCTAAAGGGAATTCTACGACAGAGAGCTTATTAAGGCAAAATAACTCTAAATAAAAATCATGCTTCAGACAAGAAGGGTGTGTTTTTGTTTGTGTGGAAAAGCATACCCTCTAAAACCAAAATAACATAAAAAATGATGTCTTTGATTTTATTATTTGTTACATGGGTCTCTTCATTTGTTACAGAAAACTGTTATTTGAATTTTTACATTATCTTTAATGAGCTAAACTGAAACTGGTTGCAATTCCCCTTCTCTTAGTACTAAATAGAATTGATTAGTTTAAAAAATATAGAAAAGAAAGATATTTTCTTTCCCAGTACTTTAATCTCTACTGCCACAACTTAATTTACAATTCCCTACTACCAAAAAGTATCAAAAACAAAATTACACTGCACGAAGAAACTGTGAAGTCATATTAACATCCTACTTTTTAAGAATTTCTTACCAAAAAAGCACCATTTTAGTTGCCTTTGTTCATGTTATACTAAATATGAGTAAATATTTTAAATTATCATTATACTATAATGTAATACTAAATCAAAAATATGTCTCTTTTTTCTTTTTTTAACAAAAAAGTATGTCTCATAGGTATATAATCCATCCTAGTGGTAATTAATATATCCTTATCAATGGTTTCTATAGTATGGTCATATAGGTAATCAAATACATATTGAAAAAAATTTAAATCTAGAGAATAGCTTCTGCATAAATAAAAGAATTAATTAAAGTATACTAAATTTTTTAGTTGATTTAATGAAAAACTTAAATATTCCATGATGTTGCAAAGTGACACCAAACTGTTCTTCTTAAATGAGCTGGTATGTATTAGACCCTGAGGGAGATGGGAGATAAATCTAATTGTTATGATTATATAACCATTACTATGATATAAAATTTTAATAAGTAAATTAAATACTGTAAAGAAACAGTAATTTCAATTTTAAAGCACTTTCCATTATTTAAAAATGATAATGATGTTGATAATTTTTAAAATAGCCTTTCAACTTATGGTACACTATACCAAATAGAGTATCATGAAAGGCCATACTATGATCTTGGTAAAAGATGCTTATGGTCATGCAGAGAAGTCCATGAATCTCTGGACACAGGATCTTTAAACAGAAATGATTAAGGTAGATCATAACAGTTCTCAAATGTTAATGTGAATACATATAACTGAAGTGTCTTGTTAAATGAATTCTCTGATTTAGTGGGTCTGGGATGGGGTTTGAGATTCTTCATTGCTAACAGATCTCCAGGTAATACCAAGAGTCTTTGTCTAGGGGCCATATTTGAATAGCAGCTGAATAACCCTGATGCTCACATACTTTTTGACTCTTAAGATAGAATTTCAGATTTGCAGGATAAAACAAAATAAGGCAATTATGTGACAGAATGTTATTTTAATAGCATATATAAAGAATGATTTATTATCTAAAAAGATATTTGAATTAATTTTGAACATGGAGATGGGAAAGCTCTGCACAGAAAAAAATCATTTTGTTGTTAGTATTGAAGGATGAGCAGAGTAAGCAAGAAACTATGGGAAATATGGAGGGATTGGCACTTGGTAACCCAAGCTGGCAATAGCTCATGGAATATAGGAAAAAATAATGGAAAAAAAATTCTTTTGTGCAATGTTTAAAGTCAGTCTTGTAGGCCAACCTAAGAAATTGAAAAGAGCTATTTGGTACATTTTGTATAGTAACTGCTTTTGTGTTTATTGATATACATTTTTTTATCAGAGGACAAAAAGTTCAACATAGTAGTATTTCTTTGCTCTATATAATATTTCCCAGAAAATAACCAGTGCTAGTTACATATTACATGACAACAATTTTCAAATTAGCTCTCAATCTTATCAGATCTAATATCTCCTCCTTGTAACAAATATATTTAGTGTTCCCTTTACCACACTGAAATGAAATACATAGGGATTATAACCTAGCTACAATCAGGTATTTTAAATCATTATGATGCACTAACTTTAATGTAGGTAGACATAAAAGGGAAATAAATTTCAGTGGGTAAATGCCTAGACCAAACAAAATAAATTAAATTATAGTAAAGTAGTCAGAGGCTCGGGTCTATATGTTGATTAACTCTAAATGTAAAGACTGACATTCCTGTTTATTTGAATACTGTGAATAAATGTGATCTGTGATGTAGCTAAATGGTAAATAATATTTGGTAATATTCCCAACAAAATAATGTATAATCTTCCCTCAATATAAACAGTGATTGAATTCCTGAATAATCTTGCTTATATTAAAATCATGCATACAATATTTTGTGTTTATATGTAAATCAGAGAGAGATTTTAGTTGAAGAGAATTAACAGCTTTTTTCTCACACACAAGAATGACTTTCATGACATCCAAACTATGTTCAGGATGGGGAGCAAATCTTTGCGGGCAACTCCCTGCACTCGAGGACATCAAGAATCTCTGGCATATATAGTGTTGCCTCAGAGATTTTTACTATCAAAGAAGACCAATAAATTTCAAACTGCCCAATATTGTCTTAACTGATGAGGCCATAAATGATCCTTTCAAGTTGATTATCTGCCATACTGTTAAAATTGATAGTGAATCAAATGTTTAACACAAGTTCACAAATGAGCCATATTTATTGTATCAGAAACACAAACATGATAATTAAGAGTTATTTTACTTAAAAGTAAATTTAATAATTCTACATAAAACCTGCACCAAGGTTCCTTTCCTGGTGAGATTTTTAAAAGTTTAACTATTCTCTTAATAACAATTTTCAGGACTTCAAATAGTATACATGTAGTCATATATTATGTGTTACAAAACATTTGTTTTTCAGATGCAGATATTGAAGCTCTCTTAAATAGAAATTTTGTTTATTGTCCTTTCAGATCCTTTTGTAAAGTTATATAATTAACTCAAAATCTAACTATGAGCTTAATCACATTAAGTTCATTCATGGTATTTATCAGGAATTTGTGCATCATTAATGTGAATTAACACTGTAGGAGCTCTTTCTTAAAGGAAAAACTCAGTTTCTCCTGTGGTTTTAAAAGAAAACATTGAAATACATTTGTAAGATGTATTAGTAAGTACCTACAATTATCCTAAATATAGAATATGTTAGATAAAATAAAGAATCTTTTACAATAGCAGATTTATCAACAGCTTTTTAATGGAATGTGTTATCAAGGTGATATACTGTCAGTTTTTAAGAAGCAATACAGAATTTAAAAGCAGTTTTGAGATTTTGTATTAGAATGCAATGTAAAACAATAAAAACAAAATTTTTTAACTTGATTCATCTTCAAAATGGATCAACTAAAAACATTTAAATCCACTCATCTGTCGATGCACACATAGGTTGTTACCATGTCTTGGTACTGTAAATAGTGCTATGAACATGGGGGTGCAGACATTTCTTCAACATAAGTATTTTCATCTCCTTTGAATATATTTCCAGAAGTAGAATTACTGGCTCATATGTTGGTACTATTTTTTACTTTTTGAGCAACTTCCATACTGTTTTCCATAATGGCTATACCAATTTACAATCCCACCAACTAGTGCACAGGGATTATATATACGGAATATTGCTCAGCTATAAAAAAGAAGGAAATCTTGCCATTTGCCATCAATACGTAGTAGTCACCCTCATAATTTACATTTTGTTCATTCTTGAATTTGGGCAAATTTATAATGACATGTATCCACCACACAGAGCAGTTTCAATGCTCTTACTGGTCTCTGTGCTATACCTAATCATCTCTCTCGCTTGACTTCTGGCAACCATTAATCTTTTCACTGTTGCCATCGTTTTGCTTTTTTTCAGGTCATCAAGTTGGAATCAAACAGTGTGTCTAATTGGCTTCTTTCACTTAGTAATATGCATTTAAGTTTCCTCAATGTCTTTTCATGGCTTGATAACTCATTTCTTTTTAAAACAATAATATTCCATGGTCTGGATGTACTACAGTTCAAGTGTCCATTCACCTACTGAAAAACATCCTGGTTGGTCCTTGGTTTTATTTGACTTAGTCATCTTTTTTATAGTAAATAAATAGTAAAAATTATCAGTTTATGTAACTTCAAACAACTCTGGGTTTTGTGAGATGTAATTTATTTAGAAATCTATGCTATTACATAATAGAAATTGTATATGTGTCAGAACCTAAAGGATTATCATTTTTAATTGTCAAGTATCTATGCCACTAGAAATTAGAATTTAAAAATATTTTGCTGCTTGAAAGTAGAAAAATCATGTCCAGTTTCAGAATATGAAAAAAAAGACACTTCAAGTAATTCATCAACTGCTCTAATATCTATCATGTACATAACCTAAATGACACTGGATATCTGTGCTAGCTTATTGGAACATTTTTGCTCAAAAATCTTTATATCCTTGAAGATGTGGTACATATACACAATGGAATATTATTCAGCCATAAGAAGAAAACAAATCCTACCATTTGCAACAACATGGATGGAGCTAGAGGGTATTATGCTCAGTGAGATAAACCAAGCTGAAAAAGACAAGTACCAAATGATTTCACTCATATGTGGAGTATAAGAACTAAGAAAAAAAAAAACTGAAGGAACAAAACAGCAGGAGACTCACAGAACCCAAGAATGGACTAATAGTTACCAAAGGGAAAGGGACTGGGGAGGATGGGTGGGAAGGGAGGGGCTAGGGGGAAGAAGGGACATTACGATTAGCAGATGTAATGTTGGGGAGGCATGGGGAGGGCTGTACAACCCAGAGAGGACAAGTAGTGACTCTATGGCATCTCACTATGCTGAGGGACAGTGACTGTAATGGGGTTGGGGGGGGGACCTGATGAAGGGGGTAGTATAATCACCATAATATTACTCATTTAATTGTAGATTAATGATATCAAAATAAACATTAAAAAAAATCTTTATATCCTCTTTTCTCTCGAGGTATGTTCCAGTTTCTGGAATAACCCCTAACTCTCTGCCTTTGTGACCCAATGCAGGAGGTCCACTCCCAGGTGAGGGCCAGCTCTCAAGAGATTTGTCTCTTGGTGTGTGCCAGCTCTTGGGCGAGCCTCGGCTCTCTTGTGTTTGCAGCTTGTAAGACTCAACTGAACCAAATTGTAAGGCAGGTTTATTACTTGTGGCAAGTAAGGAGACCACTGAGGATAAATCCCAAATCAGTATCTCTGAACTGAACAGGGCAGCATTTTTATAAGCACAAAACAATTCTCACCTTGGTCCTATACTCAACATGAGAACCCAGTACAGTTCTGACTGGCCCATGGATTATACAAATAAAGTGAATACTCAGTACAATTCTGGAAAAAGATGAGATTGGATTGGCCAAAATTTTGAGTTCTTGGCAACAGGGAGGGGGACCTCCAGGCAGCAGTCAGGGAAGCTCCTGCACATAACAGTTGCAAATGGCAACTGTCTGGCCCTTCTGAGGCCTGCTTTTTCAGGAACATCTAGTTCTGCCAAACACCTTATCAGAGAATGGTAACTTTTGCTTTGTGTTCCCAATTAACCTTTTTTCTGCCTAACTATCTGGTCACACCTTCTTTCTTTCCCTTTACCTCTGTTATTTATCTACCACAGACAGACTAATTTTCTTAAAATACCACTTTTGTCACTCAAGTCCATATATATGTATTTTGAGAAAACTTTCGCATGTAATGAGTAGAGAAATAGGATGGTAACTGCATGGTGTTTCGGTAGAAGAGGGCTAATGTTTCCTAATTAAGAGAGAAGAAGTAAGATATAGATGTGGGAGTCATGCAAATGGAGATTATTTGATAGAAAGTTAGAGTATTTCATGTTTTGAACTTTCTCCATGATGATACTCTAATTGGTTGCCTCATGACTTCAGCTCTTTGATAGTTTCAAGAAAACATCATTTTATATCTTACCTGGCTTTTTTTTTTCACTGTTAGGTTGAGAACAAAATTCCTTTCAAACTTCTATATATCCTAAGAAGATAAAATTAGGACTGTGCCCTCACCAGGAGAGGGAACCTAGCGCTGAGGAGATAACTGTTTAAACTTAACGACCAAACCACTAGTTTGCAGAACAAACAGGTTTCAGAATAACTGCTAGGGTTTGGGTCATGGGAGAGTTTCTCTGCTGTGTCGTGCCTCCATCTGTTAGGAATCCTTCAGATCTCCTGGACTTTAGAGGGCAGGAGGCCATGAACTCCTGGAATGCTTTCTCTCAGCACACCTGCATCTCACTCTCAGATTTTTTTTTTTTGAAAGCCTGGAGTTTCTCTGATCGATTTTTCTCAGTTCTCCTGTTCTGACCAAATGCATTGTGAGTAGAGCTACCTTCCTTTTGAAGGATCAAGTCTCTATGACACAGAGGACAGCTTTCAGCTCTTTCTCTGCCCCAGCTTTTAGAGTATTTCCACTGAGCATTTAGTGAATACCTATGAACAAGAGGCAGTAGGCAGGTGCAGATTCACTTTGTGCCTGAGACTGTGGAATTTTAATATGCTGCACCAGCCCAGGAGCAGATATTGAAAGTTCTTTAAAATTTCCACTGCTTTCACCTTCATTCATCACAGTGGCCTGAAGTCATCTAGCCACAGTTCCATCATTATAAAAGAAGCTCTCATATGAAGAGTTTGTCACTTTCTGGAAATTTTTTATTTAGGTTTCTGTAAGTCCTCAAATTTTTCATCATTTTTAATAAAAGCCACAAATTTATGTCTTGCTATGATTATGTTTGTAAGTGTGAAAACTCAGTCTCTTGCACATTTCCATATCCAAACTGGAAGCAGAAGATGTTCTCAGCTATTCTAAATTTAATTTTTTTGTTAATGTTTGCCACTGTAAAATATTTTTGGAATTCACTATAAATGAGCTACATGTATACATAACGTTTTTCAATGTGAATGCCTAAATTGAAATGATGTTTCAAACAGTGATTTCTTGGGAGGTTTGTTATTTCAAACATATTAGCAAAGCCTTGAGTGGGGAAAATGATGGTCCTGTCAAAGTAGCAGTAAGCTCTCTTCACTATTGTATAACTCCCATTCCATCACATTGGTTGTTTCTAACCACAAAACATATTTTTGGGGAAGGAGAAATTATCTCTCTAGATTGAATCCCATGGAGGCATTTTTTTTTTTGTATTTTGGAATCATACAAAAAAGATACCCTATAACTTTGCCTCTGTAGGATATTTTTAGGCCACTTAATCTTTTATCGTCTCAATTTAATATCTTATTCTCCACACTTAGACTATTTTATTATCCTCCTGCCTAGTCTCTCTTGTTCCAATCTCTCCTTTATTAGATATCCTTCCATGACCATATTGAACAACCAGAAATATTACTTTCATCATATTAATTTTCCTTATGAAATCAGTTTTCACTCTGCATGAAGTGGAAACATTAAGATATTTTAACTAATTAAATTGATATTTTACATTAGAAAATATAGTACTGAGCTTACATTACTTTATATTTATCAATTGCTCACTTCATGCTAAGTATAACTCTATTTCATTACTATAGACCAAGTCGACTAATTCTCAGAAAAACTCTGTGATGTGAATATTATTATCACCACCTGTATGACAGACAAGGAAATAGCACAGAGAGATTCAAGGACCTGTCCAAAGACAGAAGCATGTAAGATACTGACCTGGCTGAGTCTTCCGTAAGACCCAAATATTTAACCAATATACTATTTAACCTCAGTTGACAGCATTACATATAAATATTGATACAATGTAAGCTGTGTATTTAATTCAATCATTTAATAGAATGGGGAAGTGTTGGTTTTGCTTCATTATAAAATCATGCATTTAAGAACGTTTAGATTAATTTTGCTTTCGTAGTTTATTTGGAGAACTGAATTTTATTTGCCGTGAACACTTATCTTCCGAAGTCAAGGAACAAGACCAGTTAAATATTGTTATCTACAGGCTGATGGTGATCTGGATCACTGTTAACAGGACGGCCTGATATGGTAGCTATTCTACCTTGAGAGTGGCAGGGGTAGAGAGGCAGGGGTAACTTTAGTAGCTGAAATTTAACTCAATAAGTGTTCATCCAATTCCTGGTCTAGAAGTTTTGATGATAATAGTTAGCATGTACTTCACACTTATTAGTGCCTGGTATTACCCTGATCATTGATTATTACCATGTGTTCAGTACTGGAGAGGCCGTCTTAGGATATACTTATGGGAAGACATTATTTTCTTAGTCAAACTTCCACTTACAAAGGGATGAAATACATGAATAATCATTCTAAAAATCAGGACCATCCAGTGAATACCTATGCTTATGTAGCAAAAGTAAAACCAATTCTATGCATTGACCTTTCCAGATATGGATCTGTGATCACGTGCAGAACTACCTTGCTGAATACAAGGACTTTTCCTGTGGAAAGCCAGATGAGTTTGCAGAATAACCCCATCTTGAGCTGCAAGACCCTACCTCCAATCATTACTTATAGATTCTCAGAGTACTTAGCATAAGAACCTGTTTGGAATAGCCATTTAATCAAAATATATTGAATTGATAAATAAAATGATAAATTAGGGTGACATAGCAGTCCTAGGATGTGCAGTAAAATGTAATATCTAATATAGTAATGAAAAAAACATTGTGGGACAAGGTCTGCTATAGAGTAAAAGTCTGCAGTTTTACAGTTTGGAGTTATAAGATTGACATATTATTCCCACTCCTATAGCGGACTCTCAAATTAAACTTTTGTAAGTAATTAACCTCTGTATGACCAAATTTGCTCATCTGTAAAACAGATTTGATAATTATTATTATCTACCTGTAGGCATAGTGTGAGGATTAATGAGGTAATTTCTAAAAGCAAGTTCTTGAAAGGCATTTTATATTTATAACATCTTACTGTCCTAAGCTGTTTTATTTTCATTAGACATGCAAAGTCCAAATGCTTCAGGAAATAATTTATTTAAAAAAAAATGTTAAGTTGAATAAATATCACTAACAGAGACCTCGTTGTCGAACGAGTTGAAATATAATTAATAATTGAAATTATAATAATTATAAGCAATAATAATTGCAATTATTAATAGTTTTATAGTATTTTCTATGCCTATTTTATACTAAAAAATCTTTTGGGAAATGATCTTGTTTTCTTAAAATTTAAAAATTTAAAAATTTCCATGTTACTTTTTTGACCTAAACATCAGAGGCTGAAGACTGCTGTGATATATCTAGACAGGAGTTCCTCACCTCAGCACTACAGACACAGCCCACCTGTAACATTTTGTTTTGGGGGGACTGTCCTATGTTTTGCAGCCTCCTTGCCCTTTACCCAGTAGATGCCAATAACAATTTCTCGTTCTGACATTCACATCTTCAGGTATAACCAATTTTCCCCTGCAGGAAAAAATGCATGCAGTTGAAAACCACTGCCCTAGAGGAGTTAAATAGAGTGAATGGCCTGTCCAAACTCTGTAGTACAATCAATATAAATGATGTTGACACTGGGGAAATGTGCACACACACACTCACACATACACACCCTTAAGGTGGCCATCTAGCCTGGATTGCCTGGTATGGTTCTGATTTACCCTTGATACCCTAGCATCTGGTCTCATTACCATTTCGATGAGATTTTCATCTTGTAATGGAGCATCATTATTGATCCATGTCATAAAATAAACATAAGGATTTAACTGACTTACAATTTGTACTTCCCTGTATTTTTTTTCTTACGATGTGTAAGATCTGTGTGTAGTAAACAGACATTTACTTAAGCCATTGCTAATTTGAAATGTAGTCATTTCTTTTTACTCTTCCCTTTCCTCAGACAATGTAACTGATGCTTCCCTTCTAAGAGTAATACACTGAGTTCTGTGGAAAGAGCTAGTGCTACTAACAACTCCCTCAGATCTCAGGCAGAGGTCAGATAAGGTCCCTGCCCCTGCCAGTCACTTGCTGTACCAGCTAGTCATGTTTTGGTTGGTGCTAAGGCCTGAAATGTGAAATGGAACTCCAAGGTGGCCAGTCTTTGGGAGCAGCAGTAAAGGGGTGAACTTATAGATTGGCTATACAAGAAATCTCTGCAGAAAATCGAGACTAAGGAATCTTACCTCTGAAAATATATTCTAGCTGTGATTGTTCCTAATTTATTGTATAGTAGAAATCTGCAAAGATTCATTTATTTTAAAAATTAGATATTTGTTTTACAGTACATTCTTTTAATGAGAATGAGTGTATAGAAATAAATTAACTATTTAAGGGGAAATTAAGTAATGAATTAATGAGCATTCATTCTACCAAAATGTTTGCTGACTCTTATGCTACTATCAACATTATGACTTATTGATAACAACACTCGGAGGGGAATCAGAAAACAAGACTTTCTAAAGACAAAGCATCTACTTGAAAACTAAGTAGATATTTTAGTTATTAAAGTGTTTTCCAAGGTGATAACTTGACCCATGAAATTTCAGAAAGTTTACTTATATGTCTTGAACTTGACTTTTAATTTAATCCAATAACTTTTTTTTCAAGTTTTCCTAATTTTCTTTCACAGGTAGGAAATGTGACATGAACTTTTAAAGTTTTGACTCCTATAACAGGAGAACTTCATAGTTAATTGCATTTAACTTATATAAGTTGATTTTATATCAACACATGCTAATAGAAAGACAGTTTATGTTCAATGCTTAATTTTGAGTTTTTCTCCTGATGCATGGGAAAAAGTGAAACATTAGGCTGTCCATTTGAATTTGACAATGAAAGTGTTTTTGAAAGTATTTGTTTTTGTAATAAATATAAAAATAGCATGATAATTTTAATAATGTCCTTGGAAATTAAGAATTGAGTTGGTATAAATACATTTAAATTGTATTTCTTCAGAATCTGTTTGAATCATTAATAACTTAGTTTATGCACAGAACACCAACATTTTTACCTTTTAAACATTTTGATGACTTGGAATTAATCAAAATAAAACATGACAATGTTGAGATTTATGTTAAAATGCATGGGGTACTATATGATCCAGCAATCATGTTCTTTCATATGTACCCAAATGAACTAAAAACTTATGTCCACAAAAATAACCTGGATGTCCAGAGCAGCTTTCTTCATAATTGTCAAAATTTGTTAGCAACCAAGTTGTCTATCAGTAGGTGAATGGATTCATAAACCATAGTGCAACCATACAATGGAGTATTATTCAGGACTAAAAAAAATGGGCCATGAAGCTATGAGAAGCCACAGAAGAATCTAAAATGCTTATTACTAAGTGAAAGACAGCTGAAGCTCCCAAGTGTCCTAAAGGCTCCACTCCTAAAACCATCATATTTGTCTGAGGTTAGGTTTCCAACACAGGGATTTTGGTGGGGCAGGGACCACCATTCAGTCCATAACACTCATGTTATCTTGTATTTTCAAATCTAAACACATTGGCCTTTAAAACATATTGAGCACTGAACTGAGAGAAAAGCCACCAATAAAAAAATATAGGCTAAGTAATAATTTCTATGTTTAAATAGCTTGCTCTGCAGATGTGATAGTCAAAGGTGACCTTTTAACTAGTCATATTTTTCTAAGTGGTGTGTGTTACTATAAGTCATTTCACATGTAACAACTCCTATGAAGTAATCCTTTTCTGCATTTTAATGTGGAAATTTTAAGCTGTAGTATTATGTATTCATTTCCTCCGAAATTTGGGATAATGCAAAAGTTACCTGATATAAAGGTTGACAATATTAAGATTCTGTTTTGCTAAGATACACTAAAACCAAGAAAAGTAGCAGAAATAATTATTGCTGTACCAGGTAAACATCTTCCTACTTTGTACACTAGGCATGCATAAGTGTAAAGAAAATTCCAATCAAAGCTAAAGTCTGTGTAAATACCTCTTGTTGAATGATGTGTCAAGTAAGAGGAATTGGAGCAAATTAGAACAAAGAGGAAAATCAGTGTAAGATAGTGTAGATAGGAAAGAAGGAGAGTGGTGTTTTATATTTTTCCTAAGGTTACTTAAAGCAATTCCAGCATTTTAATCTTGGAGATTGATATATTTATACATTATGAAAATTCAAGGGTGGAAAAACAGATTTCAGCTTTATAAAAAAGTCTTTCATTTTCTTACATTTTAGTCAGGCAAGAATGAATGTACGCATCAATTGAGCTTTATGGAGTCACAGGTAGTATATGGGACAAGATGGTAATTGACTTAAGATATTGATGAATGAAATGGAAAGGAAAGAAACTGAAAAAGATACTTAGAAGACTAAGGTAGCAGGGTGTCATGATGAAGAACTTAATATGTAGAAGAAGAGAGACAACAATATTAAGAATAAATCCTGGTTTCTGGTTTGAATGGCTCAACTCAGAACATATTAGAAGGCCAGGTTTGGGAAAGACTATCAGAAATTTTAAGTGAAATATTTAGGAAGATTTTTCAACATAAGTTGGGTGGGATAGGGGGTAGAGCTTGGAGGAAAGATTTGGATGGAAGATAATAGACCTGTCTGTGTGTGTAGGTGGTCATCAGAGTCATGACACAAGCAGAAGGAGAAGGCTACATCCACAAGGAGAAGACAGAATGAAAAGAGGAGGACTACTTTCAGGGGCATGGACATTTACCTGACAGATGAAATAAGCCAAAAAAGGAAATTGAGATGGAAGATGGATTAGCAAAAAGGTAGGAGGAAAAATCAGGTGAATGGAAAATAAAGAAAGTGGTTAAGGAGGGAAAGGAGTGGCTAAGATATTATATTAGGACATAGGATGGAAGAAATATTACAGAAAATCTCACATGATTTTTCAATTTGAACATAATTGCTAACTTTAGAGAACTGTTTTGTGAGAATTATTGAAGTAAAATCCAGGTTGCTTTGGACATATTTGCAAAGAAGAAATTAAATAGGAAGAGAAAGATTGGAAGGGAGGTGGGGAAATGGCACCATGAAGAAAATATTTTGTGTCCTGAATTGGAGCACTACCCTTTTTATAAAAATTATAAAGTTCATTTAAATCTTGCTACTGTTAGGAAATATTGCAATGTTCTCTGGTCAGTGAAATTATTTTCATCTGATGTCATTATAACTTGATATTAAAATGTACTATATCTCAAACTAGATGTAGAGCTGTGTATTAGAAAATTTACAGATTTCTATAAATTACATCATAATAATGTATAGGTAATTTTATAACTAAATAGAGCACCATCAACTTGATTTCACACTTTATATGATATATTCATCTCATATAATACTTATTAGGTGAAAGCATGCATGTATATACTATATATGTAACACAAGACAAAATTATTGTATAAGTAACAAATGCATTTTCTTTCAAATAAAAAAGTGCTTTAATATTAGAACTCTAGAAGAATAAATATGTATTTATACAGTAAAACTTTAAAATGAATTAGCCATTGAATTTCTTATTAGCTGATGATACACTGTAAAATGAAATGAAAGCTACATTTATACACGAGTTGATTATTATTTGACTTCTCCAAGGTATTTGTAAAAACTCAAGAAATACCTTCTTTACCAAACCATTAACCAGTCTAACATTGTAGCACAGGCATTTAGCTGCTTATGTTTCCCTTCTCTAAATACATGGTAAGTTTGTATTACAATGTTGTACTTTAAAACAATTACACTAGTGTATTTTTTAAGGCCAAAGTCACAGAATAGGAGATTTCCTAAGAAAGAGAGGGTGCTGTAGGACATTTATAAAACTTTGAAATGCTAAAATGGAAATAGATTTATTCTGATCTCATTAGTAGGAGTGATCTACTTCAATATTTACCCAAGCGGGGGGGTTGGGGGAGAGAAGTGTTTTTTTTTAAAGAAAAAGAAAGAGCAATTAGGAGAAAAGGCTTTATTCAATAGTCAGCTATGCTTTAGGGTTGAGTGGTCATGTTGAAAAGAGATGGCATGAGGATTCAAGTGGATGGTTCAGTTTAGTTCAGAAGCTCTGTTGGCCCCATAAACACCATTGCTTCAGGTTTATGGATCTTTAGACTCTGGAAGAATAAAAAAATGGGATTAAGGCTATTGACAGCTGTTTATAGCAAGCGGCAAAAATTTGATGAATACCTCGGAGTTTCCTGCCTCTTAATTTGAACCCCGTAAATGGATTTCAAAATATGATGATATCTTATATAGAAAGTAAGCATATAAAATCCTAGCTATTAGATGCCCGCCTTCAGTTTCCTCATTCCCTTCTCCCTTCTCTCTTTTTCCTCAGCAGTACTGCCAATCTTTTGTTCATGAGATAACGGTCTAATATTTCAGGAGCTTATACCACTTTATTCATATTGTAGTGACTGTTCTCTAGACATGCCACCTATATTTTAATTGTTAAAAATAGGAGTAGCAACACCAGAGCATGTCCAATTTCTGAAGTCAAACTGGCAAGTTCTGGACTGTTAAGCTCCTCAGAGTAAAATAAAGAAACAAACACAAGACAAAAAACAAAAACAAAAAACTTCACTTCCTCCCTTTAGGTTCTCATTCTGTCTAGAAGTACTATGCTATGAATTTTTCTCCTGTATCACAAGGACGACTTCAAACCACTTTGAAATCTCCAAAAATGGATAGTTGTATTTGGTAAAAGTTTTCTCACATCTTCATGCACATGATACTCTTTAAAACATAAAGTTGGATAAAGGAATGTTTTCCAAGGAGGTAGATAAGATATGCCACATACTCAGATACCTATAATAGCAGACACAATTTTTAGATTACTTCAAAATGATGCAGTTAAGATCTTTTTAGCTTAAAAAGTTGTAGATTACTTAGAACAAGAATGAATAGAAAATAGATTACTATAGTTGTAAAATATTTGGGGATTATTAACATCTGTACCTCAAGAGTTGGACATAAGGAATTCCAGAAAGCAAAAAGTGTGTGCATGGATTCTGTAGAGCAACTACTGTCTAAGAAGTATCCATTCTTACCCTCTTCTTTGACAATGGAATTCCAACTTTATTTCAGGCAGCCAACCAATAAGATTAAGGGCTATATTTTATAGTCTCCATTGTAACTGGATGAATCTTATAGTACCATTATTTAAGTATGTTCTAATTCAGCTGAAAGAACACTATTTTTATGATTTCTCTTTACTATTTTTCTGCCAAGTATGTGGACAACTACCTTGTGAAGCAACCTTGAGTGTGAAGTCACATTTTCCACTGACCATTTATTGTTCTCTTGGAGGTATGTGTGTGTGTGTGTAAATGAAAACCAAACTTCTGCTTGGTTTAAATATTCTTCTGGTCAGTTTTTACTAACTTCTGGTTAGTTTTACAGCCAAGTTGAGACTAATTGATTTGATTTCTTTTTGGACATTTAAAATTGGAAGTAAAGTCATTCCAGCAAGAAAAAAAATGCACAGTCCAGCAAGAGCACACAGAATGCAAAGTATGGTGAAAAGGATAGACAAGTGTTCCTCACTGGCAGCTAATGACCCTGTATTATTAAAACCTGTATAACAATTTTTCAAAAAGACATTTCATGCATTCAGGTGGAACATGTACTCTTAGCTACCTTTATATACTTTGAACATTTATTTTGATCACCTAACCTCTGAAGGCATTTTAGTGTCAGACATTTAAGGGCATAGGAAGTAGTCAATTAAACTTGAATGCAATCTGTATAATGGGGAAAAAAATCTTAAAATGGTTACAACAGAATAACAGTGGAAAATGGAATCTATAGAGGTACATTCTCCCCATCTCATCACACAAAGACATACAGACACCCAGTTTTGATGGGGAGGTAAAGATAACCAGAGAAAATTGTGAGACTGGAACTACCTCTTTCTCATGTTTGGAGTGAGGACAATGATCATATTCAATAGCTCAAAGCAAAAAATAAAATGAAAGAATTACAGGATGTGGTCAGATTTGAGTACAAGATTCCCAAGTTTAAATTTTTGAAAGCAATGCAAATGAAAAATTTCTATGCACATGAAGGTCTGAGAAGCTTTCAGTTACAGATTTGGTTTAGGTAGCCCAGTTGAGTCTGTTTTCTAACTGGATGACTGCTCAGAATCATGGCCACTCTTTCCAAAGTGAATCTTATTGAAACATTCACAGACTCACTGCGTAGGCTGTCATTTGAGAACAAAGAAAAAAGTGTATTAAAGGTATTAAATATGCAGTGAGATAAATCTATTGTTTGTCTCCCCCAATATCTAAGAGGGGCAAAGAAGAAGTAAAGGCTAGTGGAGAAATAAGGGTGGGGAACATAGTGTTGTCAATGGAAAGTTTATTTCAGGTTCTGTAAAAAACTGGAAAAATGAAATCCTTACTGTCTATGGATAAATTTGCCTCTTTAATTCTAAATTTGAAAATGTCTTCTCTCTGATGAATTCCAAGGAGTGAAGATGTTCAAGTGGAAGTTTGAATTAGGCCATTCCTTAAAGACGCTTTTCAACTTTATTGCCCAAACTAGCTCAAAAATACAGAACTGGTCAAAGATTCTATTTCATTGTTAACATCAAATCAATATATCACTCAAATGTAATTTATTGAAGCCCCTTTCCTTGGGCTTTAGAGAATCCATTCCTGCATTCTCTCAGGCTAAGTTTATTGCATCAGATGAATTTCAAATGAAATCAAAGCTTATTTTTTGTTAAATGTATTTGGAATTCAAAGATACCTAATATGTTTTATTTATAGACATTTTAAGATGTATTTAACAATTGTAATATTTAATTCACAAAATACAGGATGCATTTTATAATTATAACTATATTACATTCAAAATTAAACTTTACCTTTATTTTTTACCAAATAATCTGTGTTTTTCTACATATCTAGGCTGTTCCTTTATAATATTATTTGTATGTACTTTAATTAACTGAACAATTTCAGGTATATTTTTAATGGTTTTTCCAATTAATAAAACTGTTATGTCAGACAATTACATTTTAAAATACACTTACATTGTTAAAATATTGTGCTCAGATATAAAATTACACCTGAAGTGAAGCATTCCATTCTAGTTGCTTATGTTCTAGAAGACTTAAGTTTACTAACAATGTAGTGGAGATAATTAATATTGGGGAAAATTTAGAAATACTCATTAATTAAATCACATAATATTAAATTAGTAAAATGATGTTTCTACAAAGTATAGTTTATTAAAGAAGCAAAAAATATTTGCATATAAGTTTTCCTCAAGTAAATTAATGCTCAAATTCATTTACTACCATAATTAAATTAATATTAATGTCAATAATTACTTCTAAGAGCAAATGAATGATAGGTTTTAACAAACACAATAAAGTATTATTTAAATATGATCATGACATTGGAGAGTTACCTAATGAGAAAGAAGTACTTTGTTCACACATTGCAACTTTTTAAAATACAACCACGTGCATTTTCTGGATGTTGCTTATGTACTTCAAAATTGAAAAAAATGGAGAAGCTGGAGACAGAAACTGTGGTCAGAAAATGGTAGACTGCTATAAGTGTATATTAGATAAATATGTGGTCTCATGAGAATTGTTTGAGGTCTACCATATTCTGATTATTATCATCAAATATTCTTATGATATGTTATAGTTCAAGAAACAGTTTTTCAGCAGTTTTCAGCACTTTCCTTGCAGGAAGTGAAATCTCAAACTTGCATTATTCTTGCATTGGCTATATCAGCCTTCTTCTCAGGCATATGCCTGTAATAGGTCGTCCTAACCTAAGAAGAGATCCAATTCAGTAAGGTCCTTGCAACTACTATTGATTTATATTAACATTTTCAAATGCTTATTGCCTGTTTCTTCTCGCTAAAACTAACAAAATTATACAGGAGCAATTTCCCTGAGAGAGTAAGACCGCAAAAGAAAAAGTAAATAAAGGAAACAAGAAGAAAAAGTAACCTGTCATATATCAGGTATTAAACTCACATGTAACTCTCAAATTGAAGACAGTATGTAATATTTGTGCTGATTAAGCATATTGCAACAAAAAAAAGAGGCTAAAATAGACTCAAGAACAGATGACCTATAAACACCCCATTTATGAAAGAGTAGATATTGATCGACATTGGGGAAATAGTAAATACCATTGGGGAAAAGGATTATGTATATATAATAAATACCACTAATTTTATCTGTAGAACTGATTTCCAGACATTCTGCATAGATATGATATTGAGCGTGGATGAATGGAGCTTGAAATTCTCTTCTGGAGTCCCTCCCTGCTAGACTTCCCTGTAAGCCTCAAACCCTGAGACTTTCTCTTTCTATGGATGACTGTGAGAGTGACCTGCTGTCAAAGACACTGCTTGAATGCTAGGCAATCTGACTTTAGCCATCCATAGGTCACAAAATAGCTTGGTAAAGCTAACTGCTGGTAAAGAACTGGGTCTGTGGAGAGTTGCAGCGCCCTCTGCTGGCGGTGGGAGCCTACAAGTCAGCTTTGGGAACTAGTGCAGACTAGCCTGTTGGGCAACCAGCTCATTACCAGGTAATCCAAATACCCTAGAGCTGTTTTCTGGATAATTCTTATTGTTATGCTCAGAAAGAAAGAGGGTAGAGTGTGCAAAAATTGCATAGCTAACAAATATTGATATCTGGAATGCATAAATACTCAAAATAATTCAGTAGAAATAGATAAAAAGAGGTAGGAATAAAAGAAGCGAGGTCTTCCAGCAAACTTACTGCAGTCCTGGTATAAATTAAAACCATCAAGTCAACAACATTAGAAGTCCTATAACATGTATTGGTTATGATGGGAAACAAACTGGTAAACAGCTAACGTGTGTAAATCTGTATAACTACCTTGGGGAATACTGTCAGCTCATGAACTGAAGATAAATGTATTCTGCGACTCAAAAATTTATACATGTGCATCAAGGGACATATGAAATGTTCATAGCAGCTTTGTTTGTATTAGTCAAGAAACTAGAGACAATGCAAGTGTTCATGAAAAGTAAAATGTATAAACATTCACACAATATTCTGCATTAACGTAAAAGAATCAACTAGCTTGACTGAAACTCAAGAACTTGATATTGAGAAAAAGAGAATGCTTAGAAGATTATTTACATTAAAATAAATAAACAACATGCAAAGTTAAGCAATAAATTGCTTAGGGATAGAGATTTTTGGAAAAAGAGGAAATTTATAGGAATAATAGTCACAAAGGTCAAGGAAATATTTGTCTCTGGATATAGGAGGATAGGACAATATGGTCAGAGGAATGACACAGGGGACCTCAGAGTTTAAAGAATGTAATTTAGTAAATGCAACTGATTGATATTATGTCATGAGTAACAAAATTTGTTGATGCTTTCAATAGAATTTTGTTAGATTCAATATAATCTAGAGCAGGCTTTCAGTAATTTTGTGATTGCCTTGTGAATACATAAGAAAATTAATTTCACTCTGTTATTAGGCTAAAAATCCTATCACTGTTTTACATGTGATAATAAAATGGAACAAAATTCTACTACATCAGAATTTGATAAAAAGTGGCTAAATGACTTGCTGACTTTTTAAAGAGTTGATCACCAAACTTCACATTAGAGAGAAAAAAGAAAGTTAATTGAATAATTTTTTCTTCACTTTACAGGAATTTTCAAATAAAATAAATCATTTAAAAGCCTCTTTTATATACACTTTTCTGGTTGAGTCACTTTAGACAGACTATAAATGAAAGTTTTATGAAGATGCCAATGAAAATCTGACACCTGGTGGAAGTCACCTGGAACTACAAGAACAAATGATTTTTTTTTCTTTTCCTTTTTCCTTTATGGATGTGACTATATCTCCCCAAAAGGCAAAAGTGGAATATGGAAGGAGATGGTGTTTCATGTTTGCTAGCCTCACAGATACTTAAAAATTATTTTGAACAAATTATACACTCTCCTAAGTGAATAATGTGGATAATATAGTATAGTTTCCTAAAAAAGTATAATGAATATAAAGTGCTATGAAAATATTATAATGTAGTGCAGTACATTTAATAAAAAAATACTTATACTCTGTGATAATTGACATCAAAAATAAATCTGATAAGTTTATATTATCATTAATGGACTATAGTAGCCTTAAGTATAAAAGAAATGTTAACTACCAAACAATCATATTTGGAGCACGTTTCAGCTATCAGTACTTACACACAGAAAGATAAAGAAGCATTTTCTTAACATACTCTTTTACATGTAATAATATTTCATATCTTTTGATACTTAAATTTTAGTCTTCATCTTTTGAGTTGGTTTTATTTGCGCTGAAAAAAACATCCAGATTGCATATTTAGGTGTGTTATTCTTCAACTTTTCGTAATACAGAATGTCATTTACACACTTCTGGTCTTTATATTCTATTTCTCTTATTTGGTTCAAAAATGAGAAAAAAATTTGTAATGAGTGTCTTAAACTTAAAATATATTCATTGTATAGTTTCATATGCATATAGTAAAAACTATCATCAATTTAATTTGATATTATTATATGAAGAAAATAGCTGATGTATAATGGTTTAAGGCCTACAACAATAATCCAAATGCTTTTGTAAGATTAACTATATAAATGCATATTGAAGATAAAGATAAATGCCCCATAGATATTTTTATCCTGAAATAGAATGTCCCTGCCTGTAAAATACCTTGATTTTTGCTGTCTGACATAGATATATCTGTTATAGAAAGACTCATAAAATAATATTTACTTAAAGATCTATGGTCTTGAGAAACTTGACATGTATAACCTAGGGTGGAGAAAAAGGCAAAACAAAATTTTATAGCAAATGCACTTAGGCAAAGGAGATATGCATTTATCATACAGAATACCTGGGATATCAAATCAATCTCTTTCTGAACTAAAGCTTCTCTTACTTTGGAATGTTGAGCAGTTGGGAGAAGAGAATTCTCCTAAGAACTTGGACTGATCTGTAAAGGAGAAAATGTATAGTGATTAACAATCAACTTCTGGAAGTATTAATAATAGTAACACATGATAATGAATAATGGCAAATACCAAGATGGAAGTGACATTGTCCCACTAATAAATATGGTTATATATATTTAAAAAAATAATAAATAGATAAACAAATTTGGGATTTATTTTTAATGTAAAGGTCAAAATAAGAGATCAGGGATTCAGGCTTTCACATCATCAGCTGATGGACTTATCAAACAGTGAGTTTAAGATAGAGGCAAAACGATTTACAAATAGGTAAGAACTCAGGAACAGAACTGGAATATTTTCTTTGGATGTGAGTAGATATCGCTATGCAGTAAAAAAGACAGCTAGAAAAGTTAAGAGAACTGGCTATTAGAAATTGTATTTTTAAGCAAAGAACAAATCTTTGAACAAAAACCTAAGTATAGAAGACTAGAAAACATTAGTTTAAGTTTCCCAGCCAGTATTTATGGTGCGGTGATGCCATTAACCTATTCAAACTCGTAGAGAAAGAGAGGGAAATTATGGGCTATGCGAGTACAGACAATCGGAATTGTATGCTGTTGCAGCTGGTGCTGGGTTCCCGCTGACTGTCCACCGACACAGACTTGCTGATCCATTCTTGCTGACATATTAATTTGTTGCTACAGATTTAGGAATTTCTCACTGATGCACATTTATGGAGCTTACTACCTACAGTAATCTGGTTTATTTGGTAAATTAATCTTTCTTTACGAGTTGCTGATTTGGAAATGAAAACCAGAATATTCCACCACCCCCTTATGACATCATTCTTAGCATAGTTGTTAGTACACTTCCATTTCTTTTTGTACTTTAACCGAATATAAACCCATACGAACTTCTAAATTCATCTTTACAAAATAGATTGAACTAAATTATGTATTTTATTGTTATGTTTCCTTCTTCAAAATCCAAATGAGCTTTAAGTCTTTGGGTTGTATTTGTGTGTGTGTATGTTTGCTTGATTGCTTTCTGAGTGTAGAAATAGGAAAGTGCTTTTCCATTTGTACCTAACACCCAAACCTCTGATGTGGAAGTTAATTACCCTCCTAATTCACAGATCTCAAAGTTCTGAAATTTCCTAAACATAGAAAAATTTCATCCAAATCTGTATCTTTAATTTTTCTTGTTATCTATGTCTCAGACTTTGCCATATCCTAGAACTGCTCCAGTAAAGAAGCTTTTAATTTTAGTGTATGATCTTTCCAACTCTCCCACATCTTTATACTTAATGATTTGACTCTTTTTCCTTGTGAAATTCAGATTCTCAACAAGGTTCCTTTTTCAAAGACCATTAATTTTATGACATAAATTCTTGACATGACAAAAGTGGATTCCTTTTAGTCATTTGAACAATGCTCATGAAAACAACCTAGAAGTTTCATGTTCTTTATTTACTACTATTACTTACTATATCAATCTTGAAAATTACCCCACGAAGGTAGTTGTTTAAATTATCACTACATGTTATGCTTCAGACATGAATGTGAGTTGGAGACCACCTAGTGAGGCTTCAAATAGGTTGGTCTCAACAATGTTCCTTTGCTTATAAATGAGGTCATTGTGCAAAGAAAGCTATCCTAATCAAGCTTACATTTCTTCCTAAGTGAAGGAACATGTGAGCTCTGCTTCACCACTGTACCATGTAGCTCTCCTTTTCCACATATCAACCAACCTTGCCCTGTGTATTTCAAATCTTCAGTAGTCAGCAGATTCTTTATTACATGCTCCATTATTTGAAGGATTGCTTTGTTATTATTATTTTACAATCGATGTTAGTTATATTGCCTGAGTAATACCATGAGCAACGATCAGAATAGACTATATTTGTACAATCCCCTCATTGAAGGAATCCTTGCAGATAAAGTTAGGCTGGGGTCTCTGGAGATTTTCTCTAATTCAGTGAAAGAAAAAACCCCTTTCTGGATCCCTTGTTTTAGTAAGTTTCTTTATTTGAAACCACTGTTCTCTGAAAGAATCATCACTACGAACTCTATGCTTAATGACAAATATGAATCATATTCTGAAAGCTTTTGTACAATCTGCATTTTCTTAATCTATGCAATAAATTAAAGTTTTAACATGTTCACTATAAATTATACCTGCCTTTATAAATGTGGCCATTCAGCTTGGGTTTTATGTATAGTTCTGATTTCACTATTGATGTTTTAACCATGTTTGAGTTGTTATCTTGTTGCTACTGTGAATCCAAATTACATTATGCGTCTTTATCACGATCTACTAAAGAATGATACACTTCTGATAAATTATAGATGCTTTATGTGTGTATGTATGTTATAAATCTTTAACATGTTAAAAATACAAAAACACTGTTATGAGTAACTGACTATGATGTGGTTAGGTGTGAATCTCATTTGTGTTTTCTCTGGTGGGGTAGTCAAGCTTCTTGAAGTTGTCGAACAATATCTACGATCAAATTTTGGAAGTTTGGGCCATTATTTCAGTAAATAGTATGTCTTCCCTTTATCTTTCATCTCTCTTCTGGGACTCCCGTTATATGAATTGGTAACTTGATGGTGTCCCACAGATATTTCAGTCTATTTCTTTTATTCAATATTTTTCCTTCAAATTATATAACTTGTCTGTATATAAGTTCACTGATGGTTGGAAATCTTTTCCTTAAATCTGCTTGGACGGGGTTCTACCAGTTTACATCCTCCTAGAAACATATAATATTCTTGCTTCCCCAACAAGCTTCATAACCAAAGTGTTAAAATGTTGCCAATCTGAAAACATAATGTATTTTTGACATTCATTTATTATGTTAGGAAATTGGTTGAGCTTTATTTCATAATGTAAATATTAATATTAATTATTATTATATTAATTACATTATGTGAAATTACAGTTTCTTTTTGGTGGATGGTGTTGTGATCAAGGGGTCTTCCAAACCACCCTTAAGTTCAATGATTCACCAAAAGGACTCACAGACCTCAGAAAAACTGTTATACTTACTGTCATGAACATTATAGTAAAAAGAGAGGTTTAAAGCAGTAAGGTACAAGGCGTAAAGGACCAAGTCCAGGAGAGATCATGAGCAAGCTCCCAGCTGTTTTCTCCCAGTGGAGTTATAAGGCAGTGCTTACTGTCAGCAATGATGCATGGTGACACACAGACAGCATTTCCAATCAGGGAAGCTCACTTGAACCTGGAGTCCAGGATTTTTATTGGAGAATTGTTCATGTAGGCTTGAAGTGCCCCTATGACTGCTCCTAGTTACCCAGTTTCCAGCCCCTCCAGAGATCAAACTGATAAAGCATGGCCCAAGGTCCCCACCATAAATCAAGCTATTAACATAAACTATCTGGGGTGGCCCAAACTCTCAGGTATACAAAGACACTCTTATTGGGCAGGATTTGCCAAGTGCTTAGAATTTATCTCACAGAGTCTGGTCAAAGGCCAATCTTTTCTTAGGATTTAAAGGGTTTGAATACCCCAGTCTCACTGAGTTAACCCTTTACAGTACAATGAGCACCTCAAGTCCACTGAGTTAACACTTTACAGCACAAACCTATTTTTATATTTTCCCACTTATTATTGGTTGGCATGTATTCAGGTGATTAGCTCTTTAGCTGAGATATGAATAGTACATGCTAAGTTAAGAAGGAAATATTTCTTATTTAATTAACCAAAGAAATCCCAAATTATTTTTAAAGTCGTTAAATTTATTTATAGTAAAAACTGAAAACACCATTAAAACAGAAGCCATCATAATGAAAATATAAGACAATGATAGGGTAAAAAATATTTGTTTACCATATAAACAACAAATGAAGAGTATCCAGAATATATAAACAATAGCTATAAGACAATGACAAAACATGTCTCAGCCAAACATATGTAAACTGTAGGAGCAGGAATAAGCAGTGTTTACAGGAATGTACCATAAGCATTAGTGACTGACTTAAGATGGCCAACTTTTGTGGTATTAAAGGAAACACAAAGTGAGCAGATTTATTCATACCAATGAAATATAACAAACACTTTATTCAGACAACAAATATTGTGAAACAGGAAAAGTGTACACATTGTTTCACAATGCATAAAATAGTAAGATCATTTCAAAGGATAATTTGACATCATTTTCTAATAGGCAAAATGTGAATATACCATGACCAAAAATTCTACTTATAGGTATCTACCCTAAAGAAGTATAGTATCCCACGTATTATTCATTTATGGTATTTTTCATTCTTTCTTAAAGTTCAAGTTACCATTTGGTAATAGGACTACACTGGTGAATTTTCTTTTCATCTTTTTATGTAAAACTTCCTTATTTTATCTGCATACATATATATTGTTTTCCCTAGTTACAACCTTCTGAACTGAAATATTTTTTCTTCTTTGCTTTTGTGAATATTGTTTTTCTATTCTTCCTTTATTGCCTTATTTTGAATGATATGAATATACTGTAGTATAAAATTATGTTTGTCTTTTAATTATATTTTGAGCTATTTTCTTAAAGGTTGCAGTAGAGTTATAATATTCATTTTGACTTAGAGTCTTCTTTATATTAACATGGACCTAGTTCTGGTGAAATCTATCATTTTTAGTTCTTTATAGGCTCAATTTCTCCTTTCCCCTTTTGTTATACATATTGTACATATGTTTTGAAAATCTAACAATACATTGTTATAATTATTACTTGTTCAACTCTATGTCTTTTAAAGAAACCAAAGGAAGAAAGAGAGGAAATAGATATTTAGAGAATTTATTATTTTAACCTTCTTATTTACTTTTCTTTATACTCTTCCTATGACTTTGAGTTACATCTAGTGTCATTTGCTTCAATACAGCTTTGTTCCTACTCACCTTATTAATGTCATTGTGGCATTATATTTCTGTATGTTATAATATTTCCAACAATATACCTATATACATATGGCTTTATGCAATTATTTAAAAAAATTATTTAATGTAAGAAATATACAAGTACACTGTCTTTTAAACTTACCTACTTAATTATTTTTACCAATGCTCTTTGCTTTTACATGTGTTTTTAAATTACTGTCTAGAATATATTTGACCTGAAAAATTCTTTTGGTATTTCTTGTGAAGCAGATATGCTAGCAACAAATTCTATCAGTTTTCATTTATCTGAGAATGCCTTTATTTTGTTCATTTTGAAACATAGTTTTACCAGATATAAGATTCTAGGTTGACAGTTTTTGTTATTTTGTTTTACTATCACACTTTGAATATGTTGTCGCATTGTCTTCTTGTCTCCATTGTTTCTGATGAGGAATTCCCTGTTAATCTTACTGGGTGAATCCCTTGTACATCGCGAATCATTTTTGCCTCACTGTTTTCAAGATTTTCTTTTTCTATGGCTTTTAACATTTTGACTATGTGTTCAAATAAATCTCTGTATTTCAATGAACTCTGAATTTACTGGTTTTCTTGATGTGCAAATTAATATTTTGCATCAAATTTTGGATGTTTCAAGCCATTATGTCTGATTTTTTTTTCTGTCCTCTTCTTTATATACTCTGCTACTGGTACTGAAATATTTAATGATGCCCCACAATTCTATGAGGCTGTTCATATTTACTGATTAATTTTTCTGTTTATCAGATTGCATAATCCCCATTGATCTGTCTTCAAGTTCAGTGATGGTTTCTAATAAATTAGGCAGTTTAATGTATTTCCATTTTCTTCTTTTACTTTCCAGCTCCATTTTTCCATATGGTACTTTTTTTTTCACAAGTTTTATTTGTTTATTCATAGTCTCTCTTTAGTGAGCCATTGTCATATCTGCCTTTATTTCTTTAAGCATAGTTTTCTTTAGTTCTTTGAACATATGTATAACAGTTGCTGTGAATTTGCTAATTCCATTATCTGTACATCTTCAAAAGAAATTTCTATTTCCTACTTCTTTCTTTTGCACGTGGGCCATACTGTCCTTTTGTACTGTAACTTTTTGTTGAAAACTGTACATATTACATAATATACTGTAGAATTTCTGTATATTGATTTTTCATCCCACCCAGGGTTTGTTATTGTTTTTGTTGTTGTTGGTGGTGGTGGTTAGTGATCTGAATAAACAAATTCTCTCCAGTCTATTTTCCCTTATAGTTTGCAGTCTCTGATGTTTTTGCTTATATTTTATTTCCTTGTTTCTTAAATTATCTTTAGTTTGGTGACCTAGGGGTCATTCTTGGGTAACTTTGAGCCATTTAATTTGTCAAAAGGTTCTACTTAAACTTCCTTAACTTATTAGATCTTTATCGTTTACTCAGATATATGTATATGGCTTAGGGTCTACTGTCTTAGTTCAACGAGTTTCTGTGTTTGCCCTATTTCAGACAAGGACCAGTACCTTGTATTTTTCCTCTCTAGTCACTCCTGTGAGACCGCAACGTTGGGCATTCCCTGAGTCTTCCACATTGCCAAGGATGAGTAAGACTTTATTTATAAGTCTGGATTTACAGCAGATTCTACTGGGTTAGAGTAACTTATTGTTTAGGCAATAGATGCTCTGAGGTTGTGTTTAAGTCACCATATACGTAATGCTTCTGCCTCATATTGATGTGTCTGTATGTGACTTGTTGAATGCTTTCAGGTCAGCTTATGTTCTTCTGATTCCTTCTGAGTACCTCCCATGAATGCTAAACAGCTTAGCACACGGATTCTGTCTTCTTCAGCCCCAAAGTTGAATGTGATCCCTTGAGGCCTCTTCTTGGCTGTTATCTTTCCCAGTCTCTATTAACTTCTCACTCCTCTACAGTATGGATTGAATCATGGAGTCCCCAACGTTTTCTCAATTTTTCTTTACCAAGATCTCTACTGTTTTTAAGAAGGTCTGCAGACATTTAGCTTTCCATGCTTGGTTCCAAAATAAATCAGTTTCCTCAGGCAGACCTGTGCAGGTCATCATTCTTATGGCCCATGCTTCCCCTGTGCAGAATCCCTGCACCACTGCACCGGAGCTGGTGGGGTCATTTTTTCTGGAAAACTCCCTCATTCCACAAGTGAGCATTGTGGAAATGGGGTCAATTCCTTTATCTTTTGCTTGGACCTGATAGCATAGAACCTACACCTTATAAGCAAACTAGTCAAGGGATACTTGAAACCCTACATTCTTGGTCTGCATTGCCTAAAGTTTCCATACTACAACTGAGGGATTGAACAGGGTTACCAGTCCTCTCGGAAGCATCTGGCTGGAAAAGAGCTTTTACAACACAGGACTGGGAAGTGGAAAAATTGCCAGCAGCCTCCTAACCTTGGGTAAAATCAGCCCCAGATTAGGATAAAGATAGAAAGCCATTGTGTTTCTGCCTATGAGTAGAACAACTACATTAGAGCTTTTATTCCATAGAGCTAGGAATAGGAATGATAAGAATCTGAAGTGTGCCTCAAATTCCACAGATTCTCACTGTGGTAATAACAGTTGTTTCATAATTTGTGTTAACTCCATCATTTGGGACAACTCAGGCTGCCTTACTGTCTTTGAGTATGGATCACTTTTTCTTATTTATTTACATGTTGAGCAATTTTGGGTTAAGTCCTGGGTGTGTATTATCTCTAACTTACCGATGGAGACTCTGAATTCTGTTTTATTATTTTGAAGGTCATTGATATTTTTTTTTCCCAAACAGCTAGTTGAACTCAAACTGGAAGCCTTATGCTGTTTGCAGTGAGGAGCCGGTGAAGGCTTGGCTCTGCTGGCTTTGTCTTGGGCGATCTGTTTGGAGTCTGTGTCACACCTGAATGGTTCGTGGCATCAGTCAGAGATCAGAGTAGAGTTTACGCTGCATGTGGAGCTCTCCTACTGTATGTCTCTCCTTTCTTGGATTTCATCCCTTCAGTTTCTCATGACTTTCAAGGATGCAAACTGTGTTCTCTGGATCTTCCAGTCAACAAAAGTACACACTTAAAAAACTACATTAACATTACTGTGCAACACAGTGTGGAGCCCGTGCTATCCTCAAGCCAAACACTGCAAAAAGGAAAGGTTCAGTGCTTGTCCTTTCTTATAGGTATTGACAGCATCCAATATCTATCTATAGAGGGTCATTATTAATTTTTAGAGATCTCTTTCCAAGACATTATCATTGTTTTATGAAAGACTTGGTCTTATGCCAGCCACTTGGCCATTACTAGAATAGAATTAGCTTTAGTCAGGTTTTAAACATATTTATGAATGTTTAGTTGGGATTCTGCTTATAGTGCTTTTTAATATTGCCTTTATTTGCACCCTAACTAGAACCATCACATTAACCACTCCCTCCTGCTTTAGAGCTTTAAAAACAAATTTAGGAAAAATAGGAAATTAAGTCTGAACAGAATCTACATAAATTGGGCAATGCTGTCAATGTTATGGAGAATGTCTCTACTTTGGAAGCATGTGAGTATGAAACTAATCTCTTTTCTTTTGCATGGTTTCTTGAATCTCTAAACAAAATGTATTTTTAAGTCTTGTTTTCTTCAGTGTCTTCACCTTTGCATAAATAAGTTAATACTGTTACTGTTTTTGCACAAATATGTTACTATTATCTTTGCCTGTGTTAGTTTCCTATGGTTGCTGCTACAAAGTACCTCAAACTGGGCAGCTTAAAACAACAGAATTGTGTTTTTCTAGGTTCTGGAGGCTAGAAGTCTAAACTCAGGCTATCAACAGGAACATGCTCCCTCTGAGATTCTGAGTAGGACGTTCTCTTGCCTCTTCCTAACCTCCGAAAGTGGCAGTTACCCTCGGCCTTCCTTGGCTTGAAGCTGCATCTCTCATCTCTGCCTCTATAGTCACATGGTATTTTCCCTGTGTGTCACTTCATTCATCTGGCATTTTCTTCTTCTCATAGGGACACCAATCATATTTAAGTCCCAACCTATTCCAGCATAACCTTTTATAATTAGTACAACTAATAACATTTGCAATGATTACCTCCCAAATAAATTCACCTTCAGAGGCACTGGGAGTTAGAACTTCTACATATTTTTTTAGGGACAAAAACCTATAACATTGTTTTTGCAGAAAACGCTACAAGTAGACTTGTAAGACCTGCCCCCTTGACCTCTGTGAGACTTGCCCCAAGGTAGTCAAAATTGAACAGATAAATGGGAAAAGGTCAAAATAAATTCTGCCCCAATATTTTGCCCTCATTTTAGTCTTTCCCACCGATGCTCCAATTTAAGAACTGACCTAGTCTAAATATTAACATGAAAGGTAATGCATTTTTTACAAACAGAGGATATGTGACTTAGCCAGCATCAAAGTAATCATTAACTGAGCTGGATTTTTATTTCAGGAAATTTGAATTTAACAAAGTTCAAATCAAAATCCAATACGAAGTGTTAAACTCAGGGTTTAATCTGTATTTGTTTGGGCATCCAAGAATCAGAAAAATGGGATGCTGTATCAGGAATAATTTCGGTCATAACAGTAACAATTTTAAGGGGGTGCAGAGCTGTACAGTAGCAGAGTTTTGCTATCAACTTGAACTAGATTGCGACATATTTATGTTGTTGATTGTAATCCCCATGGTCACTACTAAGTAAAGAAAAAAATATCAGAAAAGGAAAAAAAAATCCATTAAAACCATCTCTTTTGAGTTGAGGAACCAACACCATAAATCTGCATTATTTACATAATTCATGCATGTACGTAGTCTTGTACTACATGTGGTTATAATGCATTGTGAAATTTTCATAGGATTTTAGAAATAAAGAGACCTGGAGTAAAAACCTGAAAATAAAGTCAGAATGGCATCTATTTAAATTAGAAAATACAGCCAAGGTTATGGGGAAAGTCTGTAATGAAACAAATCTTCTCTAATTCACTTCCTTATTCACGGGTATCACTGCCCCTGAGGAAAATACTGGGCCCCGTTTATTCCATTTGAGAACAACTAGAATAGATGAAGACTGAGGTGAATTTCCAGATGTCTGATCTAAAATTTCATCTTTCATTTTTGATGGTTAACATTCACCAACTCCTCTCTTACGCATAAATTCTTGATTCTTTAAACAAGGAGTGTTCCTTAGCTCTCATTTTTCACAGTATTAAAAACCTTTAAAAAATAAAACTGTATACCCTAATCTAAGTAATAATTCCCAGGAACAGGCCTGAAATCTTGTTCATTTAAAACGTAGAGATTTTAGTCCCAAGACCAGATCAAGAGGTTTAAAGATGCACAGAGCTACACAAGAGCTGTCAGAAGAGGTTTTCCACCTGACAGCATTTCTGAAGCCTTCTTATTCTTTGTTTTATAGTCTGATGCATGGCTTTTTCTCAGAGGGTCCTATTTTAGCTCTACTCTTCCAGTTTTACACAGTGTCCCTGGGTCTTGACTAATGGCTTGACCCGAGTTTTGGGAGTAATTTCCCTCCTGTTTCTCACATAGTCCCTGTCACATAAACCACAGCTTGTGGCCACTGCACTAATGAAGGCCTGAGGCGTAAACGCTGCTCTGTGAGCTGCACTGCTGCCCTCTGCTTCCCTCCTCCGGCAGTGATGAGTCATTGCAGTCCTGAATGTTCTCTCCAGTCCTGTTTGCATTCTCACATATTAGTCTTAGTTCCCCACTCAATTTATTACTATTTATTCATCCATCTTCTCTTTCAAGAAATGGTGATAGAGTAGCAGTCAATTTCCAGAAACAGATTAGGAGGACAAAAAGTTGTACAAAATCATATTCTTCCTTAGCCCTTATTGATCTTACAGTGTGGTAAGGAAGATAGACATTAATCAAAGAATGGCTTGTTTATCATTGACAACGCCTTCCTGAATCCCTGTTATCTGTCCTTCTTTAATTGCTAGGATCTCTTCTTCTTGATTCCATGATATTTGAATGATTAATTTTTAATAAATTATCTTACTTATTCATTTATTTTTTTTTTCTGCTCATCCAACATTAATTTACTAAACTATTATACATCAGGCTCAGTGCGCGGATAGTGCAGTGTGAACATGAGAGAGCTCCAGCATGAGATCAGGTATAAAGTCTAGCAGAAAGATAGCTATTAAGGTAAGTAATCAAAATAAATTTCAATGGGAAGAAATAAAGAGTGAGTAGGAGTATAGGAGACGGAATATTCAAGCTATGTAAGAAGTATTTACATTTACTGTATACCTCCCGTATAATGAGAAAATTATGCAAAAATTTCCACTAGTGTTTTCACATGCTAATATTACCATCTTTATCTTCATGTGTTTATATGTTGTTTTTTGGGAGAGGTGGAATGCTATACAATGCTTAATTTGTATAATTATAGTATATATTTTTGAAAATAAGGAAACTATATATAGTTAAATTTTTGTTATACAAATTTCCTATTAAAATATCCCTTAGTATACCGAGTCAAAAATATTGCTAATTGGCTTTTAAAGTACTATATGGTTAGCGGTGTTGTTGATTCTAGCCTAAACACTTTCAGAATCAGGCAGTACATTTAAAAAAGAAAAAAACGCTATGTAGAGATAATTCTTTACCTTTTACAGAAAAGAAAATGATTCTCAAAGAAGTTTACAGGGTTTGCTTAAGACTAGCCATCTAACAGCACTGAGATGACCTTTCAATTCAGAGTTTCTGCTCAGAGTGCTCTCCCTTCTTACTATAGGAAAAAAATGGAGTTAACAGTAATACTCATTTTAATTCACCATCAGGGTTATGCACGCAAAGACTTCTTTATATCACCTTTAAAATTATGCAACATTTTAATGATGTTTTTCCTATTTCTACTTCAATTTTACAGAGGCCAAATATTTAGCCTATTATTAATCTGTATTGGATTCTGTCATGTGCCACTGAGATTTGCCTTCCATGGAAGATTTGTTGCTCTAGCTGCTAGAATCATTGGCAGAGAAAGAACTTCAACTTCTCATTAGGGATTACGTCAGCTAAAGAAAGTCTCTTTCAAGATCATGCTCCTTCTTGGGGTGGCTTGCATTCGATCACTGATCAATTCTTAAGAATTTCTATTCAAATGGGAAAACTATAAAGGACCATTCTAGTTCCGTAGCTCCCTGTGGGTGGCAGTACAGACCTCTTCCTGCACTGTAGTGTGACTTCTCCCTTTGCCCAACCTTCCTCTGGCTTCTGGCTTCCATAGTTATCGATGCCAAGGCAGGGAACCCTTAGTAAATATGCAGTATGAGCTACATCTCAATTGTGTTTGCTTTCTGTGGAATTAAATCTATGACAGCTGTACCAGACATGGTCCAAGAAAGCAGACACCGTATATTTTGACCCTGGAAATACTGGTCTAAAAAATTTACCAGGTGACATGAAATACTGCCAGCCTTGAGGGAGGCCAAGACAAAAAAGGGCTCTGATACATATCCAGACTGCAGGTAGAGAAATTCTGTCATTTAGGCCAATGACTTAGCAGGTTGTTTGCTCTTAGAGGTATCAGTGATTGAAGGGGATGCCTCACAGAAATTATGGCAAATCTTAATTGTAGAATCATAACATAAATCTAGGGATATGGAGTATGGCCATGCCATCTGCAGCAGAAAATCACATACCTGTAAATACAATTCCTGGAGTTCTAGTGGGTCATAATAGAGTATCTAACTGTGGGCACCAAATGACCATGTGGCTACAACTGAACTGACTTATGTCAGATCCATCAAGTTGTAAGTATAGGTGACCCAAGCAATATTCCATGATTACCAGGAAGTAGTTCATCCTGAATCAAGTTCATGCAGAATCAGAGAGCACAACAAACCGCACAAGCTGGCTTCCATGTAATCCACCGTTATTGTAGCAGCAATATTGCGGTATGCAGGGACTCTTATGAGGAGGAAGGAGAGAAAACTGTGTGTGTGGCTATAATCCACAAATGGATGAAAATTCTTTAGAGTGACTCAGTGGTGACCTTGAAAACCTGTGGCAAGAGAAAATAAAGCAAGTGGCCTTCCATTTTGTGTGGAAAGAGACAAGACCCAAGGTTAGAATTTATACTTACTCATGGGCACTAGCAAATGGAAGGAAGATCATGGTCTAGGGCTGGGTTAGAGGAAAGAGCATTACACATGAGAATGACACAAAATGTGATTTTCATTTCACATATTAATGCTGACCAGAGAGACTCTGCCATGAAAAGCACCAAACAACAAGGAGATAAAGTGACTCAACCAGCCGACATCAGCCAGCCTCTCACTGGCCATCACAGAGTGGCAGAAATGGGACCTAGGAATGGACCCAGAAGAGTGGGCGTACACTTACCAAGGTTCCTATGTCTCCTGCCAACATCAAATGTCCCACCTGACCCCAACAAACCAATGTGCAGTCCCCATTGCAGCACTACTCTTTGACTATACCAGTTGGCCACTTAGGAATGAGCTTACTATATGGACATCTTCTACCATGGGTCTGGGAACCAAAGAGTGGAGGCAGGAGTGGCCTTACTTTCATTCCCTATAACCCACTTAGGAAATGTGTGCTTCCTCTATCTGATCATGAGGTCAACTTCAAAGGGCCCATTCTAGCTTCACAGCTCATGACAGGTTTGTCCACAGCCGCTGTGCCTGCATGACCGCTCATGTCTGCTTCATGCACACCCACTCCCTCCTCCTCTCTTCTCTAGGTATTGATCTCAAGGACAATCCTGAATATTCACACTGCACACTAAGCTGAGGATCGTATCCCAGGGAAGCTTAACTGCAGTGTGAGCATTCTGTGATTCAACTGCACAGTTTCACTCCTCTCCTCCTAATTTCTCTAGGTATTTCATGTTTAATTAGACTGAGAATAACAATTGTCCTACTGATGTTTTCTAGCATATAGCTAGCATATTCTCTATGCTAGCATTTGATATTCTCAGAATATAACTCTTTCCTCAGCATCTGATATAGTTACATAAAATAATTTATGACCACATTGTACATTCTATAGGCTTCATTATCTTTAGTAATTATGCAAGACCTACAGTTCTATTTAATTGTTTTTAACCTCTGTATCATCATTTTTTCATATACAAATATGTGTTTGCACTTATGTGGGAATGAAAATAAGAGAGCAAGAATTAGGTATTATAAGTAGAAAGATATAGTTAGGATAAGAATTTCATGGATACTATGGCCTATAAGCCTACTAAGATTTTATATTTGATTCCATGGTTTAAATGATCAAACAACACATCTCTAATTGACAGTGACACATTTCAAACTGGCTCATGAATAACTATTTACATGGAAATGATTCTCTGAATGAGTACTTTTCTAACAAGTTTGATTTATATGTAATTCTGATTCAAATTATTTATAATCACTAATGCAAACTACTGTAAAAGCAATTTCACAAAGTTTTAGATATTCTTCCAAAAAGCTTTTAATGATAATTTTGCTTTGCCTAATATATGTTTATTTTTTATCATCCCACGAGTCTGTGTGTGTGTGTGCATGTGTGTCTATCAAAAGGATACTTTGCAGATTTTATCTGGATATAGGTAAGTAGAATAAATTAATTTTTTATATTTAATTTGAATTTTTTATAAATACAGAAAATTTAAAAAATAAGCCCCTGTATAATGACCAAAAAGACTAACCTTTATTAATATTTTACTAATATTTTGCTGCTTTGATATGCAGACAGCCTTCACTTTGCTTCATCCTAAGGTAACTGGAATTTGATCTCAATTATCACTGAAACTTGGAAAGCATGGACTCTGTTCTGATCTGTATGTGTTTCAGTTAACATAATACTATGCGAAATGAGGACTGCCTCTATGTGTATGTGTGTGTGTGTTTATATATACCAATAGAGTAAGTTGTGGACGTCATGATTCTTTATTCCTAAAGGCTTCAGTTCACATCTCCTGAGAAATACAACACTCTTATCAAAAGTACAATACAATCATAATCCTGAAAACATAACATTTAAATTATAACTGAATCATCTCAATGTAATAATGAGTCTATATTTTAATTTACCCCCAGATTTCCCCTTCTCCTAGTCCAGAATTCAATCCAACTTTACTTAATGTATTTGGTTGTAATTTTACTTCCATCTCTTTAAATATAGAGTTTATTTCTCTTTGTTTTGTTGTTTTTCATGATCTTTCCTTGCAGCACCCAGAGTAGTCATCTTTGATGATCTGATCTCTGAGTTTTTTTCTCCCAAATGTTTTTTGCCCTTTAAAATAGTTTTAGTGTTAGAAATACACATATACACACACAACTATTTTCCACTTCTCTTGATTAATAAAAGACGCATTGATTCAAGTCAGTTCTTTCACTGCAGTCATTCACAGTTATCCTTCCCACTTGCTTTGACACATATGGCACTTTTTCTGATAGCAACCTTCTATTTCTGTCTACTACATATAAAGCCCCTTTATTGAGAAGAAACTGAAATGAATTTTTCTGCTGTTCCTCTAGCAAATAAGAACTCCGGTATTATTAAGACTTTTTTTTGTTCCCAAGGGTAGAGATCAGCATAAGTATACATTTTTTCTTCCATTATAAACACTGTCCTCTTCCCTTTCATTATGTTATCTTCAAGGAGAAAGAAAAATATATACAACAGTGTTAGTAACTCAGCCAGACCCCAGAATAATTCCATGGCCTGGCATACTACATCCAAAGATTTTTTTTCTCTTGAATGACCCTAATGTGTCCTCACTTTCTGATGTATCTGATTCGGCTTCATGCACACAGTCAGCACCTGGGTATTTGAATAGGTGGGGAAATGGTACTTTCATAACCTCTCTCATGGGCCTGCACTTACAGGGCACATGTCAGCATTCACACGTGTGATTTCAGTGACTTCTATTGTGTATTTAAGAACTGTATATGCCACATGAGAAAATGTACAGAATATAGGATGTATAGAGGTTTTTTTCTCAAACTCATTAATCAAAGGTATTCTCAGACATGCACAATTAATATGTAGATAACATTTCACATACCATTGTACCCATGGACAGAAAATTGCATTTTTTTATATACAACTGTTGGCATTTTTTTTTTCCTTAAGCTAAATTGCTCTTTGGTAAATTCCTAGACCTGGATTCAACATTTCGATTGGTAACACACAACTTAGACATATTTTAAGGAACAAACCAAACTATATGAGGGAACTCCTGGGTTTTATATGTATTCTTATTCATGGCAGTTTCTGTAGATTAGTCAATATCCAATTCAACTGTGAAATTTCTATATTTTGTGATAATTGTATATTTATGCCTGGTTCTGGCTATTTGTGTCTTTTGCATGTGGAATTTTTAAAATCTAAATTTGGAATAAATGTGCTTTCCATGGTCATATGGAAAAAAATCATTTTTCTACATGCCTTTCTGCTCAATTCTCTCATTTAACCATGTAGAAGCTGCTGGAGTAAAAACGAGATGTCACAAGGCAAGTTGAATAAAAGTACAAACATACTTGGACATAAATATGCCTAATGCTTTTCATAAATAAACTCATGCTTTTCTAAGAGTGAAGATTTATTCACCACTCCAATGCATCATCTAACAGAAAACTTATCATATACAAAGCACATTTTTATCTCTTTTTCTTGGTGTTATTAAATATTTAAAGGAGACACTTTAAACCATTATGGCAGTCTTTTCTCCATAATTTGATAAAGAAAGGACCCAGTTAATAGAGATCTTTTCTTTCATATATAAATGTGGCACCATGTCAAGATGAAGCAAAATATGGAAAGTTGCTGTAATATCATTTTCAGTTGGCCCAATGCATGGTACAATGTAAAAAGGAGTTTATTAAAATCTGGCTTAAATATAAGCAATGAAAGTGGAAGTGCTGTGTATTTTTATAGTGACAACAAAGTGTTCGGGGTTGGGAATAATTAATTGTTTGTCTTTACAAAACAGCAGGAGTTTACTTAGACAAATAACCAGCATTTACAAGTACTTGTAAAAAAAGAAAAAGTAAGATTAATTTACCAGCAACTACTAATCTGAGAACAAAGACTATAATCACAGCTGTAAATAGTCTTTATTTTCAGACATGCTATCACTAAAATGTTTACTTCTCTACAAATGGAAGTAAGACAGCTTTGGTTAGAATGTTAACTTCTGTGAAAACAGGTACAAAAATAACACAAGAGCAAATGTGCTTTACTATACTGCCAAATACGCAATATTGAAAATTTGGAAATTCTCTCTGAATGATATGCCACAGTAAAATTACCAAAATATACAAATAATGTGCTATTAATATCTATATTTGTGTAAATCTTTCTGCACATGGAAATATTTCTGTGTTACTGTATTAAATAGGCAAACAGATCACTAATATACTAGGGTTTAGTTTTATTATCTCTTAACCAAAACATTTCAGTACAATTTAAAAATAATTATATAATATGCCAAGACTTACATAGACTATTAGCTAAAAATGAATTTAAGAAATTTATTCAAATTCTGGCTTATTTCAAAATAGAAATGTATATATATTTTTAGGAATGATTCAAATCAGCTTACATTCATCTACTGGCAGTGCAACATCAAAAACATTTGGATTTAATTTGGTTTTAGTTTTTTCAAGTCACTGTTCATCTCCCACAATTTCATTTTCCTTATAATAACCCAAATTATGTCATTCTCTATTGATGCCTTAAGGTATCACAGGTACACTTTAACTGTTTTGCTCTACGATATAAAATCTTATTTTTCCTGTATTTCAATTCCTAAGAAGAATTTCATGTTCCTGAATATTAGTATTTGAAAGTTTTAGTCTAAGGAATCAAAAGAATAAAGTGTCATGTAGTCTGATTAAGTAGAAGTAATATGATAAAGTTTTTCCACTGTGGTCTGTTGACAGAAAATTCTGGGAATCTTACCCATGTTTAAATGATGGAAAATATTTTATCCAAAGCAAATGGAACATAGCACTCGTAAATTTTAGAGTGTATGGCAAGGCTGACTCCTAGTGTTGGGAGATAGAAACTGCAAGAGGCTCTGGTAAGGAGCATTACTGCAGTATTTCCAACCTGGAGCCTTGAAGGAATCGTAGAGATTCAGTTAGTACCTTCACAATTCCCTCCTTGGCCATGAATACGTAATGGGATTTTGGGGCTACTAAACTAGTGCTTCCTACCCAACACTGGTAATAATGATTTAAAGCTAGATTCTGTGCCCTATTCACACAAGGTACTCAGTTGCCTTGCAGTTTAATAGCAACAAATATTACTATGTCCTGAAGAGCTAAAAAGTCTTGTATGTGGGGAATTTATTTTACTTATAATCAAAATACTGCTCAGCTACATATGCTAGGAAAAGCTGAAGATGTACTCTGAGGCTTCCATATACCTGCCTAGACCCATACTGTCTAGATACATATGTCCAATGTAGTCCAAGTCATGTCTCAACAGCCAGAATATTTTGAGTCTTCTCCTCCTGCTATAGGTTTGTGCTTTGGCTGAGGGATGCGTGGCTGAAAATTGCAGACAATATCTGCTAAGGTTACTCTTATAGCCACCAAAACTTTCACAAGTTCCAGTCTCTCCTGAGCTCCAAGATTTTATTAAAGCCTATGAATCTTTCCTGAGAGTCAGCATTGCTAAGGCCTATGCAACCCTTGTTTTTATGTCATTGTAACCTAAGTGTCATTTGCTTGCAGCTCCTGTTGCCCTCCTCTAAAGGAGCCTTTCAAATGAGAGCAAGGCCACTGGGGATTGCAGTCACCCTTTCAGCTGTGCTGAGTCTGCGGCACTTAACAGTCTACAGCACATCTGTGTTATTGCAATTTTTAACGTGCTAGCTTCCACCAATGGCCCAGGCAAAAAGAGCTTGCTCACACAGGGAATCCCAAACGCAAAAGGCACACGGCCTGGACTTGCTCGAAGTTTCTCCATATGTCCAACTTATTCTCCTAATTTCTACTCTTATTGTACATCTAAATGTATCAAGACTATGCACCAAATATTGGGGTCTCTGAGGACTTTCCTTCCTGCTTAAATTCTGATGAAGAGTGGGAATTAAAAATGGCACATGGAGGTGAACCTGACACTTCTACTACTAATAAAAGCTAAACTAATGGAAGAGCTGCTTCCCAGACATCTACTGGTGTTTGCCAGACTTGGGTAAAACTCCCCTTGGAAAGGCTGGTCCACAAAGGACCAGGAACGTGGATGTAGCAAGAACTTCTTTTTCCAGTGGACATGCTGGGTTCTAGGAAAGGAAAAGGAAAAAGTTTTGATTAAACAGGCCCCTTGTTTTTTCCCTAAGTTGGTCAACTAAACAGGCAGCTGTGCTTTCCCTGGTAGCCATTGCTATTATTATCATTTTTATTATCTTTCTCATGACCATTGCTTTCCACCAGTGTAAAAAGGGAAATGATGAGAACCAATAGTTCTATGTGTTTTCTAATACAATAAAGATGTGTGAGTTTCTTATGAAAACTCTCATACATTTGAGACAAAAACTGTAAATTCTCAACTTCTGGGATTATCTAACATGAAAGTTTTGGGGGTTGACCCAAACCCCAGTGGTATTGGCCTTTTAAGACACAGGAGGCAGTACTCACTTGCAGCAGTCCTAAGAATGTACTGGGTATATAACATTCATTCACCATGCGGCAGCAGCCCAGAAATGTCCTGATTTGAGCCAGAGTTAGTGAACACTTCTCAGGTTCGATAAACCTCAACATATTGTAAGGTTTTTCCCCAATTCCACCTTCTTCCTAACACTATAACAGGTAGTACTGGAGGTTTTAAGTATTTCTTATGTCTTGGGGCCTCTTCTCTTTGGTATTCCTTTATATCTCTATATACAAATAAACATGCTTTATATACTGGATAGAGGAAAAACTCAAATATTTCCATTCTTCTCATTCTCTACACTTCCAATTTTATTCAAGATTGCAGCTGAAAAATTCTGAAATGATTAAATGCAAATAGGACCAATAGGCTATCCTTTTATTAAAAACACATTCTTTTTTTAAAATTTATTTTGGTATCATTAATCTACAGTTGCATGTGCAACATTATGGTTATTAAACTACCCACTTCATCAGGTCCCCCCACCAACCCCATAACAGTCACTATCCATCAGCGTAGTGAGATGCTATAGAATCACTACTTGTCTTCTATGAGTTGTACAGCCCTCCCCGTGCCCCCCCAACATTACATCTCTTAATCCTAATGCCCTTTTTTTCTCCTTGTCCCTCCCTTCCCACCCATCCTCCCCAGTCCCTTTCCCTTTTGTAACTGTTAGTCCATTCTTGGGTTCTGTGAGTCTGCTGCTGCTTTTTCTTTCAATTTTTTTTTCTTTGCTCTTATGCTCCACATATGAGTGAAATCATTTGATACTTGTCTTTTTCCGCTTGGCTTATTTCACTGAGCATAATACCCTCTAGCTCCATCCATGTTGTTGCAAATGGTAGGATTTGTTTTCTTCTTATGGCTGAATAATATTCCATTGTGTATATTTACCACATCTTCTTTATCCATTCAACTACTGATGGACACTTAGGTTGCTTCCATTTCTTGGCTATTGTAAATAGTGCCGCAATAAACATAGGGGTGCATATATCTTTTTCAAACTGGGCTGCTGCATTCTGAGGGTAAATTCCTAGGAGTGGAATTCCTGGGTCAAATGGTATTTCTATTTTGAGTTTTTTGAGGACCCTCCATACTGCTTTCCAAAATGGTTGAACTAATTTGCGGTCCCCAGTAGTGTAGAAGGGTTCCCTTTACTCCACATCTTCGCCAACATTTGTTGTTGTTTGTGTTTTGGATTTTGGCAACCCTCACTGGTGTGAGGTGATATCTCATTGTAGTTTTAATCTGCATTTCTCTGATGATTAGTGATGTGGAGCATCTTTTCATGTGCCTGTTGGCCATCTGAATTTCTTCTTTGGAGCAGTGTCTATTCATGTCCTCTGCCCATTTCTTAATTGGATTATTTGCCTTTTGTTTGTTGAGGTGCGTGACTTCTTTATATAATTTTGGATGTCAACGACTTATCGGATATGTCATTTATGAATACATTCTCTGATACTGTAGGATGTCTTTTTGTTCTACTGATGGTGTCCTTTGCTGTACAGAAGCTTTTCAGCTTGATATAGTCCTACTTGTTAATTTTTACTTTTGATTTCCTTGCCCGGGGAGATATGTTCATGAAGAAGTCGCTCATGTTTATGTCCAAGAGATTTTTGCCTATGTTTTTACTAAGAGTTTTATGGTTTCATGACTTACATTCAGGTCTTTGATCCATTTTGAGTTTACTTTTGTGTATGGGGTTAGACAGTAGTCCAGTTTCATTCTCTTACATGTAGCTGTCCAGTTTTGCCAACACCAGCTGCTGAAGAGGCTGTCATCTCCCCATTGTATATCCAAGGCTCCTTTATCATATATTCATTGACCGCATATGTTTGGGTTAATGTTTGGATTTTCTATTCTGTTCCACTGGTCTGTGGGTCTGTTTTTGTGCCAATACCAAATTGTCTTGATTACTGTGGCTTTGTAGTAGAGCTTGAAGTCAGGCAGCATAATTCCCCCTGTTTTATTCCTCCTTCTCAGGATTGTTTTGGCTATTCTGGGTCTTTTGTGGTTCCATATGAATTTTAGAATATTTGTTCCAGTTCATTGAAGAATGCTATGGTATTTTGATAGGGATTGCATTGAATCTGTAGATTGCTTAAGGTAGTATAGCCATTGTGACAATATTTATTCTTCTTAGCCAAGAGCATGGGATGAATTTCCATTTGTTAGTGTCCTCTTTAATTTCTCTTAGGAGTGTCTTATAGTTTTCAGGGTATAGGTCTTTCACTTCCTTCTTAGGTTTATTCCTAGGTACTTTATTCTTTTGGATGCAATTGTGAATGGAATTGTTTTTCTGAATTCTCTTTCTGTTAGTTCATCATTAGTGTATAGGAAAGCAACAGATTTCTGTGTGTTTATTTTGTATCCTGCAACTTTGCTGAATTCAGATATTAGTTCTAGTGGTTTTGGAGTGGAGTCTTTAGGGTTTTTATGTACAATATCATATCATCTGCAAATAGTGACAATTTGACTTCTTCTTTACCAATCTGGATGCCTTGTATTTCTTTGTTTTCTCTGATTGCTGTGACTAGGACCTCCAGTACTATGTTAAATAAGAGAGGAGAGAGTGGGCATCCCTGTCTTTTTCTCCATCTTAGATGAAAAGCTTTCAGCTTCTCACTGTTAAGTATGATGTTAGCTGTGGGTTTGTCATATATGGCCTTTATGATGTCGAGGTACTTGCCCTCTATACCCATTTTGTTGATAGTTTTAATCATAAATGGATGCTGAATTTTGTCAAATGCTTTTTCAGCATCTATGGAGATGATCATGCGTTTTTTGTTTTCTTTTTGTTGATGTGGTGGGTGATGTTGATGGATTTTTGAGTGTTGTACCATCTTTGCATCCCTGAGATGAATCCCACTTGATCATGGTGTATGATCCTCTTGATGTATTTTTGAATTCGGTTTCCTAATATTTTGTTGAGTATTTTTGCATCTGTGTTCATCAGGGATATTGGTCTGTAAAATTCTTTTTTGGTGAGGTCTTTGCCAGGTTTTGGTATTAGAGTGATTCTGGCTTCATAGAATGAGTTTGGAAGTATTCCCTCCTCTTCTATTTTTTGGAACACTTTAAGAAGAATGGGTGTTATTTCTTCTCCATATGTCTGGTAGAATTCAGAGGTGAATCCTTCTGGCCTGGGGGTTTTGTTCTTGGGTAGTTTTTTGATTACCGATTCAATTTCATTGCTGGTGATTGGTCTGTTTAGGTTTTCTGTTTTTTGCTTGGTCAGTCTTGGGAGGTTGTATTTTTCTAAGAAATTTTCCATTTCTTTTAGGCTTTCCAGCTTGTTAGCATATAGATTCTCATAGTACTTTCTTATAATTCTTTGTATTTCTGTGGGGTCTGTCATTATTTTTCCTTTCTCATTTCTGATTCTGTTTATGTGTGTAGATTCTCTTTTTCTCTTAATAAGTCAAGCTAGCGGTTTATCTAGTTTGTTTATTTTTTCAAAGAAATAGTTCTTGATTTCATTGATTTTTTACTACTGTTTTATTCATCTCAATTTTACTTGTTTCTTCTCTGATCTTTATTATGTCCCACCTTCTGGTGACTTTGGGCCTCATTTGTTCTTCTTTTTCCAATTTCAGTAATTGTGTCTTTAGACTATTCATTTGGGAATGTTCTTCCTTCTTTAAATAGGCCTGGATTGCAATATACTTTCCTCTTAGATCTGCCTTTGCTTTGTGTTGTTTTTGTCATTAGTCTCCATATATTGTTTGATCTGTTTTTATTTGGTCATTTATACATTGATTATTTAGGAGCATGTTATTAAGCCTCCGTGTCTTTGTGAGCCTTTTTGTTTTCTTTGCACAATTTATTTCTAATTTTACACCTTTGTGATCTGAGAAGTTGGTTGGTAGAATTTCAGTATTTTTGAATTTACTGAGGCTTTTTTTGTGTCCTAGTATGTGGTCTATTCTGAAAAATGTTTCATGTTCACTTGAGAAGAATTTGTATCCTGGTGCTTTTGGGTGTAGGGTTCTGTAGATGTCTGTTAGGTCCATCTGTTCTATAGTGTGTTGTTCAGTGCCTCTGTGTCTACTTATTTTCTGTCTGGTTGATCTGTCCTTTGGAGTGAGTAGTGTGTTGAAGTCTCCTAAAATGAATGCATTGCATTCTATTTCCTCCTTTAATTCTGTTAGTATTTGTTGCACCTATGTCAGCGCTCCTTTGTTGGGTGCATATATATTTAAAATGGTTATATCCTCTTGTTGGACTGACCCCTTTATCATTATGTAATGTCCTTCTTTATGTCTTGCTACTTTCTTCGTTTTGAAGTCCATTTTGTCTGATACAAGTACTGCAACACCTGCTTTTTTCTCCTTGTTTTTTGCATGAAGTATCTTTTTCCATCCCTTCACTTTTAGTCTGTGTATATCTTTGGGTTTGATATAAGTCTCTTGTAAGCAGCATATAGATGGGTCTTGCTTTTTTTATCCATTCTTTCAATATGTGTATTTTGATTGGTGCATTCAGTCCATTTACATTTAGGGTGATTATTGATAGATATGTACGTATAGTCATTGCTGGTTTAGATTTGTGGTTACCAAAGTTTCAAGGGTAGCTTCTTTATTATCTAGCAGTCTAACTTAATTTTCTTGTTAAGTTACTGTAAACAGTCTGATGATTCTTTATTTCTCTCCCTTTTTATTCTTTCTCATCCATTCTTAATATACTAGGTGTTTTATTCTTTGCCTTTTGTTAGTATTTGGATGGTCTGCTTTTTTTGCTATGATTGTATTTTCTCTCGTGACATCTTTTTGCCTTAGGAGTGCTTCCCTCTAGAGCAGTCCTTTTAAGATATCCTGTAGAGGTGGTTTATGGGAGGCAAACTCCCTCAGCTTTTCTTTGTCTGGAAATTGTTTAATCCCTCTTTCAAATTTAAATGATAATCGTGCTGGATACAATATTCTTGGTTGAGGCCCTTCTGTTTCATTACCTTAAATATATCATGCCATTCTCTTCTGGACTTTAAGGTTTCTGTTGAGAAGTCTGATGATAGTCTGGTGAATATTCCTTTGTAGGTGATCTTTTTTCTCTCTCTAGCTGCCTTTAATACTCTGTCCTTATCTTTGATCTTTACTGTTTTAATTATTATGTGTCTTGGTGCTGTCTTCCTTGGGTCCCTTGTGTTGGGAGATCTGTGGGCTTCCGTGGTGTGAGAGACTATTTCCTTCCCCAGCTTGAGAAAGTTTTCAGCAATTATTTCTTCAAAGACACTTTCTATGCCTTTTTCTCTTTCTTCTTCATCCGGTACTCCTATAATGTGAATACTGTTCCATTTGAATTGGTCACACAGTTCTCTTAATATTCTTTCATTCCTAGCAATCCTTTTATCTCTCTCTGCCTCAGCTTCTCTGTATTCCTGTTCTCTGATTTCTATTCCATTAACAGTCTCTTGCATCTCATCCAGTCTGCTGCTAAGCCCGTCGATCGCTTGTCTCATTTCTGCATTGTCTTTCCTGACTTCCCTCATTTCCTCCCTCAGCTCTTGCATATTTCTCTGTAGATCCATCAGCATGGTTATGACTTTTATTCTGAATTCTTTTTCAGGAATATTGTGCATGTCCATCCCATCAGACAGCCTCTCAGGGGTTGTCTGGCTGATCTTAGTCTGGACCATATTCCTCTGTCTTTTCATGGCGGTAGAAGTGGTTGCTGGTTGGCACCACGTGTGGCAGCTGGGAGAACAAAATCCCTTCCGGCTTGTTGTTCTCCTTGCCCTTCTCCCAGGCCTGAGCTGTTTTCCTGCACACCAGGAAGCAGTCTCTGGAATAGTCCCCTGAGCTGCCTGTGTGCGGGGTCACCATCAGCCTAGCCTATAGCACTGTGGGGGTTTGAAGTTGCGTTCTGGTCCCCTTGGTGCCTTCTGGACCTGGTTCTGGGCTCTTCCCACTTTGCTGCGTGCCCGCTGGGAGTAGATTCTATGAGGTTGCTGAGGGCACGGTCACCCCTCCGCTGTTCCACAGCAGTGGAGCCTTCCGGACCCTTTGCAGCTCTGGCTGGATGGGGTGAAAGAATGGCAGGCTGCTGATCTCTGTGGGAAGCCTCGATGTGGCTGCTTTGCCTGGCCACCGGCCAAGGGGTCCGAAATTCCCCAAGGCTCCCATTCTGCTGAGCTGAGTGCACTGGGATGATTTTGTTCTGCTGCTGGGCCCTTGTCTCTTTAAAACTTAAAAAAAAAAAAAAACGCCCACCGGTTGTAGATTCTGTGAGGTGGTGCGGGCGGGGCTGCCTCCACTGTTCTGCAGAAGTGGCCGCTCTGTCTGGGGCACTGGCCGGGGAGGGAACAAGTGGCAGGCTGCTTATCTCTGTGGGAAGCCTTGACACAGCTGCTTTGCCCCGCCGCAGGCTAAGGGGTCCAAAATTCCCCAAGAATCCCAGCCTGCTGGGCTGACTGCACTGGGACAATTTTATTCTACTGCTGTGCCCTTGTCTCTTTAAGACTTTTAAAAAAGCGCACACTTTTCTTTTGTCCCAGGAAGCTGGCTGAGAGGAAACGTCTCAGAACCTGCATTTCTATTTCTCTAATCTCCGATACACCGCGCGATGTGTGTCAGTGCTCCCGGGGCAGATCCTAGGAGCTGGTTATTTTGCTGGCCTGTGCTTCCACTCCCTCCCGGCTCTGAATCCTCTCCTCTCGCTGGTGCGCTGGGGTGGCAGAGTGCTTGGGTCCCGCTGGGTCACGGCTTTGTATCTTACCGCTTCCTGAGGTGCTGAGTTTCCACAGGTGTAGCTGTAGCCTGGCTGTTGTCCTGTATTTTCTGGTCTCTCTTTTAGGAATAGTTGTATTTGTTGTATTTTCATAAATATATATGGTTTTGGGAGGAGATTTCCGCTGCCCTGCTCATGCCACCATCTTCCCAGAAGTCCCTCAAACAAACACATTCTATTTTGAAGAGTTAATATCATAGCTTTTTCAAGAAATGTGAGGTAAGCTAAATATTTTTGCTATTTCCTTTAACTATATAATCACAGTATGATAAGTAATAATTTCCTGTTTTGTTAAGCATTTGCTGTCTTAATTTGTGCTAATACCCCTTAGAAAACTATGTTTCTTATCTAATACTTAATGAAAATTATGAAAACAGGCATAATATATTTCTACTAAAATTTGTGTGGCCTATTACATCATACCAACTACTAATAAAAATCATCAACTCAAGCTCATAATCCTGAGTATATATGTCCAAGTTAAAATCAAACTAAGGAAGGATGAATTAAGAGCCTCATTTTCTAACATGTATTTTGAATAATACGTAAGTACATTTAGCTGTCTGTTTCCTGGCTGGAAGTTTTCAGGATTGTCTAGATTCACATTATCAGTTTCTTTTGCTCATTATTCCCCCCTGGCTAATTGCCTCCTTTCCTTCATTTGTACTAATTAGGCATCATTTTGTTTGGCACATTAGCTTGAGTTGTGTCACCAAGGTAAAACAGCTTTAATAAAGCCTAGCTATGTAACACTGCTGTTAAGATTTTTATTGATTACCAATGTACCCTCAAAAATAAATTTAAATAAAAGTCAATTTAACTATTTAGAAAGACATTTTTCCAAATTTTAGGGAAAAAATCAACTTTCATATATTTTCTTTACCTCTTTAAAATTTTTTCTATCACTTCTGTGATGAAATATGCAATCTACATTTCTTGGATGTGTAAAATTTTTGTGCTTTCAAAAACCTGATCAAATTAATTTTCTCACTGTCTCATATTTCTTATTAGGTATCATTGGTCCCAAGGTCGTCAGAAATTATAATAGAATTGGACATGATTGCTGCCATTTGGTGGCCAGATTGCTTCAAAAATGATAGGAGACTGCCATCCAGTAAGTTCACTTGTCCTACATTTTGCAAGCTGATCGTACTGATGGGTTTGTGACCATATGCAGAGGCTCCACCAGATGAACAAAGAGCGGATTTTGCCTCTGGCAAGGAAGCTGAAACTTCTTAAGTGTGTCTCCTCTGCCTGAAGTAGTGGACTCAGTAATTCCAGAGGGTAAGACAAGATTCCAGTTCCATTATTGGTTGCTGTTAAGATGTTACCCATGTCCTGAAAGAGTGCTATCAAGCTACTGTTGGGAAGTGGCCTTTCAGTAAGAATAGAAGGTGACAACAGGCACAAGAATAAGGACAACTTCTAAGTCTCAGGTAAATAGAATCATAAGCTTAGTTTTGAAAAGAACTTAAGGGAACAATTACTCAATAAGAGAAGTAAAGGATATTCAATGAATCTGCAAACAAAAGAGAACAATGGGGGATGGCCAAGTTATGGGTTTATTGCCATCTCTTAACAGGAAACTTCCAGGCCTTGCAGAGTTGCTACAAGAATAAACCAATGACATGTGTTAAATTCAGAAGCATGTAAAGTGGCTTCATGGATGAAAAATAAAAATTAGTAAATTAATATAATCATGTCAGCACTACTACAGTGGAAGAATTTGTTTTAAAAATTCACAGCTTAGTAACTTTGAAGAGTAGTCCATGTTAAATGAAAATACATTAATCCATAACTCATATTCTTAAATTAATAATAAGCAAATACTCTTTAAAGAAATTAGAAAAATTAGAAATCTAAGAAAATAGGCTTAATAATAGCATGACATACAGAATTTAGATAACTAAATTGTGAGTTTCTACCAATTCATAAGTTATTTCTGATGATATGATAAAAAAATGAGGATTTCAAACTTAGATTCTCTAAATGCCGCCAAACAAAAGAAAAACAGGTGATTGTTTAGTCTGTTTATTAACTAATGTACAAAGTTAACATGTAGCAATGAGTGAAACAAACAGCGGATGTGTGACTTTTACCCAGGAGCAGAGGAACATAATAGAACCCTGCATAGCTAACCTCAGTCCCACCGTGGATGGATCAGATCACTCAAGAAACTTGAAAGCTAACAGGTCATACTCTACGGTTGCCTTCTAGATACCATGTCTAATGGCATGGATTTCATAATTTTCTATTTTTTTCCTCACAGTATACACTCAACAAATTTTGACTCTGTCTTAAACTCTCCTATAACATCGTTGATACAGCCCACAATAAAGTCAGTCAGATTATTTATATATTCCTTTTTATTTTTCCCTGTTGAGAGTGGTCACAGAAACCTGCTGTGGTTAAACATATGCTTCAGTGGACAGGCGGTCATGACTTCTCTGCTGTCTTTCACTTAATTCTTCCATTCATCGCTCATATACAGACCACAGAAAGTCTTCTCATTTCTGCCTCCAAGTATACCCAAACTTCATTCATTTCCCTTCATCTTCATTGCCTCCACCATTATGTAAACCACTTCTTTCTCCCAGGCTACTGATTGTTATTTGACATTATTTGCTTTCTACAATCCATTCTCTATGAAACAATGTGATCTTTCTAACTTACAATTCAACTCATGGCATGCCCCTGCTTGAAATTCTCTAAGGACATTCTAATTCACTTAAAAGAAAACTTAAATTCCTAATCATAGCTTTCAAGTGCTCTATGATCAAATTCTTCAGTCCTTAACTCTTGACTGACTGACTCATCCACTAATCTCCATTCACAAAGCTTCTGATTTTTCCTTCAGCACAGTAAGCTAACTTTCATTAAGACACTTCTTATCATTTACTCTTCTATTACTAACTCATTTGCCAGTAACTTCAGTTGGGCTGACATCCTCCAAGCCCTCCAATTTCATCTTTTCAGTAAATCACTAAAAATGTTATTTAAAAATAGCCACCTATTCCTATACACAGGCAGGGTAAATATCTTTTATTTTATGTGTGCCTTTCCCTTTATGGCAGTAATCACTTTCTGAAATTATCTTGTTTATGTAAATATTTTGAATTTTTTCTTTGTCCACTAGAATGTTAGCTGGATAAGGACACCTTGCCTCTTTTATTTAGTCATGCATCCACTGGGATTGGAACAGCACATACACAAAGTAAGTTCCCAATAAATTTTCAAACAAATGAGTGAATGAATTAATGAATGAATGTAACTGTATTCACAACAAATTGATGTACTTTCATTAAATAATGAAAGAGTCATACTTGCATTACATATTTAGTCTAAAAATAAAGCAAAATATGATTTTGAAAATAACTTAGACATACAACCAACTTTAAATTGATTGATAGAAAATTCTTCACATCTCAATCACAGTTCTTTTTACAAAGATGATTTTTTGTAAGAAATGTTAAGTGTATTCATTGTGCTAGTTCATTCCCTCAGAATTTCAATAGTCTTTGATGCAAACTGTGGGCCAGAGATGTGCTTGCAATATTTTCATAAATTAAAATTTCTATAAATCAGGCTTCTAAGAATTTTTATTCTAGAGTCTATACTTACTTTAATAATACTGATAATCTAGTGTTCTCTTCCTTACTTCCACTCTCCCTCCCTCATTCTCTTTCTTCTTCTTTCTTTCCCCCTCTTTTTCTCCCTGTTTCCCTCTGTTCTTTTCCACTTTTTGGATACATAAACTAGCCAATAACTTAGTTTATTCATGAACTCTTGGTCTTGCTAAATTAAATTCTATATGGCCCATTATTTCCCCCCAATGTGCCAAAATCTTCTTTGGATTCAAATTCAGTCATCTAAAATATCTATTATTCCATGGCTCTTCCTGTATCCTAAAAACTGATGCCAATATTATGTAAGTTACTGACTGAATTTATAAGCAGAATTGTCGAGGTGAAAGAGCCAAATATTGTAATGAACTTCTCTCTAGTTAGAAATCACCATATAATTTCATACATATTTTCAGGAACACATTACGTATGACATGAGAATTATGTAAATAGCTATAACACATTAGGTTCCAATTGCATAAACTAAAATATGGCAAACATTTTCTGAACTTAGACTGAGTTCACTCTGTTAATGATGAAACCCTTTACTTTCATCTGCAGTAGCTTCGGGGAAAGCCAACAGCCAGCAGCCCCTGCAGCCGCCCACCTGTCGCCCTGGCTTCAGGGAAAGCACATCCATGTGAGTCCGCTTCTCTTGGACTCAAAGCCTCCTTTTGCTACCAGGAAAATCCAAGACACAAGCTCAGGTATTTCTCAACAACAGTGTTTACTTCGAAGGTTTAAGTGCCTGGAATGGAGCTGAACAATGTAGCTTTCTCCTGCATGTTGCCATCCTAGGTCTGACCAAGATGGACCTCGGCCAGGTGTCTCGAACCTGCACTTGACAGACGTGAGAGGCTCATCCCAGTCACAGCCTGCTACCTTGATCCGTCTTATCACAACCCTCTTGCCTGGCTCACACAGGAATCAACTGGATGAAAACTGATAATGGGAGGAAAGAGAGATTAGGACAGGATTCTTTATACAACAACAATCGCATGTGACAGAAGAACAGGCAAGGCCCAGCAAGGAGGTTCCAAAGGGATGTGGGGAGGTAGGGAACGCGTTACTGGGAATTTCTCCTTCAATGTTTACAGGGTTCATGAGCATCTTTTGTTGCTGTTTTTTATATATCATCTTCCTCTTCTCTTTTTTTTTCTTTTTTGGTAGCTTGTTTTTTTATGATTTTACCAGCAATCTGAAGACTGCAACCTCACATGGCTGTTTGAAATCATCACCTACCATCTGATCTTTGAAGGGCTCTTTCACACACACATTTACATTAAATTTCTGATCATATTTTATCTCCTTTTGTAATCTTACAATTTCTCAAATAATAAAGAATTGCTACCTTTTCAGCAGGAGCTGGCTGTGACATGATTGATACTTGTCTTTTCCTGGTTCCCATTGTTATCACAGTCTCATGCTGACAGATGTCGATTTCACAAAACCCTGTAAGAATATCAGTTAAGGAATTTACATTTCAGGCATTCCCATCATTAAATATAGAGATCATGTATTATATGTTCTTAGGAAATAAAGACAGTTGAACCAAAGCTGAGGTCTACCTCTTTATGTCTCAATCATTCATATTCTCTATGGTACTCAATGCACTTTTCAACGATAAGTAATTAAAAGATGAAGATATGGTCTCAAAGAGATGTTATTCTGAGAACAACAAAATTCCAGAAATAAATGATTAAAATGCACTCTGTAACTAGAGGGGTGTATATAAGGGGCTAGGAGAGTAGATTGATGAAGCAATCAATGCAATCCAGGGCATGAAGAGGAAATGCACAGTATTTTGAAGAATGGGATATTTAGAATATAGTCCACAAGTCAATTAGAACATAGATAGCTTTGAGAGGTTAAGGGGGTGCATTTATAATCCATGTTCTCTTTTAATATGACCATTACAGAGTTGAATCAATGCTTTCCTACAGTTATTTTCTATAAAACTGTTTTTAAGGATTTTATTTATTTATGAAAATTGGGTCTTTTTAATATTTTTTGCATTGGAAAAAATTTAGGCAAACTAGATTTGCACTGTGGAAATATGAATCCAAAAGAGAATGACATGAGTTCCCAGGCATTCTTCTGCCTTTGTTATTTTTATTATGTGAAACACTATAAGTTCAAAACTTCCCCCTTCCACTTCTACTCCTGAAAGAGTAGAATTTGGCCAGATGTGGTGAGCAGAATTTTAATGATTTTTCTCTTAAATTTATGCCTCCTAATCTAGCTACTAATGGAATGGGCATACAGAGGCCATGGAAACCCTGGGGTCAGCTGGAGAGCTTTTCAGGGATGCAGAGGGAGGAAAGCACTAGAGGACCACACCGGGGCCCAGGAAGGCAGCACGGGGGCCCACAGCAGATAGCAAGGTGCCATTGTGGGTGTCCTGGAATCCCTGAGATTCCTAGTTCTTCAGTTGGGCATTGAACTGTATTCCTCTTAGGCCAAGAAGCCAGAATACGAAACTGAAGCTGGACTTCTGTGCTGCTTAGTATCAGCTGAACCCTTATGGCATATGTCAAGTTCTTACTCACGTATGATGTTTATCTTTGGTTACACATTTTCCTGAGGAAATTTCCTTTCTGGTCTTCAATGTCTTTAAGTTTCTTTGAAAGTTATTGTGTTGATCATTTTTCCTTGTTTGCAGTGGGAAAATAGAAAGTTCAATTTTCAATTGCTATTACTAGAAATCAGTATAAGTTGGAATTTGACTGAGCTACATTCCTAAGACACACTCAAATTTGCAGAGAATCCCTTTACGCCTTTGACCACACACTCCCATCATTTTAGTCAGAACACACTGTCAACCATGGAATGACATCTCTTTCATTAGTATAAACTTTTTCACACCCATCAATTTATTAAACATCTTGTGTAAAAATATGTATACCTGGTCTGCTCAAAACTCTCCCTGCCATTAGAAATTCTAGAATGGCAGATGATTTTTGCCTCAAGTCTCTGATAATTTCTTTTTGTCAAGAATTAACTCTGTTTAGGAAATAGTGAACCTCATACTTATTTTCACCTTGTGCTAAATCACATAATCAGTAAGGAAAATTAATAACATTTTTGTTTAAAGCAAAAAACATTAAAAACCTATGAATGCACATTTAATATGATTTACCTTTTCATTTCAGTTTTTTCTGGCCTCTGGATCTTTTACTTGATCCTCTAGATCTTTCTTTTTCCCTTACAAATATTTTTATTAGAAATACTTTTTTAAAATTGAAGGACAGTTGATACACAATATTATATTGATTTCAAGTATGTGATTCAACAGTTATCTACATTATTAGATGCTCACGCCAACTAGTGTAGTTACTACCTAGATCTTGTTTTTGATCTTGGCATTGGAATTCGGTTCCACTCAGTCTCTCCAAGTGCACTTGTTGAATATTCCTGCTGCAATCCAGATGGCCCCATGTTTCCTACTTTGTGTTATTAACTTTATAAACAGGCTTAATTGACTCTTATTGGTTAATCTAGTCATAATATGTCAGCAAAAAAACCAAAATAGCATTTTTCATTGTTTCATCCAGACTACTAATTTTAATTAAATTTTTAATTTATCTAATTTGAAATTAATGTATTTTTTTCATTGTCGCATTATTAATTTTCAGCACCCATTATATGGTTAAAAGGCTTGTTTTACAGTACAACTGCCTCATTTCAGCAAGTAATTCCAATATTTAATAGCTTTGAGAAAATTCAACAAGTTACTTAGCTTTTTGTGCCTCTATTTCCTCATTTGTAAGAGAATGACATTAACATTTAATTCATAATATATTATATTCAGTATTAAATACATAATCCTTACAAATTGGAGGGAACAATAGATGTACACAGTATTCCTTGAAGTGTTCATTTTTATTGTGATTGTAATGTTAGTATAAATTTGCTATAAATAATTTCATTTTTATTATATATTGAACAGTGATGCAAACGATACTTTCATGAATTTGTGTCCCTCATCTATTCATGTTAATTAAAAATACATGTTCCACATTTTCTTCAAAATATTTTACTAAGCAATAGTTTCTCCTGGCCTAGTTCATTAAATACAAACGGATAATTTTAGTGAAGTTTTAGTAAAGATTGTGAACTGCTAGATTTCCTTTACTTTTATTTCAAAGCATTTATCAATTTATTAAATATTATGTGCATATTTTCCTAGATATTGATTTTGACAAAAGCTTCAAAAATCTAGTTTCATGTTACCTGCAGAGACAATATCTTACCGATGATAGTAACATGGGACTCAATTTTAAAGCTATTAATTGCCACTATTGTAAATGCCTTTTGTATTTTATTTCAATATGTTGAAATAATGCAACTTTCAGGGAAATAAGCAATAGAATGTGGATGGAGATAAAATCGTATGTATTTCGGGTATGGACATAGCCAAGAGACCCAGGAGAACGTACACGTGTCTTCAGTCTCACTAAGTAGTAGGGAGCTGTTTGCGTAGAGGACTTAGCAGTTAGTTTTGCTAACAAGGTTGACAAAACTCGTGCCACAAAAACAAAATAAACATATACATATGTTGTAATTTTTTAAGCACAAACCCATCTTTAAAGCAGTAATTTTTCTGTCAAAAATATGGCTTCAAACTAAAAGCACAGTTGGGAATTTTTTTTCCAAAGCAATTATTATCTGAAAAAAATCACTACTTATTAAATTCACCTAAAAGATTATTTTAGAATTTTTACTATTGTGTTTTAAAGGAAGCTATAGAAATTTAATAAATGGAATAGGAAACAACAAAACAAATATCATTTTTCAATGGTATTATAAGCTATACAAAAAAAAACAGCAGCCTTACTTGATAGTTTTGGAATTTAACAATTGTGGTAAGAAGTAACCAAAGAAATCAATACTAGTTATTCTCCATCCTTGGTGTTAACAAATACATAAAATCCACCAGCAACTGCTGCTGTCTCTATATAATGTAAAAGAAAAAAAATCCTCCGTATGGTCAATTTTCAAAGGTCAGAATATCCAATCATTCCTAACTATTAAGTTCAATTTATAAGTACACATTCATTTTAAATAAATATATATAATACTGTCATACTGTCTATAGGGTTAAGGTTTGTGGTGAAGTACAGATAATCTACATTAAAAACAGATTATTAAAAATTAAGCTTTTGAAATGGGGAAGTGTAGACTGCATTAGTTAAAGGTTATATATCTAACAATATAACCATCAAAACATCCAGAAATCCTGGAAAAAACAGTTATTAAAAGCAATACAACTAGAGAGTATTGAAACACATTTTGGAAATATCAATCAAACAATTAATAAAAGTTAAAAGCAATTTTAACTATTCCCAGGATAACAGAGTTAATGTTGGGGAAGTCAGAGAAGTATTTTAACATTTTAAACAGAAAAGCAATCATTTGCTGTTTAAAAGTAACCGAAACAATTTTACAATGTTGTAAAAAATTGAGGTTTTTTTTAAATGGAGTTATTTTCTAAAGAAAAACATCTTATTTTAGAAAGTTACTTAACAACTGAAACAAATTTCAAAAGAAATTCTGCATTTACTTTTATGGCAATAAAAGGTATCAGAGCTTCTTAATCATGGCACTTCATTTTCACATCACCTTGTTTAAATATAATATGCAGTAAGATGGAGATACATGTATGTGCATGTGTGTGTGTGTTTATTATAAGTAATTTAGAGTATTCTCTAAATTCTGATCTTTCTATTAAAAACTTGTTTAAAATATTTGTGTGTATACATGTTTTGTATGTATAAGAGTATTAAAAATTGTAAGTATAGGAAAAGACCAAACTTCAATTTTGTTTAAGATGAAAGAGGAAGTAGTGGTGAGGGTGGATCAGATGGACTGGCCTGAAAGTGAGGGTAAATTTTTTTAAACACAGGAATGAATTCTCTTTAAGTTAGGAATTTTGAATTATTTATTTTTCTTCATGAACTCTAAGTTACATTCCTCCAGCCTACAGTATTTATCCCTATATAACATATACTTTTTATGTTTCAATTTCTGATGACTCTATCACATTACTTTATGAAAAGTATGTAAATTGAAATTTAATATATTTAAAAATTTCTTTGTATTTTGAACTCTAAGTATTTAAATATTAAATATCTAAGAACATTTCAGAATTGAATTATCATCATGGATATTATCAAAAGCTAATGAAAATATAACTATATTGCAGGCTGATTAAATAATAAACCCACAGATAAAATTATATGGGAAATACATCAATCAATGAGCTTCATGGGATCATTTTATTTCAATTATTTAGTATATCTGTGGACAAATTCTTCTTGTTACTAAAATAACTTCAGTTTGCAAAAACTTCGGGCACCAATCAACAGAAAGTATGGTTTTCTAATAAGTGTCCGTCTTATAGAAAGCATTTTAATGATTCTTATTTGGTGTACTATCATGGAAGAACATATTCTATTGGTGCTATTTCAATGTACAATAAATGGAATAAATAGGTGAAGAGAAGTAGCTGATGAATAAGGACCACAATCCATATGTCTTACTGTGTACTACTTCAGAATTACCTCTCAGAAGCCAATGGAATATTTTGTAATATTGAAGGTTGGAAAAGGCAAGGTCATTATGTGAAAACTGACATCAAAAACAGTTCCTGCTCCCTTACTCTTTCATATGTATGTACTCAGAATATCCAAACATAGGTCCAAATAACCATCTCTAATGTCATACTTCCCTTTTAACAGTTATGTGTTAAACACGGGGAATGATTCAAACCTCACAGTTGTTTATGTTGCCTTGAAAGGGTAGGCTTCTCAAACACCAGTATTTAAAACTGGCTCTTTGTGTGAAGGTTTTGCCTTTTGAGAAATGTGCCAAACTAAATATCAGGAGGAGTGAGAGATAAGGCTTTATTTAGTAAGGTGGAGTTAGGGTTACTCCTGAAGGCCTTCTCTAGCAGAACAATTTTGCAAACAGTAAGTACAAATAGAAGTTGAAGATTTGAAAGTTGATTTGCTTACAGCTCTTCATGCTAGGACAAACTCCTTGGAAGGACTTTTTATACACCAGGAATTCTCCCTGACCCAGTCTGAAGAAGACTCATAAAAAACAAAAGCAACTTAATTGAAAAGGTGCTGTCTGTAAACCAAACCTAATGTATGATAAAATATTGAAAAGAAGAGAATATAATAACATAGCAACCTCAAGGGTAGATACATTTTTTCAAGCATTTTGGCTATGAGTAGAGAATAGAGAGATATATTAGTAGCAGGAAGAACAGTATCAAAGGACTGCCATTTAATATCTGAAATAGAAAATCAGAAGCATGAATATATTGCTTGCTATAGTAATAAAGAAAGATAATGATTAATGCATTGTCTGAGCAGCAAAGAGTATGAGTTTATAATAGGATTATTGGTGATCAGGATATACTGGATTTTCTGGAATCTAAGCAGGCTGGTATCGTCTGGTGAAGCTTCATTCAGGTAAGACAGTTCTTGATTGATTGGTTAGCATCAGGTGTGTTGGAGAGAAAGTCTCGACTGGAGGACATTCAGAAGAAATAGGATATTGCAGATTGAATGACTTAAGAAAACATGTTCACTGAGGCAAGGTGTCCTTAATCACTTAAATTTGCTTAAAATACATTAAAATCACATTTTGCCTTTTTTCCCCCCCAAGGCAGTGATTTTTGTTTACTGTGTTGCCTGCTTCATCCCCATGATGTAGATTATTCTTTGGCAAATAATCATCAAATAAATAACTTTTGAGTAAATGAATATGTGGCCAAGGACTTTTTGTTGATGTTGACAATTATTTTTTTAAGTTAATAAACTAAATATTGAAATGGTACAATAGACAGCAAGAGGTTGGAAAGAAAGGAGGGAGAAGTCATGTTAAGATTAGTTATCTAGGAATATGGAAAATTGTTATTAGCAGAATACAGATAGAGAGATGGCATTAGAAAGAAGGAACATTCTCCTATTTTAAAAAAGGATAAAAAAGGGAGTCTTTATAGATGCATACAGGTTTACAGATTTACTGGCTAGATATTTATGCAATTTCCAATTTGCAACTTTGTTTTGTTCTCTATTTACTTTGGAAACATAGTCATACATAGAATTAGATAGAGATTAGAAGATGAAACTTTCCAGTAAAATATAAGGTAACTGAAACAGTTGTAGAGAATTAAGAGCTGAATAGACAAAAGTATTCTTATTGAGAAGTATACAGTGATGGACATTATATATGGTAGATTGGTATGTATTATAATGAAATCAATCTGCCACTTCCATTGTTCCTCAGCAGAACTGTTGAGTAGTTGGAATCCTTGATTATTTATAGTAGGGTTTTGTTTGAGAGATACTTGTAAGAATACAATGAGGATTCTGGTAAAATGAGATGGCTTAGTAAACTAATAGTTAATAAATTGACCAGAGACTTCAAAGTGCAGAAAATGGAACAGCACGTCAAAAGGAGGCTGACAAAAGGGAAAAAAATGAAGTGTAATAGTATAAAAAGCTGTGGGTCCAGAAATTACTAAATCTTGTAAAAGTTTAGCAGTTGGGAATAAGAACTGTGAGCATGTTAGGTAAATGAAGAGTAGAAAAGATGAGCAGATCTAGGAAATGATAATCCCACCTACGGGTTTGGTGATTCATACAGATCAGCTCTTTAGTTTTAGGATGCAGAGAGAGGCTGCAATCCAGGTTTCAAGATCTTTAATTATTATTATTGGTAGATATACTTAGAGATCTTATTATTGGTATATAAAATATTTTTTGAAAGTAGAGACTAGCACAGCTAAACGACACAAGCTCAATATGATAGCTTTGCTGTTTGTTTTATTTTGTTTTTAAGAAAATAGTAATCAAATTACCGGAGTGAGGACCTGTGGTGAGGGTTAGAGCTGCCGACGTACAAAGAACTCATCACTACAACCTGAGATACATTTGTGTGGTAAACCTAAGCTGATTGTGGTGGTGTCAAAGGGCCTGGGCACTCTTGGGGAAACAAAGTTCTTGATGGAAATCTAGATTTCATTCAAGCAAAAAAAGGCTACAGAAGTAGATGTTTTTATGCTTCATTAAGAAGGAGCTGAAGATGGCATAATGGAAAGAAAGGAAGGCTCAGGATCTTGGTCAGAGAAAAAGGAAGGACAAAGTTATTGGAGATGGCAGGGGAGCATGTAAGATGGCCAGAGGAAAGAGTTGGGGACTGAAATTTGTGTTAAGACTAAATAAATGAGGAAGAGAGTCTTGACATAGGTGTTTGGCAGGCTAACACGTTTCAGTTCTGGATGGTATAAACAGTCAGGCTACTCTGAATTCAGCTGAAGCTACAATCTCATTTCCCAGTGATCTTCAGGGATGGAAGCCAGTGGGGTGTGAGGAATCGGTTCTGGTGGCTTCCCAGCAAGTCAGGTCTGGCAGGGCCTGGGATTTGGCTTTGTGCTGTTTTGGTGAAGCATTTTCTGAAATATATGAGGAGTCATACTGAAGAGCTTTGGAAACCAAAAAATTTCCACTGTTTCCAAAGTGCTGGGTGGAGAAACTGTCTTGTTTACCTGGTCTCAGTTTCTACCTATGTCTGATAAATAGATTTAGACTCACAATTGTAAACACAATACAGATGCAAAGCACTAAACCTGAAAGCATGAGCAATTTCTACATTATTCCTTTATTTATGGGGAAAATCTAAAGTAAAATGTTGGAAGTAGAACTATATGCATAGATTCACTAGGTCCTATTTTTATTTTTCAATCCCAAAAGTCATTGTGGTTCCATAGATTTATATATTTCAAAATTGTCATAATGATCACAAAATAAATCCCCATATTTTGATGTTTAAAATAATGAAAAGTATAGAATGTGTTAAAATATGTATAAATATATAATGAATATTATAAACATGTAAGAATGACATTAAGATTCTCCATATTGACAAAACAGTCATGCCACATTTAATTCAAACTTTAAAATTCTGTGTTTAGTATCTTCCATGATAGAATTTTTCCTGGGATAATGAAATCTTTTTGCTATTATGCTATAATCTTTAAAGAAATATAAAAATAAAGTGATCTTATTTCCAATTTTTAATGTAGCTGATTTGTAAATAAAAGATATAATAACTGTATTTAGTAGATAACTTCAAAATGTGGGATTTAAAGTTTTGCTTTAAAATTATTTAAGCGTTTTTATAACAATGTTAAACAGTTTCAACAATTTCCTTTTTATTAACCCTAGATTTTTGGATAAGTATCCTTAAATCTATACATAATATAAATGTATTATCTCTGGGATTTTTTTAAACAATTATGAAATATTTTATATAATATTACCAAGGTGTGCAGTATACTGAGTGTGTTTTGAGTGTTAAAATCACATCTTGTGGAACGGACAACTAGGCTTAGCAGGGTGCTGCAATGGAAGAAATAGAAATAAAAGATTTCCCGGGTTCTCTTTTTTAATTTTATTCCTAAAATAAGAGTTTGAACTTTGGCCTCCGACCAGGAAATATCTACTTCCCTCTTTTCAGAGATGCCTCATAATTCTTTCTGATACTGTAAAACGTGCCATTATGCAATTAGAATAAGACTCAGTAAGGATAAATTCAAAGACATAAAACATAAAAAATTCTTGAGGCAGAAAGGAAAGGAATTCTTCTTTTAGTGACTATAGTGCTATAGCTCTACTTCGCACCTAATACTTCCAGAAAAGGAAATGAAGGAACAGACAGGTAGCATACATTGGCAGAAGATCTCATCTAAATCCTAGTTTTCCTTCTGTGAGCCAATATAGTAATACAGGATTTCCTATTGTATGTCATCAGAGATGTTCACAGAAAGAAGGAAAATATTTATTTCAGTGTTTCCTGCCTTTTGATCTGGTTTTTAGTAGCCATGATAAAACCATGGCAATGTATATCTTGATCCCTCACTTGTTTTTAGCATCTTTGTATAAATTAGGATTCACTTCTTTTTATAGCCTTTTCTCTATCTGACATATCTAAGCTCTCATCACATTTAAAAGTGGCATACTAACTCTCAGAGTTCCAAATCATTGCTTTCTGAATTGAACTGTTTATATAAGCAATTAAGTGGTGCTTTATTTCAGGTAGGCTGTGCATGCCATCTATTCCAGCGCGCCATCACCATTTCTTGCTGATGAAATATACATATATACCAACCATTTTAGCTTATCAAAATTCTGAGAACAGTATTAAATACTTGTGCTTTCATTTGCCATAGCTTTGGTATGCTAAGGGAAAGCCTCCAACTTTTTCACATCTAACTGGTATAAGTGCTCTTTGTCTAAGAGCCATTTGATGTCCAGAAAGCCTGTACAGTCTTTTTGGCCACAATTTTCCTGGAAAAGAACTTACATTTGCCAAGAAAAAGAGAAATCCAAGTCTTGAAAGATCTGACCTCAGTTTCAGACATGGAGCCCTGTTGTTTTGATGATCTCAAATCCTAGAAACAAAGATTCTTGGTGAGAATATATTTTCTTATGCTTTTATTATCTCTTAAGTCACTATGTCAATAACTAATGTCAAAATACTAAAGGATCTTTAAAAGTATGAAAAATTACTGATAAAATAATTCACTTACAAAGTCTTTCTATGAAAGAATCTCAGGGATAATTAGGAAGGCTACATCTATAGAATTTTACTGAGAATTTATGAAAGCAGTATATTCAACTTTTTTATTATGTTTGTTCCTAAAAGATAACAAAAGTTTAAGTAATTGAAATCTCGACAGTGTAAATTACATGTTAATCTTAAAATTTGATGATTTCATTTGTTCTGTTCTCATTTTCAAAGAGGCAAGCACCTAAAATCACTTCAGCAAATGTTCCCCTTCCACCAATCTACTCATTGTCTCATGGTGTTCCTCCTTTGGAATAACTCACTTCATAAATTTTCAGAGGTACACCAACAGTTATCATCACATAAATATCTATCTTAACTACAACATTAATAATGATACCAACATCTATATTTATTTGAAATATACCATTTGCAGGGTCTTGAGCTAAATTCTTTAACCATGTTAATTTACTTGATATTTCCCACAATCTGATGAATGCAATACTATTATTAACTTCTTTTTACAGGAGTGAAAACTGAGTCTTAGAAAGTTTAAATTAATTATCCCCAATGGTATAACAAGAAAAGATTAGAATTGTGATGTAAATTTAGGTAGTTTTACTTCAGATCCCAAATTCATAAATATTACTCCATCTTAAATATTATAGTGATTTCTTTCCTGATAATGTTTTTCACCATATCATGACATATTTCTTAATTCTTCCTCCCACTGAATTGTACTATGTATTAGTTATTTAATTCATCACATAAGGCAAGATGGCATGACAGAAACTGTTCAGGTCAGACATCAGTTTTTTCTGATATTTTCCAGTCTGGCTGAGCTGGAATTCCCCTATTTTTTTAAGTTTTCAACAAAAATATCAGTCTTTCAATTATTAAAGAGGCTGACATCCGACAAAATTTTAAAAAATAATATTTTAATCTATAAATTATATATACTTGATTATTAACGTTAAATAGTGAATCTATAGTTCATTGCAATCCACTATAAGGCATAAAGAAACAGAAAGATAGACAATTGTATATAAATTAACAAAATCCTTTGAATTTGTTTTCTGACTGGTTTCTTCACTTTTCTTAGAATTTTTTTTCTGAGTCTTCGCTTTTCGTATTTCTTTGCCATTATTCCATATCCCATCACCTCCCATCAAGGAACAAGTAAAATCATTGTTATCTGATAATAAATTGTCAACATGTTGCCTCACGTCCCTGAATGATTAAATAGATACTTTCCGTACCCTTCAGGGCAAAAGCATTTCCCCTAACCACTACCAGACATGAGCTAGCCTTGTGTTGTTCCAAATAGAGTGATTTTAGGACTTTATTGCTCACAAACAGAAAGGAAAATAAAAGAAGGAAAAGGAGAATACAGATATATCATGATATCAAAGATATCCTGGGTTTAGTTCCAGACCATCACAGTAAAGTGACTCAAATGAATGTTTTAGTTTCTCAGGGCAAATAAAAGTCATAATTATAGTACATTGTAACCTATTAAGTGTCCAGTAGCACTATGTCTAAAAAAATGCACAAAAATTAATGAAAAATACTTCATTGCTTAAAAAATGTTATCCATTATCTGAGTTTTCAGGGAGTCATAATCTTTTTTTTTTTTTTTTTTTTTTTTGCTGGAGAGCTGGAGTCTCCCTCAGTGTTGATGGCTATTGACTGATCAGGATGGTGGTTGCTGAAGGTTGGGGTGGCTATGCATCTTCTTAAAATAAGACACCAATGAAATTTGCCTCACGGATTGACTTTTCCTTTTACAAGCACTTTCTCTGTAGCAAGCATGCTATTTGATAACATCTTATCCGTGGTAGAATTTCTTTCACAATTGGAATCAATCCTCTTAAATTTTACTGCTGCTTTAAATCCTTTGTTGTCATTTCAACAGTGTACACCTTATCTTTACCAGGAGTAGATTCCATCTCAAGAAACTACTTCATTTGCTCATCCATAAGAAGCAACTTCTCATTCATAAAGATTTACCATGAGATTGCAGCAGTTCAGTCACATCTTCAGGCTCCACTCCTCATTCTACGTCTCTTGCTATTCATTACACCTCAAGTTATTTCCTCCACTAAAGTCTTAGACCCTCAAAGTCATCCATATGGGTTGGAATCAACTTTTTTCAATATTTTTACCTCTTCCCATGAATCAGGAATGTTCTTCTAAAAGGTATTTAGAATACTGAATCCTTTCCAGAAGGTTTCCAATTTACATTGCCCAGATCCACTGTTATCTATGGACGAATCACTGTCTATGGCAGCCATTGCCTTACAAAATGCATTTCTTAATTAATAAAACTTGAAAGTCAAAATGACTCCCTGATCCATAGGCTACAGAGTGAGTGTTGTGTTAGCAGGATTGAAAGCAATGTCAATTTTGTCCATCTCTATCATAGCTCTTGGGTACCAGGTGCACTGCCAGTGAGCAAGCAGTATTTTGAAATGAACGCTCTTTGTTTTGATTAATAGGTCTCAAAAATTTAAACAGATTAAAATATCAGTAAATCATAAAATAAGGTGATGTGCTGTCATCCAGACTTTGTTTTCAATTCTAGAGCACAGGCTGGGTAGGTTTAACATACTTCTTAAGAGCCCTAGGATTTTCTGAATGGTCAATGAACAGTGACTTCAAATTAAAGTCACAAGCTACTTTAGGCCCTAATAAAAGGGTCAGCCGGTTTTTGAAAGCTATGAGGCCAGTCATTGACTTCTCTCCAGCTGTGAAAGTTCCGGATGACATCTTCTTCCAATAGATGTCTGTTTAAACTACATTTAAAATCGATATTTTAGGGTAGCCACCTTCTTTAATTATCTTACCTAGATCTTCCAGATAACTTGTAGCTTATACATCAGCCCTTGCTGCTTCACCTTGCATGTATTTGTTATGGAGACAGCTTCTTTGCTTAAACCTCATGAACCAATGTACACTAGCTTCCAACTTTTCTTCTGCAGCCTTCTGACCTCTCTAAGCTTTCACAAAATTAAAGAGAGTTAGGGCCTGGCTCTGGATTAGTCTTTGGTTTAAGGGACTGTTGAGGCTGGTATGAGCTTCTATCCAGAACACTAAAACTTCCTCCATGTTAATAGTAATGCTGTTGGACTTTCTTATTGTCCATGGATTCACTGGAGTAGCACTTTTAGTCTCTTTCAAGAACTTTTCCTTCTTATTAACAACTGGATAACTATTGCAAGGGGCCTAGCCTACAGCCTGTTTCAAATTTTGACATGTCTTCTTCACTAAGCTGAATCATTTGAGCTTTAATTTAAAGAAGACAATGAAACTCTTCCTTTCACTTGAACACTCTGAAACCATTGTACGGTTACCAACCAGCATAATTTCAATACCGTTGTGTCTTACGGAACAGGGAGGCCTTAGGAGTGTAAGAGATATGGGGGAACAGCAGGTCACTGGCGCAGTCAGAACATATGCAGTATTTACCGTTTAAGTCTGCTTTCTTATGTGAGTATAGTTCATGGTGACCAAAACAATTCTAATAGTAGTATCAAAGGACACTGATCACATATAACCCTTACAAATATAATGATAACAAAAAAGTTCAAAATATTGTAAGATATACCAAAATGTGATCGAGACATGAAGTAAGAAAATATGGCTGGAAAAATGATGTTGATGAATTTGCTTAACAGAGTTGCCACAAATCTTGAGTTTGTAAAAAAAAGCAATATCTTCGGATTCTGGATGGCAGTGTGAGAGGTGAGATAGAGGCCTCCTCCCAAACCACATATAATATGAAAATATAACTAATACAACTAATCCTGAAAAAGCAACAGGAAGGAAGGCTTCCCCAGGCTGCAAACACCTGGAGAAAAGAACAGACCTCACGGAACAGGGTAAAGTAACAAAGCCATGATCAGGCAGGACACAAGCCCTTCCCCAGCCCCAGCTCACTGGCAGGAGGATGAGAAACGGAGCAGGGAGCGCTTGGGGGCCTAGGACTGCTGAACACCCAGCCCTGGAGATCTGCTCTGGGAGCACAAACCTACATTGCATGGTACTCTGGAGATTAGTAGGGTTGTAAAACTAAGTCAGGCTGAATACTTGGAGAGGTTGAGATTCCAGCCACTTGTGGAAAACAGGGATTCACATATGGCTGCTCTGGGACAAAATAAAGGTGGGCAGTCTGAGAGACTTCCTAACAGTGAGGGGGCTGCTAAAGGGACAAGGACTGCACAGAGCTTACTCCTCGGGATAAAGGACAAGTCGACAAAATTGTCCAGGCACACTCTGCCCAGCAGGTTGGGAACTTTCAGGACTGTCAGGTGCTCCATCCCTCTGGCTGGCTATCAGCACCAAGACCTCCCACCAGGATACGCAACCTTTTGCACCTTCCTCCCTGCTGGCCTGCACTGGCTCACAAATTGGCAACTCCTGCGCTGGTGTCAGGCCAACCAGAGGGAAGCCCTGCCTATGTCAGCTACAAATGCAAAGCATAGAGGCTTACACCTGTGCGCTGGTTCGTTCTGGCATTGGAGACAAACACAGCAGCTGGGAAGTAGGAAACTGCTCTTACCTACCTCTAGGCACCAGTGCCACTCCATTGTGAACCCTGACATCACTACAGGGGCTGTGCAGCCCCAGAGAGTAGAGCTTCTACTCTACTAGAGGGTGCCACATATAAATATGAAATGACAAAGGAACCTGGCTCAATCCAAATATCCACAAACATCAGAAAAATGCACAAGTGAAACTGAACTCATCAATCTTCCTGAAAGAGATTTCAAAATAAAAATCATAAACATGCTCATGGAAGTAGAGAACAATATTCAAGAACTCAGGGATGAAATTAGGATGTAGATTCAGTTGGTAAAGAATGCAACATCTGAAATGAAAAATACAATGGAGGGATTTAAAAGCAGATTAGATATAGTGGAGGAGATGGTAAATGGAATAGAAATTAGAGAAGAGGAATACAAAAAAGCTGAGGCACAGAGAAAAAAAAAGGATCTCTAGGAATGAAAGAATATTGAGGGAACTGTGTGACCAAACCAAATGGAACAATATTCGCATTGTAGGGGTGTCAGAAGAAGAAGAGAGAAAAAAAGGGATAGAAAGTGTCTTTTAGAAAATTGCTGAAAACTTCTCCAATCTGAGGAAAGAGATAGTCTCTCAGGCCATGAAGGTGCACAGATCTCTCAATACAGGAGATCAAAGGAAGACAACACCAAGACATATAATAATTAAAATGGCAAAAATCAAGGATAAGGACAGACTTTTAAAAGCAGCCAGAGAGAGAAAAAAGATCACATACAAAGGAAAAAAATATCAGGCTATCATCAGACTTCTCAACAGAAACCTTACAGGCCAGAAGGGAGTGGCATGATGTAATTAATGTAATGAGGCAGAAGGACCTCGAACCAAGAATATTCTACCTGGCAAGGTTATCATTTAAATTTGAAGGGAGGGATTAAACAATTTCCAAAGATGCAAAAGCTGAGAGAATTTACCCCCCACAAACCATCTCTACAGTGTATTTTTGAGGGACTGCTATAGAGGCAGTGTTCCTAAGGCTAAGTAGCTGTCAACAGAGGAAATAAAACCACAATAAAGTAGAACAATTAATTACTAAGCAGGTGCAAAATCAAAACAACTACCACCAAAGTTAGTCAAGAGACAAAGAGTGTAGAATATGACACCTATTATATAAAAAATCGAGGAGGAAGAGAAAGGAGGAAAAAAAAGAACCTTTAGATTGTGTTTGTAATAGCATACTAAGTGAATTAAGTTAGACTGTTAGATAGTAAGGGAATTATCCTTGAACCTTTGGTAATCATGAATCTAAAGCCTGCAATGGCAATAAGTACATACCTATCAATAATCACCCTAAATGTAAATGGTCTGAATGCACCAATCAAAAGACATATAGTCACTGAATGGATAAAAAAACAAGATTGTCTATATGCTGCCTACAAGAGACTCACTTCAAACCAAAGACATACACAGACTAAAAGTGAAGGGATAGAAGAAAATATTTCATGCAACTAATATGGAGAAAAAAGCAGTAGTTGTAGTACTTGTAGCAGACAAAATAGACTTCAAAACAAAGAAAGTCACAATATACAAAGAAGGACATTATATAATGACAAAGAGGTCAGTCCAACAAGAGGATATAACCATTATAAATGAACCATTATAAATATCTATGCACCCAACACAGGATCACCTACATATGTGAAACAAATACTAAGAGAACTGAAGGGGGAAATAGAATGCAATGCATTCATTTTAGGAGATTCCAACACACCACTCACTCCAAAGGACAGATCAACCAGACAGAAAATAAGTAAGGACACAGAGGCACTGAACAACACATTAGAACAGATGGACCTAACAAACATCTACAGAACACTCAACCCAAAAGCAGCAGTATACACATTCTTCTCAAGTGCACATGGAACATTTTCAAGAATAGATCACATACTAGGCCACCAAAAAGGACTCAGTAAATTAAAAAAGATTGAAATGGTACCAAAAATCTTCTCAGACCACAAAGGTATGAAACTAGAAATAAATTATGCAAAGAAAACAAAAAAGCCCACAAATACTGGAGGCTTAACAACATTCTCCTAAATGATCAATGGATCAATGACCAAATAAAAAACAGAGATCATGCAATATATGGAGACAAATGACAACAATAACTCAACACTACAAAATCTGTGGGTTACTAGAGGGAAGTATATTGCAATACATGCCTACTTCAAGAAAGAACAATCCCATATGAACAGTCTAAACTCACAATTAATGAAACTACAAAAAGAAGAAAAAATAAGGCCCAAAATCAATAGAAGGAGGAACATAATAAATGAGAGGAGAAAAAATAAAATTGAGAAGAAAAAAAATTAAAAAGAATGAATGAAAGAAGAAACTATCTTGGAGAAAATAAACAAAATAGATAACCCCCTAGCCAAACTTATCAAGAAAAAAGAGTATACACACATTAACAGAATCAGAAATTAAAAACCAAAAATCACTACAGACACCACAGAAATACAAAGAATTACTAGAGAATACTATGAAAAATTACATGCTAACAAACTGGATAACCTAGCAGAAATGGACAACTTTCTAGAAAAATAAAACTTTCCAAGATTGACCCCGGAAGGAAGAGAAAATCTGAACAGACCAATTACCAACAATGAAAATAATTGGTAATAAAAATACTACCAAATAACAAAACCCATGGACCAGATGGCTTCACCGCTGAATTTTGTCAAACATTTAGTGAAGACCTCATACCCATCCTCCTTAAAGTTTTCCAAAAAGTAGAAGAGGAGAAAATACTCCCAAACTCATTCTATGAAGCCAGCATCACTCTAATACCAAAACCAGGCAAAGACACCACAAAAAAAGAAAATTACAGACCAATATCCCTAATGAACATAGATGTAAAATTACTCAACAAAATATTAACAAACCAAATTCAAAAATACATCAAAAGGATAATCCATCTTGATCAAGTAGGATTTATTCAAGGGATGCAAGGATGGTGCAGTATTAGAAAATCCATCAACATCATCCACCACATCAACAAACAGAAGGAAAAAACCACATGATCATATCCATAGATGCTGAAAAAGCATTTGACAAAATTCAACATCAATTCATGACAAAAACTCTCAACAAAATGGGTATAGAGGGCAAGTACCTAAACATAATCAAGGCCATAGATGACAAACCAACAGCCAACATCATTAACAGAGAGAAGCAAGACAAAGATGCCCACTCTCCCCACTTTTATTCAACATAGTACTGGAGGTCCTGGCCATGGCAATCAGATAACACACACAAATAAAAGGCAACCATATTGGTAAGGAAGAAGGGAAACTTTCCCTGTTTGCAGATGACATGATATTGTACATAAAATCCCCCAAAGAATCCACTCCAAAATTACTAGGTCTAATATATGAATTCAGCAAAGTTGCAGCATACAAAGTTAATATACAGAAATCCGTTGCATTCTTATACACTAATTATGAACCTGCAGAAAGAGAAATCAGGAAAACAACTCCATTCACAATTGCATCAAAAAGAATAAAATACCTTGGAATAAACCAAACCAAGAAAGTAAAAGACCTATACCCTGAAAATTACAAGGCACTCATGAGAGAAATTAAAGATACCAATAAATGGAAATACATCCTGTGCTCATGGATAGGAAGAATTGTCAAAATGGCCATCTTGCTTAAAGCAATCTACAAATTGAATGCCATCCATATCAAAATACCAACTGCATTCTTCAATGAACTAGAGCAAATAGTTCTAAAATTCATATGGAACCACAAAAGATCCTGAATAGCCAAAGCAATCGTTAGAGGGAAGAATAAAGCCGGGAGTTTATGTTCCCAGGCTTCAAGCTCTACTACAAAGTGACAGTAATCAACACAATTTGGTATTGGCACAGGACCCATAGACCAATGCTATAGACTAGAGAGCCCAGATATAAGCACAAGGATACATGGTCAATTACTATATGGTAAAGGAGCCATGGACATACAATGGAGAAATGTCAGCCTCTTCACCAACTGGTGTTGGCAAAACTGGACAACTACATGCAAGAGAATGTAACTGGATTATTTTCTAACCCCATAAACAAAAGTAAACTTGAAATGGATCAAAGACATTAATGTGAGTCATGAAATCAGAAAATTCTTAGAAGTCTATATAGGGAAAAATCACCTGAATATAAAACATGAGTAACATTTTCCTGAACGCATCTCCTTGGGCAAGGGAAACAAAAGCAAAAATGAACAAATGGGACGATATCAAGCTAAAAAAGCTTCTGTACAGCAAAGGATACCATTAACAGAACAAAAAGGCATCCATCCTACAGTATGGGAAAATATATTTGTAAATGACATATCTGACAAGGGGTTAACATCAAAATATATAAAGAACTCACACACCTCAACCCCATAAGCAAATAACCTGAATAAAAAATGGGTGCAGGATATGAACACACACTTCTCCAAAGAATAAATTCAGATGGCCAACAGGCACATGAAAAGATGCTCCACATTGCTAATTATCACAGAAATGCAAATTAAAACCTCAATGAGATATCACCTCACACTAGTCAGGATGGCTAACATAGAAAAGACTAGGAACAACAAATGCTGATGAGGATGCGGAGAAAGGTGAACCCTCCCACACTGCTGGTGGGAATGCAATCTAGTTCAACCATTGTGGAAAACAATACAGAGGTTCCAAAACTAGAAATAGTAATACCATTTGACCCGGGAATTCCCCTACTTTGCAATTTACCTGAAGAATACAAGTTCTCAGATTCAAAAAGATATATGCATCCTTATGTTTATCACAGCAATATTTACAATAGCCAAGATATGGAAGTAATGGAAGTAACCTAAGTGTCCACCCATAGATGGATGGATAAAGAAGAGGTGGTACATATACACAATGGAATACTATTCAGCCCTAAGAAAGAAACAAATCCTACCATGTGCAACAACATGGATGGAGCTAGAGGGTAGTATGCTCAGTGAAATAAGTCAGGCAGAGAAAGACAAATACCAAATGATTTTCCTCATTGAGGGATATTATGATTAGTACACATGGTGTGTGTGGGATCATGGGGAAGACAGTGTAGCACAGAGAAGGCAAATAGTGACTCTGTGGCATCTTACTACACTGATGGACAGTGACTGCAATGGGGTATGTGGGGGGACTCAATAATATGGGTGAATGTAGTAACCACATTGTTTTTCATGTGAAATCTTCATAAGAGTGTATATTGATGATACCTTAATAAAAAAAATGCAGTATCTGCAAAGTGTAGTAAAGTACAATAAAATTAGGTGTGCCATAATATCTCTCTTAATTAATTTTAGTGTAAAGACAAGAGATGATACATTCATTTACATTAAAGAATGCTTGCTGGATAACTGAATATATTACATCTTCCTGAGATATTTGCATTTCATCAGAGAAGAAATACTTTTACAAAAACAAATAAATATTTAATATTCAATTTTAAGAATGAGAAAATTGATGGAACTTTTTCTCCAACAAACAGATTTTTTTTTTGTAGGGAGAGATGTTAGATGCTAGATATTGGTGACCCTCAGACTTCCTTAACATTAAGTACTTAAGGCATCAATCTTTTCTTCTGATGGTTTGAATAAAAGCCATATTTAAGACTGAGGAATTTGGTGAAGTGAATTAGATACGTGAAAGAAGTAAAATACAGTTTCAAGCTAAGCTAACTTTATTCTGACTTGTGGGCATCGTTGTAAACAATTTATATCTGCTAGCTATTAATTTGTGTAACAATACTAGTAGACAGGTTAGTTTCGTATTATATAAGTGAGGAAACTGAGGCACAGATGCTATTAAAAGTGCTCACTTGTGTTGCACAACTAGTGGCACCAGAACTGGATTTCAAGCTTAAGGATGCTGATTTGGTAAGCACTCTACAACAATGTGTTTTCATAATGCACCAAAACAGTTATTGTTTAGTGCTGTATCAGAAACTTCTCTGATATCCCAGTAACCTTTTGTATTCCTAAAGCAAGTCCCAACCTTATAGTAATTGCCGTATATGGTAGTTTTTGTTATCAAACTTCAGTGTTTTCAGCCTTGAATCATCAGAATTGCACTTATCTGCAAAAAAGAGAAAATAGACCTTTACTTTTATCTGTCCTTTTAAGGCAATACATGCGATAAGATTTCTTTTCACCAGGGAAGCTTGCATATTTCTGGCTTATTTTTTTTTTATAGAGTAAGTTAAAACTTGGCAGCTTTTCTTTTTCACTGACAACATAGCTAATTCTACTACTTTTCTTTTCAGTAGAAGGTATGTGAGTAGTAGTGTATCAACCTAAACAACCTAAACAATCTCTTTCTAGATGAAGCTTCTTGCTCAAATTACTTTTGGACATTTTTATTTTCCAAACATTTTTACTTTTGAGTTAATCAGATTTTCTGAACTTAATCAGGAAACATTTATTACATTGAAAATATAAAAGAGAATGATAACTAATGTTTTCCTTATGACTATTCTTCTCTTTAAATACTCAACAGACTCATCTACATTAAATAATATGTCAGCAGAAAATATATGTAAATAAAAATGTATTTGTATTTAATTTGCCGTATAATAGTTTCCTTCTTTCTAGTATTCATTTTTTCATTTTAGTATCATTGATGTATAATTACATGAGCAAAATTATGGTTACTAGACTCCCCCCATTATCAAGTCCCCACCACATACCCCATTACAGTCACTGTCCACCAGCATAGTAAGATGCTATCGAATAACTTGTATTCTCTGTGTTGTACTGCCTTCCCTGTGCCCCACCCCCTACATTATTTATGCTCATTGTAATGGCCCTTTTTCCCCCTTCTCCCTCCCTTCCCATCCATTCTCCCCAGTCCCTTTCCCTTTGGTAACTGTTAGTCCATTCTTGGGTTCAGTGAGTCTGCTGCTGTTTTGTTCCTTCAGTTTTTTCTTTGTTCTTATACTCCACAAATGAGTGAAATCATTTGATACTTGTCTTTCTCTGCCTGGCTTATTTCACTGAGCATAATACCCTCTAGCTCCATCCATGTTGTTGCAAATGGTAGGATTTTTTTCTTCTTATGGCTAAATAATATTCCATTGTGTTTGTACCACATCTTCTTTATCCATTCATCAACTGATGGACATTAAGATTGCTTACATTTCTTGTCTATTGTAAATAGTGCTGAGATAAACATAGGGGTTCACATGTCTTTTTGAAACTGGGCTGCTGCATTCTTAGGGTAAATTCCTAGGAGTGGAATTCCTGAGTCAAATGGTATTTCTATTTTGAGTTTTTTGAGGAACCTCCATACTGCTTTCAACAATGGTTGTACTAATTTACATTTCCACCAGCAGAGTAGGAGGGTTCCCTTTCTCCACATCCTTGCCAACGTTTGTTGCTGTTTGTCTTTTGGATGGTGGCTATCCTAACTGGTGTGAGGTGATATCTCCTTGTGGTTTTAATTTGCATTTCTCTCATGATTAGCAATGTGGAGCATCTTTTCATGTGCCTTTTGGCAACCTGAATTTCTTCTTTGGAAAAGTGTTCAGATCCTTTGCCCATTTTTTAATTGGAATATTAGTTTTTTGTTTGTTGAGGTGCATGAGTTCTTTATATATTTTGGATGTCAACCCTTTATTGGTTATGTCATTTATGAATATATTCTCCCATACTGTAGGATACCTTTTTGTTCTATTGATGGTGTCCTTTGCTGCACAGAAGATTTTCAGCTTGATATAGTTCTACTTGTTCATATTTGTTTTTGTTTCCCTTGCCTGGAGACATATGTTCATGAAGAAGTTGCCCATGTTTATGTCCAAGACATTTTTGCCTATGTTTTTTTCTAAGAGTTTTATGGTTTCATGACTTACATTCAGGTCTTTGATGCATTTCGAATTTACTTTTGTGTATGGGGTTAGACAACGATCGAGTTTCATTCTCTTACATGTAGCTGTCCAGTTTTGTCAACACTAGCTGTTGAAGAGGCTTTCATTTTCCCATTGTATATCCATGGCTCCCTATCATATATTAATTGACCATATGTATTTGGGTTAATATATGAACTCTCTATTCTGTTCCACTGATCTGTGGGTCTGATCTTATGTCAGTACCAAATTGTCTTGATTACTGTGGCTTTGTAGTAGAGCTTGAAATTGGGAAGCGAGATGCCCCCTGCTTTATTCTTTTTCTCAGGATTGCTTTGGCTATTCAGGGTCTTTTGTGGTTCCATATGAATTTTAGAACTATTTGTTCCAGTTCATTGAAGAATGCTGTTGGTATTTTGATAGGGATTGCATTGAATCTGTAGATTGCTTTAGGCAGGATGGCTATTTTGACAATAATAATTCTTCCTATCCAAGAGCATGAGATGAATTTCCATTTGTTAGTGTCCTCTTTAATTTCTCTTAAGAGTGTCTTGTAATTTTCAGGGTACAGGCCTTTCACTTCCTTGGTTTGGTTTAATTCCTAGGTATTTTATTCTTTTTGATGTAACAGTGAATGGAATTGTTTTCGTGATTTATCTTTCTGCTAGTTCATTGTTAGTATACAGGAATGCAACAGAATTCTGTGTATTAATTTTGTATCCTGCAACTTTGCTGAATTCAGATATTAGTTCTGGTAGTTTTGGAGTGGAGTCTTCAGGGTGTTTTATGTACAATATTATGTCATCTGCAAATAGTGACAGTTTGATTTCTTTCTTACCAATCTGGATGCCTTTTATTTCTTTATGTTGTCTGATTGTGGTGGCTAGGACCTTTAGTAATATGTTGAATCAGTGGAGAGAGTTGGCATCCCTGTCTTGTTCCCAATCTTAGGTGAAAAGCTTTCAGCTTATCACTGTTAAGTATGATGTTGGCTGTGGGTTTCTCATATACGGTTTTATTATATTGAGGTATTTGCCCTCTACATCTATTGAGAGTTTTTATCATGAATGGAAGTTGAATTTTGTCAAATGTTTTTTCAGCATCTATGGAGATGATCATGCAGTGTTTGTCCTTCTCTTTGTGAATAGGTGGACGATGTTGATGGATTTTCGAATGTTGTACCATCCTTGCATCCATGAGATGAATCCCACTTAATCATGGTGTATGATCCTCTTGATGTATTTTTGAATTTGGTTTGCTAATATTTTGTTGAGTATTTTTGTATCTATGTTCATCAGGGATATTGGCCTGTAATTTTCTTTTTTTGTGGTGTCTTTGCCTGGTTTTGAAGTTTGCAAGTATTCCCTCTTCTTCTATTTTTTGGAAGCTTTAAGGAAAATGGGTACTGTGTCTTCTCTAAATCCCCGTCTTGTCCAGGGATTTTGTTCTTGGGTAGTTTTTTGATTACTGATGCAATTTTGTTGCTAGAAATTGGTCTGTTTAGATTTTCTGTTTCTTCTTGGTCAACTTGGAAGGTTGTATTTTTCTAGAAAGTTGCCCATTTCTTCTAGGTTATCCAGTCTGTTAGGATATAGATTTTCATAGTATTCTCTAATAATTCTTTGTATTTCTGTGGTGTCTGTCATGATTTTTCCTTTCTCATTTCTGATTCTTTTTATGTGTGTTGATTCTCTTTGTCTCTTAATAAGTCTGGCTAGGGGTTTATCTTTTTATTTATTTTCTCAAAGATCCAGCTCTTAGTTTCATTGATTTTTTTCTATTGTTTTGTACTTCTCAATTTTATTTATTTCTTCTTTGATGTTTATTATGTCCCTCCTTCTGCTGACTTTGGGCCTCATTTGTTCTTCTTTTTCCAGTTTCAATAATTGTGACTTTAGACTCTTCATTTGGGATTTTTCTTCCTTCTTTAAATAGGCCTGGATTGCTATATACTTTCCTCTCATAACTGCCTTCACTGCATCCCACAGATGTTGGGTCTTTGTGCTGTTGTTGTCATTTGTGTATATATATTGCTCCATCTCTGTTTTAATTTGGTCATCGATCCACTGATTATTTAGGAGCATGTTGTTAAGCCTCTGTGTGTTTGTAAGGCTTTTTGTTTTCTTTGTAAAATTTATTTCTAGTTTTATACCTTTGTGATCTGAGAAGTTAGATGGTAGGATTTCAATCTTTTTGAATTTACTGAGGCTCTTTTTGTGGCCTAGTAGGTCTATCTGGAAAATGTTCCATATGCACTTGACATGAATGTGTATCCTGCTGCTTTTGGGTGGAAAGTTCTGTAGATGTGTGTTAGATTCATCTGTTCTAGTGTGTTTTTCAATGCCTCTGTGTCCTTACTTATTTTCTGTCTGGTTGATCTGTCCTTTGGAGTGAGTGGTGTGTTAAGTGTCCTAAAATGAATGCATTGCATTCTATTTCCTCCTTTAATTCTGTTAGTATTTGTTGCACCTATGTCGGCGCTCCTGTGTTGGGTGCATAGATATTTGTAATGGTATATGTTCTTGTTGGACTGACCTCTTTATCATTATGTAATGTCCGTCTTTATCTTTGTTACTTTCTTTGTTTTGAAGTCTATTTTGTCTGATACAAGTAGTGCAACACCTGCTTTTCTCTCCTTCTTGTTTGAATGAAATATCTTTTTCCATCCCTTCACTTTTAATCTGTGTATGTCTTTGGGTTTGAGGTGACTCTCTTGTAAGCAGCATATAGATTGTCTTCCTTTTTTATCCATTCTATTACTCTGCGTCTTTTGATTGGTGCATTCAGTCCATTAAAATTTAGGGTGATTATCGATAAATGTGTACTTATTGCCATTGCAGGCTTTGGATTCGTGGTTACCAAAGACTTAAGGGTAGCGTCTTTACTACCTTACCATGTAACTTAACTCACTTATTATGCTATTATAAACACAGTCTCATGATTCTTTATTTCTCTCGCTTCTTTTTCTTCCTCCGCCTCTCTTTATATGTTAGGTGTTTTATTCTGTACTCTTCTGTGTTTTCCTTGACTAATTTTGTGGATAGCTGATATTATTTTGCATTTAATTAGTATTTGGTTGGTCTTTTTTGTTTGCTGTGATTTTATTTTCTGTGTTGACATCTATTTAGCTTTAGTAATGCTTCCATCTATAGCATTCCCTTTAAAATACCCTGTAGAGGTGGTTTATGGCAGGTAAATTCCCTCAGCTTTTGCTTATGTGGAAATTGTTTAATCTCTCCTTTAAATTCAAATTATAATCTTGCTGGATATAGTCTTCTTGGTTCATGGTCCTTCTGCTTCATTGCATTAAATATACCATGCCATCCTCTTCTGGCTGTAAGGTTTCAGTTAAGAAGTCTGATGATAGCCTGATGGGTTTTCCTTTGTAGGTGATCTTTTTTCTGTCTCTGGCTTTCTTTAATACCCTGTCATTGTCTTTGATCTTTGCCAATTTAAGTATTATATGTCTTGGTGTTGTCCTCCTTGGGTCCCTTGTGTTGGGAGATCTGTGGGTTTCCATAGTCTGAGAGACTATGTCCTTCCCCAGCTTGGGGAAGTTTTCAACAATTATTTCTTCCAAGACACTTTCTCTCCCCTTTTCTCTCTTTTTCTTCTGGTACCCCTATTATGCTAATATTGTTCTGTTTAGATTGATCACAGAGTTCTCTTAATATTCTTTCATTTCTAGAGATCCTTTTATCTCTCTCTGCCTCAGCTTCTCTGTACTCCTGTTCTCTGATTTCTATTCCATTAACAGTCTCCTGCACCTCATCCAGTCTGCTCTTAAGTCCTTCTATTGATTGTTTCATTTCTGTTATCTTCCTCTGGACTTCATCCCTTACCTCTTGCATATTTCTCTGCAGCTCCTTCAGCATGGTTATGACTTTTATTTTAAATTCTTTTTCAGGAAGATTGGTCATATCTCTCTCACCAGGCCATCTCTCTGGCATTGTTTGAGTGATTTTGGACTGGACCTTTTCATGGCAATAGAATTGATCACTGGCAAGTGGCGCATGTGTCAGGTGGGAGAACAAAGTCGCTTCCTGCTTGCTGGTTGCCTTGCTCTTCTCTGCTGCCTGTGCCAGTTCCCCGCACACAGGGAGCAGTCTGGGTAAATTCCCTGAGCTTCTGTGGGTGGGGCAGCCCTCAGGATAGCCTAGGGCACTTTGTGCCTTCCGGACTTTGCCCTGGCTTCTTCTACCTGTGCCGGGCAGCTGTGCTCTGGCTGCAGCCTCTGGGTCTGGCCTGGTGAGCCGCGCCCTGCGAGAAGACTCTGTGTGGTTGCTGTGGGTTTGGCTGCCCTGCCTCGTCTGCAGCAATGGCGGGTCAACCAGTTTACTTACAATGCCAGCGGGGAGGAATAAACAGCAGGCTGCCTATCACTGTGAGGAGCTTCAGAGGTGCATTGCCACCCAGAGGGTTGGGGAGCCTGAAGTTCCCTAAGATTCCCAGCCTGCTGGGCTGAGTGTGCCAGATGATTTTGTTCACCTGTTAAACCTTTGTCCCTTTAAAACTTTTAAAGCTCCTGCTTTTCTTTTGTCCCAGGTGAGCAGCCTGTGCAGACCCACTTGCAATCTCCATCTCAGATTTTACTTTTACTTTTCTCTAATATCTAGTACACCATTCAATGTGTGTCTGTGCTCCCAGTGAAGATTACTAGGGCTGGCTATTAGGAGTCCTGTGCTTCCACTCCCTCCCCACTCTGATTCTTTTCCTCCTGCTGGTGAGCTGGGGTGGAGGGAGTGCTCGGTTCCTACCGGGTCACAGTTTTGTATCTTACCCTTTTCATGAGTTGGTGAGTTCTCACAGATGTATATGTAGCCTGGCTGTTGTACTGTATCTTTTGGTCTCTCTTTTAGGAATAGTTGTATTTGCTATATTTTCAAAATATATATGGTTTTGGGAGAAGATTTCAGCTGCCCTACTCATCCCGCCATCTTGAGCACCTCACACACAACTTTCTAGTATTCTTGAGAATTTTTTGCAATATCAACCTCAACTTCTGTGTAGTAGTAAGCTGTGCAGTTTCAGAGTTTAAGAAAGCATGATAACATCTCTTGAAGATGTAATACATTTCTTTGTGGAGTGCATCATATCATCAGAGTATGTAACAGCAATTAAAATTGAGAAAATGCTGTTCTCAAGAAAATGTGTTTCACAGTTAGAAACAGGTACATCCATTTCATAGTTGGAAATATTGACAACGAAGTGAGATTAGACAAGTTCTTAAAAGTCTTGCCATGAATAGTCCATGCATTTTATAGACTTGTTCATTTTCTAATCACTAAGTAATTCTTCCTTCCTTTTCTGTAGAGTCTAGAATTGATGTTTCCATGCAAATTTAGAAATGTCAGTAAAGTGTAGTATATTAAGCTAAATCTGGGACTAAGATTTGAGTAAACAAATTTCCAGTGTTGTGTCTGTAAATTTTTTACCAAATATAATAGCATTTTTTCATTAAATTGCTCATGGCATTAGTTTTCACTATAAATTCAGAGAGGGGGAATTCTTTTTTTCTCAGTTTTCCCCAGAGAATCTCAATCTCAAAACTAAATTAAAAAAAATAATGCTGCTTTGCCTTAAAAGTGAGGAATGATATCAGCAAGACTCAAATTTTATTGAAATCCCGGTATTTTTCCCTTTTATTCAACATAAGGGTATGGTTGGATAGTAGATCCTTCCTAATAGTCTTCCGCTTAACCTGAGAACCTAATGGAGAGAAAAGAACTCTGTTAGTTACAAGCTAATCATCCTAAGAAGATGTGGGGTTACCAGATAAAAGTACATTCAGTTACATCTATATACTAGTTAAAGTGAGAAATTGTTTAATATGTCTATTTGTGGGGAAAAACTCTGTCCTCTCAAATTTGATGCATAATTAAGTACAGGAAGAAAATCACGAACAGTTTGTATAATAAAGAGATAATTTTCATAACAACTTTTGCCTTCCAAGTCAGTACTTTTATGCATATATGGTCTTATAAAAGAAATCAAGAAACTGGAATATAGGATCATAATTTCCTACATCCCTAATCTTTTCTGAAATGGAACATATACTCAGGCATAAAACTGATATGAATTTACATTGCTTTAGCTTATAGTTTTAGTGGCTTTACTATACCACATTGTTGTTAGTAAATGTTCATATTGCAAATAACATGATTTTAAAGAAATTTATGATCTTGGTTTAAGTTAAATCTATACAGCCAATCTTTACGTACATATAATTGATCAGGGTTTAGGCTACTTATTTAAGGTAGAATTATTATGTTTGTCTTATGAGTTGTTAACATTTATAAAAAAAAGAAATTTAAAAAACCCCAAGAAGTGTAAGCAAAGCTTAAAGACTATTTTTAAAAAGAAAAGTTGATGAAATTCATTTTCAGTTTTAAATAGAAAAAAAAATCCACTTTTTCCCATATCATATACTATACAGCATAAGTCATTACTATTTGTATAATAGGAATTTGTGACAAGTCTTTTAAGGCCTGCTTTAGAAAGGTAAAAAAAGAAAATCAAGTTTACTTTAAAAAATAAAAAGGAAATACATGAAGCTATCCCTACCTACACAACTAATTTGCATTAGAGTTTATAGCCTTTCTGAAGAAAAGGAGAATCATAGAAAAGTATGTTATGTTGGCCAACATGAAAATATAGTTTTGTACCTGAAAACATTATTTATAATTATCATAATATTTGTAACTCTCTAATCATGATGTATTGTAGATATAATAATTTTTATGCAGAGATCCTTGAGGCCTAAAAATGATTTCTAGGATTGGTACAGGTAAAGCAGCTTTATGTCAATATACTACTCAGTTCATTGCACAGGATTGCCATTGGACCATTCATGAACCCATGATTTAATTGAAATGTCTCTTCTCATTCTCCAATGGAATTTCTCTCCTCACCAAATTAATTAGAATATTCTGGAGCACAATATATTCACTGGACCTACTCTAAAAGAATTTAGAATCTGATAGAGGAAAAAAATATTAAATAATAACCTCACAAATAAATGGTCATACCTGTGGGTAACAGCTATGGGGAAAGAAGTCCTACTTTTAGAATGAATTACAGAGGTTCTAATTGACATGCAAGTCTCAGAGAAGAACCAGAGAAATCCACAATATGGCTTTTAAGTAAAGAGCTGAAGAATAAATAGAGGGTGCCAGGAAATATCTGGGTGGAAGAGTTTCTAGGGTACAGAATGCTCTGTGGAAAAAAAAGCACTTTATGTATTAGAGAAACTTGAGAGAAGAGTGTCGTGCCTGGAGAATACTTGCCCTATAGGCAGACATTTGTTGAGAACTTACCATTTTTGTTTGATATAGAAATCTTTCTCATCATAATGAATTTATGATTAAGGTGGAGTAAAGTATGAGAAATGAAAAGAGGAAGCAAAACTTAGTGAATAAGAACAGCAATTAACTTGATAAAAGATGATCTTGAATTCTGAGTCTACAGGCAGTAGATATAGAGAGAAATGGATGAATTTAAGATGTATTTTATAAGTTAAATTTTATATCTTTTCATATTTTAGATAAAAAGTAAAGAGGCAGAGAGAGGTATTATGGATAAAATATAGTTGCTGGTTAAATAACTTAAGTAATGCATATGCCAGGTTGGTTACAGAAGCAGGATATTCAGTTTGGGGGTTTTTAAGGTTGATATAGCTAAAAGGAAGTCAAGAATGAATGTCAAGGAGTCACTCTTTTATAAGGCCTGAATCTCTGAAGATCTAGATTAGATTATTTAATTTAGAATTTCTGAAATAGAGACATTATTTAAAGCCATTTGAATGAATAAGTTCTCCAAATGAGAAGTGGGTGAGAAAAAAAAGAAAGTCCTAGACACAACTTTGAAGAACATCTTTAATTATAATTTCACTAGGGGAGGAAATTGACAAAATTCAAGTACTAGGGAGATAAGAAACTAGAAGCATATGTGTATTAAAGAAGGAGGGGAAAACACAGTATTTGCTATTCAGAATGCTGCTGAAAAACCTAATAGCAAAACTAAAATTTCAGCATTATCAAAATCAATGTGAAGATCACATCAGCAGTGCGAAGATCAATGGTAAACTTAGCAAAAGCAATACTGAAATACTTGAATGGAAAGAATCCCAACTGAAGTGAATAGAATAAGGTAGCATATATCAATATTTTGCTCCTCTTTTCCTCCAGAACTGCATTATTTTGTGTTAAGTCTCTATTTTCTAGGATACCGTTTTTATTCTCATGTCATTTTTTGTACTGTGTAGTTTGAATTCATTTCTTAGTGGTTTCCTTATGGATTACAATAAACTATTGAATACAGGATACTCCACTTCATATTAACTTGCTTTCAATAACACATAAAATATGTGTTCCTACATTCCACTCCTTTTAATGCTGTTATTGTCAAAAATAACGTATTTATACATTGTATGCCTATTAACATATATTTATAAGTATTTCTTTATGCAACTTTCTCTTAGATAAGGTAGGGGGAAAAAGGGTACAAACAAAAATTTGCATTCATTATAGTGCAGGAATGCTGGCAATAAACTACATCAGTACTTTTTTTTAATTGGGAAAGTGGAATGTCTAAATTTCTCCTTCCTTTCTGATAGTTTTTACAAATATAGAATTTATGTGCCACAGATATTTTTCTTTAAGCAGTTCAGATATAAACTTTATTGTGGATCCCTTGTGTGTGAGGAGTCACTTCTTTCTTGCTGCTTTCAGTTGGTTGCTATAATGTGTTTAGGCATAGCTTTTTCTTTATATTTATTTTAATTGGATTTCTTGAGTTTCTTGGATCTACCACTGAATGTTTTTCATCAAATTTGAAAGGTTTTCTGCCATTATTTCTTCAAAGGTTCACCTGCCCTTTTCTTCCTGACCTCCTTCAGGAACTCCCATCATGCACTTGTTGGTGTGCATGCTGCTGTCACACAAATCTCCGAGGTTTTGTTCATTTTTCTTCACTTTTTTTTTTCTATTTTCCTCAGCCTGGATAATCACAATTGACCTATCTCCTACTATGATGAATCTTTCATTTTGCAAGCTGACAGAATCTTTATTCCCTCTAGTGGAGTTTTCATTTCAGTTGTATTTTTCAGCTTAACAATTTCTGTTTGGTTTGTCTTTATAATTTTTATTTCTTTATTAATATTCTCTGTATGGTGAGACAGCCTTTTAGTGCATGCTTTTAGTATGTTAAAATTTCTTTTTGCTTTCTGAATATATTAAAAACAGATGATTTAAGGTCTTTATCTATTAAATCTAATGTCTGTGGTTCCTCAATTTGTTTTAATCACTGGGTTTCTGTGGGGTGCAGTGGGGTGGACACATCTTTGTTTCTTTGTCTACCTCATGATTTTTGTTGAGTTCTGGAAATGTTGAGTATTCTAATGTAGAATTTCTGGAAACTTTTCTCTCCCATGCAGAGTTTGTTGGTTTTGCTCATATTTTTTGTTTGTTTAATAAATTTTCTGGATTAATTTTATAAAGTGTATAATCTTTTTCGTAAGTGGCCCCTGGAATTTTTTAAAGTATTTTTTAGCTTGTCTAATGATTGGACAGACCATGTCTAATGGTTTAAATGCTTTAAACCAAAAAATCTTTCAGCTCATGTGTGGGTTTGCAGAGCATACCTTTTAAACCATGCCAAGAAGTTTATGACTTACCTTCACTTTTGGCTTGGCAGAGTCTCAAGTTCAAGCAGATGTGAGAGGTTAGGACTTTTTAGCTCTTTCCTCAGCATGTGCATAGCTCTGGGCATGTATGTGTTTTTCTAGTTTCCCAGGAATATGTCAAAGCTTTTCAGAGCCCTTACTCCCCAAACCATTTCATGCTCCAGTCTTTCCTTATAAGCATTTTGGCTAGTTTCTCATTTGTCCCAACTATTAACCGTTATACCTCAGCAACAGTGACTAGAACATGTATCTAAAAAAATTTTAAATAAATGTCCCTGGGTAACAGCTTTAGCAAAAGGCCAGTTCCAGGCAGGTGATAAAAAGACAAGCTCTTTGAATCTTCCAGGCAGCCATTAGACTTATCAACTAAGGGCAACTTGTGAATAAGTTTCACTCTTCTCCTTCCTTGCCAGTATTGGGAATATGGACTTATTTTCAAGGCCACCACTGAGAATGAGTGAGAGAGCAGAGCATGGATCTAGGGTAAGTTAAAACACTAGGAAGGTCACTTTTCTTAATGAGATACAGTATTTTGTTTTGTTTTTTCAAGGAAGTGCTGTCCAGAAGCTTTTGATTAATTTCCAGGGCTCTGATGATGTTGATTCTGAAGGTTTTGCCAGTTTTTTATTGCTTTTTATGAATGGGCTGGCTTTTGGAGTTTCTTATCAAAAGTGAGGACATCATTGACATCCCTATTAATATACTTGTAAAAGAAATGTTAATGATGAATACTATAGAAAATTATTTTTCCTACCAATCTTTTATTTTTTCATGCATTAACAGTCATTGAAATTACATAGAGCATCTTGACTACTTTTTATATATAGGTGTTATTTTTATTTATGATTGAGCCTTTAAGAATTTGGCTACTTTTATGGCTTCTAGGCTAAACTGACCTTTCCTCCTTTTTTTCTTTTTAACGTGGCTCTATTTTCCAACTGGTTTTGGAACAGAGACAGGTCTATTATGCTTCAGCTGGGAAAACTGTCCTGTGACAACCTGTCAAGATCTAAAAAGACATGCTGGTGTTATTGGCACCATGTGCTGCGTTTATGTGGATGGCTCCACTCTAACTCTGAGCCCAATTTTAGGAAATTATGTAAAGTTGTTGATGAAATTATGCTGTTACATGCACAGAAATAACACATTTTCATTTTTTTTCATCAAGAAATTGTTCTTAGAAATGCAAGGTGTCTAAGAGCAGTCAATTCATGCTACAATATTTTTATTTTATATTTCGAAGAGGATTAAAGTCACCATGATTTTATCAATATCGTGTAGAGTTCCAAGCAGAATGAATCATCATATATTTGAGAGATGTGTTCATTGAACTTTTAATGAATCGCCAAAATTTGTGAGAAACATTCTTAATGGTTATTTTTTAAAGAAAACGTACCAGTTACTATAAAAATACACTGCTCATCATCATTATATTCATCATCATAAATTACATATGTAACAGTTGTGACTTCAATCTGATTTTTTTTTTATTACATTTGTTTTCCTAAAATCCCTTGGACAGTGACAAGGCAATGAGTAATTTGGTTAGTATTTGAAATCAAGATTTTAAAATGTAAAATAGTTGCTTAGAGTTACATGACCAAAACATTGTAGAATGCTAACAGAGCACCATGAGGATGTTAACAGAAAGGCATATCCACAAAGTATTGGCAAATTGTTTTATAACTACTGTGAGACCATATTTACCTTTTCATTAATACAATGTTATTGGATTTTGTCTGGGCATAAAAGAAATGGTGCAGACTTACAGAGCTTTCCAGTGGAACATTCTGTGATGGTAGAAATGTCTTATACCTGAGGCACCTGATACTGTAGTTACTAGCCACATGTGGTACAGAGCTCTTGTAATGTAGCTAATATGAGTAGGGAGCTGAATATTTTATTTTAATAATATTTGATTGATTTAAATATCCATATGTAGATAGTAGCTAGCATATTGAAAGCTTCTGATGTAGAGAAACTTTTTCTTCATATTTATGTTGTGGGAGGCAGTCTGGATCATTGAGCAAATATCTAGACAAAATTTTCTCTCTGGCAACTTAAGATCCGATGGCTTAAAACAGTTCTGATGGTTGATCTAAATAAAAGAAAAGAATATTTTAAGAAATGCTCAAAAGAATTTCAAAGTACAAATCCTTATTAATCTGCAAGCTGATTTATGCATCTTAATCTAATCATCAGTCCTCAAAATAAATTAGCATAGAATTAGATGTATTCAGTTTAAACCATCTTGAATTTCAGATGTGTTGTCTTTGAGAAAAGGATGAAAATCTGGAAATTGTGCCTTCCCATTTAGGGAAATTTTTATTCCATTTATTTAAACTAAAAAAAAAATAGTTCACCCATTTCTCCCACCCGGTCTTGCAACCAACAATCTTTTCTCTGTATCTATTAGTATGTTTTGTTTAGATTACACATAAACAAGGAATCATATGCTATTTGTCTTTGTCTGACTTATTTCATTTAGCATATGCCCTCAAGGTCCATTCATACTGTCATAAATGGCAAGATTTCAGTCTTTCTTTATGAATGCATAGTATTAGTATTCCATATTGTATATATATAACACAACTTTTTGTTTATCCATCGGTGGACACTTAGGTTATTTTTTTATTTTGGCCATTGTAAATAATGTTGCAATGAACATATGGGTGTATGTATCTTTTTAAATTAGTATTTTCATTTTCTTTAGATAAAAATAATTATTTTATTTAAAAATAATTTTAAATTTGGATAAATATTTTATTTAAAAATAATTATCACATTTGCTTGTCAAATTACTGTGATTTTAGATAAGTGCATTTTCAATTTTGCAGATAGAAAAAGATAACCTGCATTACCAGAGTATGTAAAAACTCATTGATAATTAGCTCTCATTGTAAAAACATATTTCTTTGTATGTCTATGTGCTCCTTTTTTGTTCAAGAGAAATAACTCAAACAATTTTAATCCTTCAATCACTAACCTCATCAGATTTTTCTGTAGACCTCGGCCTAGAATCTTCCACATCACATTAAAAAATTGCCACATTGAGCCATCAGATATCTTTGTAAACACAAATAATAATCAAATATAAAAGAGAAAGGCATTAACATTATATAAACCAAATTTAAAAATTGCCTTATATATGAGAATTTTATCATATAATTCATGTCTAACCTACACAGTCCATGCTTTCCAACATTTATAATAGCAGAACACTACGTAAAAGTTGATATAAGAAACAAAAACATCATCTTTTATAAGGAAACTGTCCTCCAATTTTCTAAGAGCATAATAGAATTTGTGTGCTTTTGTGAGTCAGTTGGTGACAAAAGAAAGGAAAATGGCAGGTAAATCAGGAGGGAGAGGATGACATCACCAAGCAATGCTGGAGGAGGTCATCTAGAGTCATCCCTGGTTGACTCTAGCTGGACCTGGGGAATTGGCGGTTCCTCACCCCATCCACTATCCTTGGAATGTACTTTTTGTTTACCTTTGCCACACTAGAAACTACTCCAAGGATACAGCTTGAGCTAGTAAATTGTTGCTGAGATCATCTGGATGGTATATGCAACTGAACCCTATTAAAACCTCCATATAAACTATCTGGCAGGTGGCTGCAGAGTTCTACTCATCTTGAGGTTGCCCAAAACAAGCCTCCTATGTAAGTTCCCTTGCTTATCAAACCTGCCACCTACCAATTTGGAGGGATATGCCTCTTTCTTTGGTGTCTCCCTGCCCTCCTTGTACCATGGTTTGTTTCAGATGTCCCCCTGGGGAAGATCCTTCCTCTGTGCAAAATAAATTTTAACAAAAATCAGTTGCTGCCCCATCTCAGGTCAAAAACTGGGAATTGATTGAACAAATGAGCATGGTCCTGCCTTACTATGCACTGCTAAAGGAAGCTGAAAGACTTCTACCAAAATTGCTAACAAGTATGCCCAATCAAGGTCCATTAGGACAAGTTTAAGCATTTTGCAATATGCAAAGTTCAAAAACTGTTAATTTTTTCAGCCATGACCTCTCTCAAGCTAAAACTCATGCAATTTCTGCAATATCTTTTCTAAGAAACCTTGTTATAAGTAACAGTTAAGAAGAGACTGAATATACTAGACTAAGCAGAAATTTTTCCATTATTTTGAACTATCTTTGCAGACTTCTGACAAAACCACATGTAGCAAGGAGAGGTCAGGCTCACTGCATATCCACAAACTTGAATAGATTTCTCTAGGTTGTGCCATTCATCAAACAATTGATCATGGACACCAAATTTGTTACATTTGTAGCTTTGCCCTTCAAATCTACATTGCTCAAGGAATCCATTTATAAAATACTATCCTATTTGTTTGGCATCACTTTTCTTTCTTCAAAGATATTATTCCTAATAACATAAGGAAATGTAGTTATGTATTATCTAATAAATGATAAAAATAACCTCTCCTTACCCTGTATGCAACTATATATCTACTTTCTCAGTTTCCTCCTTCTGGAAACAACAAATAAACAAAAACTAATATTTTGTGACTACAGTTACTTATTTTTAAATTTATTTTCAAATGCCAGTGCCATCTTGTTTATGTCCTTACGTCATCATTGAAATTATTCTTCTTGAGGTCACTAATTATCTTCCCACTGCTTAAAAACAGTGAACATATTTCTATTCTTATCTTAATAACTTCTAGTTTTGTTAGAAATAATTATCTACTCCATCCTGAATCACATATATCTCCTGTTACATTCTGTGAAATTATATTATTGCTTGCTTCTGAAATCACTATTTTCAAGCTAATTTGCTGATGTTCTATTGTATTCTATCTCAGGGCCTTTTTATTTTCTGAATTTACTCCATTTTTCTCACTATTTTCTTTTTCCCTTGGAAATCTCTGATGTGAACTGCTTAAATACTACCTCAGGAATCAGAGGTTTAAATGATACGGAGGATTTATGATTGCCAACTCTACACTACTACCACTTTCTTCTTTGGCTTCAAAGGCTGATTCCCAGAATCCTTTCCTTTGTGTGGTTTCAGCTGGGATCTTCATGGAGTTCTGGGTAACTGCAGGAACTTCTAGAAAGACCTTGGAAACCACTCTCTTCAGTGCTACATGTTAAGATCTTCCATGTCAATTCCTTTGACATTCATAGGAAATTTTGAAATATTATGAGAATGGTTAAGTGTAATAGAGTCAAAGCTGTATAATTTGCAAAAAATAACCCCATTCTTTTGCAAATATTTCCAGATTCATCCAGTTAGTTATTCTGGTTTATGTTGAATTCCTGCCTTTCCATCACATATCCTAATATATATTTCTATGAGATTTTTGCTTCTAATTCTGAAATCGATTTCAGTCAGCCCACTTGCCTCCATCTCTACTGCAGCCACCTTGGTTGAAGGTAACTCTAGCTTGACTGACCTCTTCCTCATTTCCTCTTCTTTATTCTTACGTAAACAAATAATTTTGCATCATAATTCTTTTTTCTCTCCAATTCTTTCTCCTTTCTATTATATCAGTAATTTTAATATGCCAACATTTATTAATATTGAATACATTGACTTGAATACATGTTAGTGTATCTAAAGAAAGTTACCATTCATATCATTTAACTCTTTTATCTACTACCTTTCACATCAGATTTTTCTAAAAAAAAATCCATCTGTCTTATTTATCTCTAAATTTTACATCAAATTATTTTCTTCAGTTCATGCAAGCAGGCTTTCCTTCTTATAATTCCATGAAAAATTCTCATACTAAGCTCACTAATGCTTTTGACTTGTTTTTAATTGCATCAAACTCAAACTCTCAGTCGTTTTGATATGGTTAAAATTTTATCTTTATTTTTTCTCCATTTTCTCCCTACTATAGCTCACTTGTCCCATGAATTAGTATTCCAGTTTTATGCGTATTAGCCTCACAATCTCACTTTTTAACATAGATGTCGACCAGGGTACCTGGCTCATAAACAATTGCCGATGTGAAATCTCCATTTGGGTGTCTAAAAGGCAAATTTTAACATGATATAAACAGGCCCATTGCTTTCTACTTCCCACCCCGAAATTTGTTTGTACCCAATTCCTACTCCTACTGTTAGATGTTAGATTCACCAAACCAGTTATCCAGGCTTAGATATTATGCTTGTCATCCCTCAAATAAATCATATCAAATTAATCTAAAGGCCTACTGGTACTACATCTTAAATATGTCCCCCAGCATAGATCAGTATAGATCTCTCTTACTACTGTCACTGCTATAACCTTAATTCAGGGCCACCATCCATTGCCACTCCCCTGAGCTATTTTCTCAAGCTCTCCAAATGATACACCCACCTCCATTCTTTCTCTCTTACAGTTCAATCTCTGTCCATCTCTAAAAACCTGAAATATAGTTTTAAGTACAAAATTATTCCATATCATTCCTCTAATTAAACCCCTCTAACATCTCTCTGTTGCTCTAATGTCAACTGAATAGAAGGATTATATGAGGACTAGAGAAGAAAGCATTCTTTCAATGTCTCTTTCTTAAATTCGACAGGCATGTATTTTATAAATCTTTAAATTTTGTCACTACTCTCACTACAATTACAACTATACAACAATGTAAGGAATATATTTAACAATGAAATGAATTAACTCAGTGTTATATTATGGTGACAAGATGTTAGGCATAATGTTATGTATACGTAAAAGATACCTGTCAAAACTATCAAGTTGATACTTCAACCAACTTGATCAAAAATTTCAGTAGGAAGATTACTAACTCTTAACAGTGCTTCTAGCATTTCATAATGTGCTCAATAAACAATTGAAAATGTACAAAATTATGCTTCTATTAATATATTTCAACCTATAACAAAATTTAAATTATACTTCTATGTTTTTAGGAGCAATCTGGTAAAATGGAAATAGCCAAAATATTGCAATATTTTTAGTCATACTAAATTAGCAAGGCCATAGTGAAAGAAAAGAAAAGAAATCAGCAACAAAGTAGTGGGCTTGAAAATGGTGGAAAGAAACTTTGAGTGTGGAAGTGCTGGAAACAAAGTTATGGGGAAGTATAAGAAGTCTCTCTCTCTTTGAGAAAAATAGAGAAAATTAGGATCTATGTGTGCAAGGCCACAATGAGCTTTGTAACTTCTCAAATCAGTAAAGGAACTTCCTTATCTGTTTCCTTTGTCAATTAAATTCACTTTCCTTGTGCTTATTTGGCATTGACAAATCTGATATTCTGTTTCAGGACTGATTTTTCTCAGAAGACAGTTGGGAAAAGTAAAATGATTTTAACTCAAGTGTCATAAATTTAAATTTTAGGACTTAAGAACATTTCCTCAAAGCCCACTAGAGTTTGTGGTCAAACTGCCCCTCCACTGTGCATAGATGAGGCTGTTCCCCATAGCCCTTATACTTGCCCTATTAAAGCAGTTTACTTTTTATTTATTTATACATTTATTTTTGCATCCCGAAGATCATCTTTAAAGAAGATTCCTTAATTTTCGCTTCTCTCTTCTACCATCCTAACACCTACCTTCAAGTTACAGATCTTTTTTTCTTTTTCTTATCTTTTACCAAAAAGCTTTAGAGCAAACAGAAATCTGGTTATGAAGTCATTTGTGGGGTAAGCTCTGGTACAGATGACCACGTTTCTCATTTCACCTTTCAAAGTGCATGTATTATCCTATATCACAGTTTTCATGCATTTTTGGCATTGCTATTATGGGAAAATGATTTTGTTATGGTTTATGGTGTAACTAGTCATAGAAAGGCAAAAAGATATACCTTGATAAAGTACAGAAAAGAAAGGGCTGGAATAATTTTTTGAGTAAATTTATAAAGAATAAAGTATTTATTAGGTTTGCTGTCACTACATAGCTGCTATTTGTTCAATATAAAGCAGAGAAATAATTTCAATGATATAGAAATATTTATGTGTGTATGTACTTATGTATTTGTGTGTATATGTGTGTGTATATCCATTTATATCTCTATCTATCATTTATATCAGAATGGTCAGGGAGCATGAAGGAAGCGGGTCCGACTTTTTTAAAGATTTGAGGAAATTACAGTGACGAATGAATGCTTTCCCATGCAACCTCCATTCTTCCTCTTTCCTCTACATACAATGCCCAGGTATGTTTGCCAGAACTACCCATTAATCAGTTCATAGTACTTACTAACTTTCTGTGGTATCAATCTTACACATATGATGAACAACAGAGCCTAACTGGCAGAAGTTAACTAGAGGAATCCCATTTATCCAGTCAAAGCAGCTGATAGGTTTGTCCAATCAGAACTTTTGTTTCATAATTGATTTAAAATCTGACTTACCTCAATATTTTTATTATTATTACAGAACTTGAAAGCCAAGTATAGGCAAATATATATATACATATGTATAATATATATATATATGACTGTTCCAAGTTTTATGCCTGGGATGTTCTCATCTCTCCCTTCCACTTAGGTATTTGTTTCATTTTTCATGTCTAACCTCATACTTTACTCAATGAGGGAAGCACCCTTGTCCTGCCAGAGTCAACTACTTCTTGAAATAATGTAGTCTCTTACAAAATTATTAGGCTTTTTTTCTGTGCATATCTCATGAATTCAATATTATGTAATTTATGTGCCTAGCTGATTGTTGCTCACCCATCTGTCAGTCCAGGAGCCATTCCTTTAGATCCTTATTGTGTCCCTGTTAAGTAGCCCAAGACTACCTAAATAAATACATCTAATGTCCTCTATGAAGTGTATGTATATGTTTTTCTGTTGCCTTTATATCCTTGTCTTCGATGAAGTAAATATATATTTCTGGCTTTTAAATCTGGTGCAGGTCACAGCATTCTTGAATCTTTTCTTAGTTTGTAAAATTGGGCCAGTGACTACAAATGTCTCCTTTTCAAATTGAAGCTACCATTCCAAATTCTTCATTCATATTTTCATTTCTTCACAGAAAAAAGTCTTTCATTATGCAAGACTATATACATAAGTAAAATTGACTTTGAAACTTATATGTTTTGAAAATATAGTTGTTCATTTGAAAACCCTAATGTATCCATACAAAGCAATCTCTCCATATTTCCTCACCAAGAAAGAATGACTATGATAGAAATATGGAACCACACTGCAATTGTTTTGGAGATTAATTCAGAAAGATTCCTAAAAAACATAAGGCTATGAATTTTCCTATAATGCTATACTTAGGAAATAATTCTCAATATACATATTTGTAAAGAAGGCACTTAATATTTTTTGTCCTTTCTGGGGATATTTATGTGAGTTTTGTTGTTTATGCCATAATAACGAAATAATAGAGTTTAATTACCTTATTGAAGCCAGTAAGAGCACTACGAGTTGCACATCTGTAGTTCCTCTGAGTTCAGCTGGGCAGGTGGTTATCAAGTTCTAATTACACTTGCCATTGCAATTTAAATTCTACACAGTAGGGTGTGAGATGCTGAAATGACCTATGCCACTTCAAGGTCATGGACTTAAAGGCATATGGTTCTCTGTTTTTGTTATGTCTTCCTGCTTGAGTGAAAACTGTAGCAGGTTATCTCAGAGCCAAAGACAGAAGCCCTGGACCTATACTCACATACTCTTTTATGAAAGAGAGAGATAAACTTCTTAAGTCATTATACTTAGTGTCTTATTTTGCTAATAACACAGCTTAGGTAATACTCTAATTAATGAAACAAAACCCCACATATCATTTCTAACTTAGTATTGTAAAGCTGATAATGAATAATCATAAACACTTTCATTTTTATATTAAATACTGACATTTTAAAACAAGTGACTTTTAATTAAAACAAATTAATTTTAATAATTTAAATATAAATTTTTAGAAATGTAATTTTATAATTTTGAATGTAATAACATTTAATAAGTTTTCATTATGCTCATGTTCTATAGTTACCCTCATTTTATATCAAAGAAGGCATATTGCTTTTCATTCATGATGATAATGTAAAATTTTCATACATAAATTTCTTTGTAGTAAAAATGGATCAACCTAAATAATAATATTGAATAAATAGCCATATAGATGATACAAGGATATATGGCAAAAATAATGAAGGTGGCATGCAAATGACACTGCAAAAAAAGTACTTAAAATTTTAACACTCCTCACAAGAAGTTTGAAAAAATAAGTTTTAAATACTTTGCCAATGCTGTGTAATTCTGGACAATTACTGTTTATTCTACAGTCACAGATTATTATGCTGTGGTTGAGTGTAATAATCATTCCAATCCAATGAGATTATAATTATAATCCAATTAAAAATAGATGTAGCATTCAGAGTGAAGAATATAGTTTCTGGATAGTGAGTACTTGTAACATGGTATAGAATGACATGCTCTGATTAACAAAATTCCCCATAAATTCAGATTCCATTTTATGTAATAAAACCACCTTCAACAAGAACATTCCCAATGATACAGAGCCCTACCACTATGAAATTATCTTTCATTTCTATATCAGTCATCACTAACTCATCTCTAGAAATAGTCCTTTACAATTATCTTTAGTTATGAAATCATCAAGTAGTGTTTTAGTAGACCTTTTATGAAAAATCTATAAAATAAAAAATTCATGACTTGCAGTTTACTAATTTAGATTAAAATTGTAAAGAAAATATAACTTTCCCCCAAACAAAATTAATGTTAAAAAAAAGTTATTCAATGGAAATAACAACATTGGTTTTTATGGATAATTAAGATCCTTCTGAGTTGAACATTGTCAATTGAACACAGGTGTTAAAACAATGAGAATCAAAGAGCTAAAACACATTTTATAACTGTGATACACTGGAGCAAAATAAAAATTCCCTCTGTAGTTCCTTGGAAATGCTAATCAAGAAAATTTAACTGTTAATTTAGCGGATCTGTATTGTTAAAAAAGATACACCAACTGTAGCTTCCTTACCATTTGATCCTTGATGAGTAAGATTATGTGACTTTATGAGCATTTACCTTTTGCTTTAATAAATCAGGCATTTTATAAAGTTCTGATTTGCAGGACTTCTGTGCAATCTACAGCAGTCATCACTTCTTCTTAGGACTCCTAGTTATAGGGCAACACCAGTTCTTTGATGGATACTTGTTTGGACAGATATTGGTTGTCAGGTATAATTGCACATCATAACGCAATTTCACCTTCAATAAAAGGTTATTTTTATATTTCTAAATTTCTTCATTTCATTTACTGAGTTTCCCAATTCTGCCTACTGTTTTATTTAACAACTTAATAAAACTAGTGAGGTTTTTCCTTTGGATAGGCTTTAGGGAATAATTTCTTTGTTCCATTTCCTAAGGAAGAGCTTTATGATCCAATAAGAATTATTGCTAACCTGCATTCATTCTTCAGGGAAAGAACGTAAGGTCTAGTTTAATATGGAATTTTATTATTGCTAGCATTAATATGTGATGACCACTAAAAGAATAAATCATTGTGGAAAAAAAAGAAAGGAGGAACTCTTCATTCACCTTAAAGTAAAGTAATAATATGTAAGTTGAAAGTGATAGTCCAAGGACGGTTACCATGGCTGTATTGTTTTCCTTTTTCTTTTTTTTAATGTTCTTAGGATGATGCTGAATTTTTTTAACCTATCCTCACTTGCTCTAAATTGATCTATTATTTCCTATACCATTTCTCCACTCCTTTTCTTATGCCTTGAAAGTGTGCCTTTGAGAATTCAAACTCTAATTTGAAATAGAGTTTAGGTTGCTATTCCAAGTTGTATTGAATTTAATCATAGGGACACTTGAACCAAGTAGCTTTGCTGTTTCTAATCTACTCACTGCACATTTCTTTGACATTGGATGGGACTAGTCCTATTAGGATTTCTGACACAGAAGGTCAATAATTCCTTATTTCATCCAGAATTTCATATTTTATTGTCCTATATCTCTCAAAAGTTTCACTGCCTTTGTGTAGAAAATGAAATATCCTATCAAACTAGATTGCTATTATTTTTGTCTTCTTTATGTTACCATGAGACTTATTATTCTTTTCTCCTCAATTTCACATTTTCCACTTGGTAACTTGTCTTTTATCTTTATCTATATGACACATTTAAAACACAATCATTTCTATGCATTCATATTTTTGGATTTGAAACAATGTCATTTAATTGATGGCAAGGGTTTTAATAAGAATGGTAAGAGTATAAATCGTTTATGAACTTACTTTTGCCTTTTTGATGCTTTAAAAATATTAAGGTGATATTTTATGTAACATTTTGAGTTATTCTATGAAAATATCAGAAAAATCAGTCAATAAAAAATTCTTTTTAAAGTTACATGTTGTGTAATGAAAAGATTTCAATTTCTAAAATGTACCTTGAAGCAAATGCAAAGATGTTTTATAATTTTTAATAGGAAAATAACTTATAGTAAAAACCAGGAAGGCAAAGACCTGCATTGTAGACCATACTGAGGCACTATTTTCTGTAACTTTGGGCAGGTTGTTAGGCTGAATAGTAATTAGTGATATATGCAGAACATCTTACAGGTTATGGACTCCTCCTCACAACAAACTAGTTAGAAAAAAACAAATTAAGATTTAGGATGTAAAATGATATATATAAATATTATACAACAATTTTATTAGCAAAACATTCAGTAGAACTCAGGTCTAGTTTCTCATCCATGTGTTTTCAATTACAGAGTACTGCCTCATTCAAATCAAGTGAGTGACTTTGTTTCCAAATAAATTAACATTTTACACTACTACTAAAAAATAAGCAAGTATCTCATAGTGTTTTTATGTAAAAAAATATAAAACAATGAAAGTAAGATTGATTTGTAAATTATAAACGAATACAAAATTTTTCACATTTTATTTTTAATATGGTATTTCTTTAAAAAGCAAACTGTCTGAATAGACCTACTGAAGAGAGATACTGTGAAAGTGGAATAAACAATATGACCCAATCATATGCCATCCACAAGCAATTTCCTTCAAATATAAAGTAATAGGCAAGATGAAAGTAAAGGGATAGAATAAAATGTATCAAAGAAAAACAAGAGTGGCTATTTTAATATTAGATAAAGTAGATTCAGAACAAGTAAAATACCAGAGACAGAAGTGAATATTGTATAATGATAATAGGGTAAATTAATGAAAAACACATGCTAATCCTAAGTGAATACGTACCAAAAAACAGAGCTGCAAAATATGTAAAGCAATAATTGAACTAGAAAAAGAAAGGGATAATTACATCATAATTAAAATCGTAGACAACAACCCCTCTTGGAAAAGTTAATAAGATAGCTAGACAGAAAATCAGGAAGCTATAGAAGAACTCAACAATACCATAAAAAGAATAGGATTAATTGAGATGTACAAATTACTAATTGACATTTATAGAACATTCCAATGAACAGGAAAACGTTCATTCATGTCATGTCAAGTGCCTATGGGACATATAACAAGATAGAACAGATTATGGACCATAGAAATCTATTAATAAAGATAACAATAAAATATCCAAAGACATGAGAACTAAACAGCACATACCTAGATGACCTGTGGGTCAAAGAAAACGTCTCAGGAATATCAATGAACCCCTTAAACTGAGTGAAAATGAAAACACAACAAAGAAAATTTGTGGAACAAAGCTTAACAAGTGCTGACATGGGAAATTTGTAACACCAAATGCCTATGTAAGAAAAGAATCAAATCAATAATTGAAGCTCCATCTCAAGAACCTAGCAAAAGAGAAGCAAAATAAACCTGAATCAAGCAGAAGAAAGGAAATAATGATAAAAAAAATCACTGAAATAGAAAACAGAAATATATAGATAAAATACAATAGAGAAATCAATACAACAGAGTTATATTTTTGAAAAGATTTATAAAATTCAGAAACTTTTAGAAAGACTGACCAAAAAAAAAAAAAGAAAAGAAAATAAATTCCCACTATCAGGGTTCTTATACCTCCTACATACACGGCAAGAATACAGGACCATTACCAACAACACTGAACACAGGAATTTGGCAAATTAGACAAAAAGGGGCAATTCCTTGAACCAAACTAACTACAATTTACTAAATAAGAAATGGATACTATGAATAATCCTACAACTTTTAAGAAAACTGAGGCTTTAATAAAACATTCCAAAACAGAGAGCCTGAAGTCTATATGGGTTTGTAAGAGATTATGAATAATGTTTAAAGGAATATTAACAATAATTCTATGCAATCTGTTCGAGAAAACAGATAAGGTGGAATACTTCACACTTCATATTATTTTCTAGCTTTGTCCTGATACCAAGACCAAACAAAACCATTACAAAAAAAGCAAAAATCTCCATTTCAATATTAAACTAAAGTAGAAATTAATAGCAAATATTTTAAAATATCCAAATATTTGGAAGTATAAAAACGTATTTCTAAAAACTTTCTCTACTGTCTCTTTATGAAACCATATGTAGGCAATATTGCTCTATATAGAAAATTCAACTGTAATCCATAACCAGAAATAAATAATTTGAAAATGAAATAAAAACATAGTATAACAATGTCATAAAATATAAAATTTTATTAATACATTTACTTAAAGATGAACAAGCCCTCTCCACTGAAAACTGGAAGTTTCTAATAGAATAAAACATACATTTACCTTACAATTAAATAATTTCAATCCTATGCATTTACCCAAGAAATAAGAAACAAAAGAAAAAACACCACTATCAGCACCACACAAAAGACAAAAAAGACCTTCTCAAATATGTAAGTACTCAAAGATCATGCCAGCAGCCATATGACTTCCCATAAATTCAACTTGGAGATATTAGTGATGAAACAAGAAATTAGTTAAAATAAAAATTTTTTGTAAGAAAATTATAGTGGGACAGTTGATGGCCACTGAATCAGTTTAACAGATAATTCAGAGTACAGAACTAGATATTTTAAGAACAACACATCATCTGAGTTTTAAAATACTTAAAAATAAAATTTGCTGTTTAAAAGATTAATGCTTTTGCTAATTCTATTTAAATTTTAAATGTGAGTATTTTTATATATGGAAAATGAAAATTGAATGAACATTTTTTGGAGAAAATACTCAATCCCAGTCTCTTTCTCCACCCTTTATTTGCTATTACATTTGGAGTTACTTTCTTAGTGGATGCCTCAGGGCTTAATATTTACATCATAACTCATCATGATCTACTTCAGATTTATACTAATTTAATTCCTATGAGATGTAGAAATATTACTCCAATGTTCTCCCTGTTCTTTACTCTCCTTTTCAGTGTTATTTTTATGTGTGTTTTTTCACAGATACAATTATGTTAAATATAAAATAATACATATAATTTATGTACATATATATACATAACTATATCTTAAGATGTACAGATATATACATAATATATATACATTATATCTATGTGTTAAAAATCTTAAAACACTTATAATTATTTCTTTGTATATTTTTATGTCAGTTGAGAAAAGGAAATCAAGTATATATTTATATACTGTGTTATGTTTACCTCCTTTATCACTTCTGATTTTATTTATTTGTTGCCTTGGGTTCAAACTATCATCTGGTGTTATTTCTTCATTACAAACTCTGTTCCCACTAACCAACTTTATGCTCTTATCATATGCATTACATTTCTTTAAGTAATAGGTCCAATAATATAATTTTATGGGTATTTTAAGAAATTCCTATTTAAATCAGTTAAGGCAAGAAAGAAGAAAAAATACACATTTTACTGTCTTTATAATTACATAATACCTTTAGAGGTACTCTTTGATTTTGTGTGGAATGAAATTTCCAGCTGGCCAAACATGCTGAGTGTGAAAAACCTCCTCTAGTCATTTGTGTAAAGCAGGTACAAAAGCAATAAATTCCCTCAGTTTTTGTTTATCTGTGAACGTATTCACTTTGCATTTATTTTTGCAAGTATTTTGCTGTTCATAGGATTTTTGGTTCATATTTTTTTTCTCCTTCCAGCACTTTCACTATGTCTCTGTTCTCTATGTTTCTGGTAAGAAATCAAGTCTTAATCTTATTTGCTTCCTTCATACATAACAAGTCATTTTTCTCTGGTTACTTTCAAGATTTTATTTTTGTGTTTGCCTTTCAGCATTTTTACTACGATATGTTGGAGTGTGAATCTTTTTGCATTTATCCTAATTGGAATTCATTGAACTTGCTGGATGTGTAAATTAATGTTTTAATTAACCATTATTTCTTGCATTATCTGTTTTTAGTTTTTTCTTTTCCTTGTCTCCTGGTGTACCCATTGTCTGTGTGTTGGTGCTTTTCAAGATGTCCCACATTTCCCTAAGGCTCTGTTTATTCTTTTTCATCTTATTTTCTCTCTGTTCTTCAGATTACATACTTTCTATGACCTATCTCCCAATTCACTTATACTTCTGCCTATTCACCCACTGTTAGCCCCTCTAATAAAATTTCAAAGCTATTATTGTACTTTTCACCCCAGAGTTTCCATTTGGGTATATTCCTATTTGAACATATTTATGATGACCATTTTGAAATCTTCGTTAAATCTGACATATGATTCTTCTTGATGGCAATTATTATTGCCTTGTTCTTCTTTTTTTCTTTTCTCTTGTAATAGGTTATGTTGATGTTTCTTGGCATGTCTTCTAATTTTGTTGTCATAGTCAAACACTAAACATTTTAGGTAATCTATTATAGCCATTCTGGATAGAGATTTCCCTCTACCATTCTCTGAGTCTTGTTTGCATTATAGTTTGTTTTGTGAGATAGCTAGGCTATTTTATTGAAATCTGTTTCCCCTGTAGAGGGAAGACTTTGATGTTGTTTCTTGGAGAAAGCAGTCTTGGGTGTGCTTATGGCCATAATGAGATGGCAGCGCTTTTAGTAGGGCAATTCTTTTTTACTTTTTCTTTTTCTGGCCTCTGTGATAAGCTATCTGCTTTATTTGGTAATATATCCCTGCTCCTTAGATTCTACTAGTTACTTCTAATTGAACTACTGACAATGCGCTAGGACATAAATTGCCCAGTGGTCTAATCCAATTATATTTTACCAGCAGTTTTGAGGCCATTTTTTGAGGTTTTGATCCCAGAAGAGCTCTTCCTTGCTGTCTCTTTCCATGGGTTTTTCTAGTGAACAGATGGCCTCTGGTTTAATGTGTTGCTCTTAAATAAAAGGAGCTATTGCCTTCAAGAGTGCCTATAGGCTGCACTCTTCACTCTTTGTGTCAAAGAGTTCTCTTGTTTTATAAATGGCTTCTTGTCCTAGGCTATCTATCCAAGCCACTATTCTGGGTTCTGGGCCAGAAGTAGTCTCTGTTCCTTTTGGTTTTCCTTTTACTACATTTTCAGGTGTCACTCTGTGAGCGAGCTGGGGTGGAGGACCCAGTATTCTTGGCCTGCTGTTCCTGGGACAGAGATTGTGGCCTATGGGGAGGGGCTGGGTCAAAGAAGGGAGCCCCTGATCTCTGAGATGTACTCACCAAGAACTGAGCCTCTTCAGCTGTGAGTTGGAAGGGGTGAGGAATGCCAGTGGCCTGTCCCTCTTGGAGACACCCAGTAGGCCTTGATCACAAGGGCTGTCTTCATCTTCTCAGACATTACTACCCTGAAAGAAGCTTCATTAAGCTGATCTTTGGGATGGGAAGGGAGGAATGGAGTGAGTGTTGGTTCAACTGTCAGACTCACTGTTCATACTGAGTTTTAGTAGATCTTCTTAAAGAATACTTCTTCATTTATTATATGCCCTATGCCCTTAGAGCAATTTCAAAAATTTTAGAATAGCTGGGATTTTCTGTTTTGTTTTGTTTTTTATTTTATTTTTCCACTTCGCTTGTTTCACTGAGGAATGGGTCCAATGAACTGCTAACACTGTCATCCGGAAAATGGAACTCAACTTTTCAGAACTATCCTTTAATCTCTAATACATGACAAAAACAAAACTCAAAACAACAATGCTCTATGGTGATTGAAAAATGATCTAATAGAGTGCTATATATTTTCAAAGTCTATAAAAGTATATTCAATAAGAACATTATGAACATGGTCAGTCTTCAAAACTGCTTCCTCAATGAAATAGGACTGCTTCCTACCCTAACTGCACTCAGTTTTTGTATGGGCACTAATCTCCTTCCGGTGGCCCAGCGACCTCCCTGTGGCTACATCTCCATATGTCGTTATGTTGGGCATTTGGTTTCAACATACACAGTTTGAGGAGGACACGAACATTCAGTCTGTGCTCCACATTCAATACCATTTTCTATTAGTTGCCCTTCTTTGTTCCTATTTTGTCTTCCACTCTTTTCTGCCTTTTGTTCTTCTAACTGAGCATTCTATATCATCCCATTTCTCTCCTTTCTTAGCATTTCAGTTGCACTTTTTTTTAGAGGTTGTCCAGGAATTTGCAATATTTATTTAAAACTAATCCAAGGCCAGTTTGAAATAACACTAAACTGCTTTCCAGGTATTGCAAGTACTTTTAATAACAACATAATTCTAATTTCTCCCTCCTAGCTCTGTATCATTGCTGTCATTCATATAAATACATAAACATACATAAGTAGTATGTATATATATATATATATATATAGAGAGAGAGAGAGAGAGAGAGAGAGAGAGAGAGAGCATTGTTACTATTATTTCTGAGACAATCTTACTGGATTAAAGCCTCATGTTTATGATTTTATTCAACCTTATTTACCTCCTAAAACCTATGTCTGAACACAGTAACAATGACGGTTAGAGCTTCAACATATGAATGTGGTGGGGAGCACAGTTCAATCCATAGCATTCCATTCCTGGCCCCCCTTCATGTTTTTATCTCAAAGAAGATCCATTCATTCCATTCCAACAGTCACAAAGTCATAATTCATTCCAGTGTTAACTCTAAAGTCAAAAGTGCAAACACTCTCCAAATATCATCTAAGTTGGGTATTGGTGAGATTGAGGTGTAATTCATCCTGAGGCAAAATTCTCCTCCAGCTGTGAACCAGTGACATCTGACAAGTTATGTGCTTCCCAAGTAAAAAGGTGGGAGAGGCATAAAACAGACATTCCCACTCCAAAAGGGTGAACTTAGAAGGCAGCAAAGGTTGGCAGGTCAGTCCTATTCAAGTCCAAAACAAGCAAGGCAGATTCAATTTGATTTTGCAGCCAGAATAATCATTTTTGACCAGATGAGCCCCACAAGCTCAGTGGAGGGCGGCATGACGGCCCCACGGCTCTGCTGGGAGGTCCTGCTCCGGTGTGCAGCATGGCCTGCGGAAAAGGAGCTGCTGGTGCCACCCTTTAAACCCAGACAAGCAGCCTTGGGGATCTCTGAATTGTCTTTGGTGCCATTCTTTCCTTTTCTTGAAGAATAGTGAACCACTAAAGCCAAATAGTTCTATTGCTCAGTATTGTTGAATCCCATGAAAGTCTTCCTTTATTTTATGCTATCTCTGTTCCCTTTGATCCACACTGACAGTAATAATCCCATCTCTGCTGCTGAGCTCTGCAGAGAGGGCTGATTAGATCTGAGCTTCACATTTATCCTAATCTCATGACTAGTCACCTCATCAAACAGCTGTTCAGTCCCAACTCTCAGTATTGTCTTCCGAGGAAGCTTTCTCAAAAAATTTTGCAAAATGGACATGCTGAGGATTTTCCAATTTGTCTAATTCTGGTTTCTTTTGCTTAGCAATTCCTTCAATTTATCTCTCTTTTCTCATTTACCATAAGCTGAAAGGAGAAGCAAGGCCACACCTTCAACACTTTACTGGGAATCTCCTCAGTTACCTGTCCAGTGTTGTCACTTTCAAGTTCTACTTCCACAGCACATTCCGACACAATTCAGGCAAGCTCCTCATCAGTTTATAACAAGGATCAGCTTTCCTCCAGCCAGTGACAGGCTCTTCCTTTCCATTTGAGACCTCACCAGATTCAACTTTAATGTTCATTATTTCTGCCATCATTCTGTTGCTGATGATAATGTATTCATTAAGATAACAGAGACTTGGGAAGATGGGGGCGAGAGGAGGGCGGCGGAAATCTCCTCCAAAAACCATATATATTTATGAAAATACAACAAATACAGCTATCCCTAAAAAAGAGACCAGAAGATACAGGATGACACCCAGCCTGCAGCTACACCTGAGAGGACTCGGCACCTAGTGAAGTGGGTAAGATACGGAGCCGTGACCCGGTGGGACCCGAGCACTCCCCCACCCCAGCACACTGGTGTGAGGGGAGGAGTCCGAGCTGGGAGGGAGTGGAAGCACAGGACCACCAAATAACCAGTCCTGGTGATCTGCGCCAGTGATCTTCACGCAGTGTATCAGAGATTGGAGAGACAGAGGTGCAGGATCCAAGACAGCAGGTCTACTCAGCCGGCTCCCTGGGACAAAAGAAAAGTGCGTGCTTTTTTAGGGGTCTTAAAGAGACAGGGGCCCAATGGAGGAGCAGGATTGTCCCAGCGCACTCAGCCAGGCAGGCAGGGAGCCCCTGGGGAATTTTGGTCCCCTTGAACTGTGGCTCGGAAAAGCAGTCGTACGGAGACTTCCCACAGAAATCAGCAGCGTCACATTCATTCCCTCCCTGGCCAGAGTCACAAAGGGCCCTGCAGAGTGGCGTTGCCCAGTGGAGCAGCTGTGGCGGCGGAATAGTGGAGCAGCAGCACCACCTACGGCATCTTCACAGAAACTACACCCGGGGGCTTTTTTTTTTTTTTCTCTTTTTTCTTTTTCAGACCACTTCTATCGCCATGAAAAGACAGGAATATGGTACAAACAAAGCTTACCCAGACAACCCCAGAGAGGGAGCCTGATGGGATGGACATGCACACTCTTCCCTAGAAAGAATTCAGAATAAAAGTCATAACCATAATGATGGATCTACACAGAAATATGCAAGAGCTGAGGGAGGAAGTGAGGGAAGTGAGGAAAGACAATGCAGACATGAGAAAAGCAATCGACGGGCTTAGCAGCAGACTGGCCGAGATGCAAGAGTGTTAATGGAATAGAAATCAGAGAACAGGAATACAGAGAAGCTGAGGCAGAGAGAGATAAAAGGATCTCTAGGAATGAAAGAATATTAAGAGAACTGTGTGACCAATCCAAAAGGAACAATATTTGCATAATAGGGGTACCAGAAGAAGAAGAGAAAAAGGGATAGAAAGTGTCATAGAGGAGGGAATTGCTGAAAACTTCCCCATTCTTGGGAAGGAGATAGTCTCTCAAGCCATGAAGATGCACAGATCTCCCCACACAGGGGACCCAAGGAAGACAACATCAAGACATATAATAATTAAAATGGCAAAGATCAAGGATAAAGACAGACGTTTAAAAGCAGCTAGAGAGAGAAAAAAGATCACATACAAAGGAAAACCTATCAGGCTATCATCAGATTTCACAACATAAACCTTATAGGCCAGAAAGGAGTGGCATGATATATTTAAGGCAATGAAGGAGAGGGCTTTAAACCAAGGTTATCATTTAAATTTAGAGGAGGGATTAAACAATTTTCAGATAAGCAAAAATCTGAGAGAGTTTACCTGCCACAAACCACCTCTACAGTGCATTTTGGAGGGACTCCTATAAACAGAAGTATTCCTAAGGCTAAATAGATGTCACCCAAGAGATAAAGAGTACAGAATATGATTCATAACATATAAAGAATGAAGGAGGAATAAAAAAAGGAATCTTTAGGTTGTGTTTGTAATAGCATATGAAGTGAGATAATTAGACTGTTAGATAGTAAGGGAATTACCCTTGACCTTTGGTAACCACGAATCTAAAGCCTGAAATGTCAATTAGTACATACCTATTGATAATCACACTAAATGTAAATGGTCTGAATTCACCAATCAAAAGATGTAGAGTCACTGAATGGACAAAAAACCAAGACCCATCTATATGCTATCTACAAGAGACTCACTTCAAACACAAAGACATACACAGACTAAAACCAAAGGGATGGAAAAAGATGTTTCATGCAACTAATAGGGTGAAAAAAGCAGGAGTTGCAGTACTTGTATCACACAAAATAGACTTCAAAACAAGTAAGGTCACAAGAGACAAAGAAGGACATTACATAATGATAAAGGAGCAGTCCAACAAGATGATATAACTATTATAAACACATATATACCCAACACAGGATCACCTACATATGTGAAACAAATACTAACAGAATTAAAAGGGGGAAACAGAATACAATGTATTGATTTTGGGTGACTTCAACACAGCACTTACTCCAAAGGACAGATCAACCAGACAGATAATTAATAAAGAGACAGAGGTGGATTTCGGGATTTACGATGGAGGCATGAGAGGTGAGACACAAGCTTCCTCCTAAAACTGCATATAATACAAAAATATAATTAATACAACTTATCCTGAAAGAGCAACAGGAAAGAGGACTGCACCAGACTGCATACACCTGGAGAAACGAGCAGAACTAACAGAACAGGGTAATGTACCAAAGCTGTGGCCCAGCGGGACCCAAGCCCTTCCCCCACCAGTGCTCACCGGCAGGGGGAAGAGAAACAGAGCAGAGAGGGAGTGGATGCTGGGGACTGCTGAATACCTAACTCCAGAGATCTTCTCTGGGATCACAAACCTAGATTTCATGGTGCTTGCATGATACTTCTGTGATTACGGGGTTGGAAAGCTAAGACAGGCAGCATTCCTGGAGAGATTGATACTCCCACTGCTTGTGGAAACCAGGGATCCATATCCAGCTGCTCTGGGACAAAAGCAAGGTGGGCAGCCTGAGAGACTTCCTAACAAGGAAGTCCTTACCAAGAGGGCTGCTACAGAGGCAAGGATTGCACAGAGCTACTGCCAGGGGAGATGACAGGTAGACAAAATTGTCCGGGTGCACTCTGCCCAGCAGGTTGGGAGCTTTGCCATATAGACTCTCAAGTTTCAGGAGGAAAAAGAAATCTTCTTCCTTAGACAATCTTCAGGTGCTGCAGCTCCCTGGCTGGCTACAAATCTCTAAGGACACCCTCCGTGATACACAGCCTACTGCACCTTTCTCCCAGCTAGCCCCACCTGGCTCACAAACCCGCAAACCCTACACTGGACTTAGGCCAGCTTGAGGGAAGATCTGTCTAAAGCAAACTACAAACACAAAGCATAGAGGCTTATATCTGTGTGCTCGGCCTACTGGTTCAGGCAGTGGAGACAGGCAAAGCAGCTGGGAAGCAGGAAACAGCTCTTTCCTTCCCCAAGGCACCAATACCACTCTCCTGTGAACCCCAACATTGCTTCAGGGGCTGAGCAGCTCCAGAGAGTGGAGCTTCTGGGCACTAGAAGGTGCCATATACAAATATGAAATGCCATAAGAACCTGGTTCAGAGAAAAATTATTAATACAACTCCTGAGAAAGATTTAAATGACACTGATGTCATGACTCTTCCTGAAAGGCAGTTCAAAATAAAAATCACTAACATGCTCATGGATGTAGGGAAAGATATTCAAGAACCCAGGAATGAATTCTGGTCATAGATCCAGTCATTGAAGAGCACAATGGAGGGTATTAAAAGCATATTGGATATGGTGGAGGAGATGATAAATTAAATAGAAATTATAGAAGAGGAATACAAAGAAGCTGAGGCACAGAGAGAAAAAAGAATCTCTAAGAATGAAAGAATATTGAGAGAACTGTGTGACCAATCCAAATGGAACAATATTCATATTATAGGAGTACCAGAAGAAGAAGAGAGAGAAAAAGGGATAGAAATTGTCTGTGAGGAGGTGATTGCTGAAAACTTCCCCAATCTGGGGAAGGAGATAGTCTCTCAGGCCATGGAGGTGTGCAGATCTCTCAACACAAGGGACCCAAGGAAGACAACACCAAGACATATAATAATTAAAATGGCAAAGATCAAGGATAAGGACAGACTATTAAAAGCATCCACAGAGAGAAATAAGATCACATACAAAGGAAAGCCCATCAGGCTATCATCAGACTTCTCAACAGAAACCTTACAGGCCAGAAAGGAGTGGCATGATGTATTTAATGCAATGAAGCAGAAGGGCCTTGATCTAAGAATACTTTATCCGGCAAAATTATCATTTAAATTTGAAGAATGGACTAAACAATTTCCGGATAACAAAAGCTGAGAGAATTTACCTCACACAAACCATCTCTACAGTGTACTTTGGAGGGACTGCTATAGATGGAAGTGTTCCTAAGGTGTAATAGCTGTCACCAGGGGAAATAAAACCACAGTAAAGAAAGCAGAACAGCTAATTACTAAGCAAATTCAAAATTAAATTAACTATCCCAAAAGTCATTCAAGGGACAAAAAGTACAGAATATGATACCTACTAAATAAAGAATGGAGGAGGAAGAAAAAGGAGGAAAAAAAAATACCTTTAGAATGTTTTTGTAATAGCATATTAAGTGAGTTAAGTTAGACTCTTAGATAATAATGAAGTTAACCTTGAATGTTTTGTGATCACGAATCTAAAGCCTGCAATGCCAAAAAGTATACCTATTGATAATCACCCTAAATGTAAATGGACAGAGGGCATCAATCAAAAGACATAGCGTCACTGAATGGATAAAAAAAGCAGACCCATCTATATGTTGCCTACAAGAGCCTCACAATAAACCAAAAGATATACACAGACTAAAAGTGAAGGGATGGAAAAAGATATTTCATGCAACTAATAGGGAGAAGAAAGCAGGAGTTGCAGTACCTGTATCAGACAAAATAGACTTCAAAACAAAGAAAGTCACAAGAGACAAAGAAAGACATTACATAATGAAAAAAGGGTCAATCCAACAAGAAGATATAACCATTATAAATATCGATGCACCCAACACAGGAACACCTACATATGTGAAACAAATACCAACAGATTTAAAAGGAGAAATAGAGTGCAATGCACTCACTCTAGGAGACTTTAACACTCCACTCACTCTGAAGGACAGATCAACCAGACAGAAAAAAAGTAAGGAGACAGAGGCACTGAACAACACAATAGAACAGATAGATCTAACAGACATTCATAGAACTCTACACCCAAAAGCAGCAGAATTCACATTCTTCTCAAATGTACGTGGAACATTTTCAAAAATAGATCATATTCCAGGCCACAAAAAGAGCCTCAGTAAATTCAAAAAGATTGAAATTGTACCAACCAGGTTCTCAGACCACAAAGATATGAAACTAGAAATAAATTACGCAAAGAAAGTGAAAAATCCCACTAACACATGGAGGCTTCACAACAAGCTCCAAAATAATCAATGGATAAATGACCAAATAAAAACAGAAATTAAGCATAATATGGAGACAAATGACAACATTAATTCAACACCGCAAAATATATGGGATGAAGCAAAGGCCATACTAAGAGGAAAGTATATTGCAATACAGGCCTACCTCAGGAAAGAAGAAGAATCCCATATGAGCAGTCTAAACTCACAATTAATGAAACTAGAAAAAGAAGAACAAATGAGACCCAAAGTCAGTAGAAGGAGGGATATAATAAAAGATTAGAGCAGAAATAATTAAAATCAAGAAGAATAAAACAATAGAAAGAATCAATGAAAGCAAGAGCTGGTTCTTTGAGAAAATAAACCAAATAGATAAACCCCTAGCAAGACTTATCAAGAAAAGAAGAGAGTCTACTCACATAAACAGAATCAGAAATGAGAAAGTAAAAATCACTATGGACACCAAAGAATTATCAGAGAATACTATGAAAAATCATATGCTAAAAAACTGAATAACCTAGAAGACATGGACAACTTTCTAGAAAAATACAACCTTCCAAGACTGACCCAGAAAGAAACAGAAAATCTCAACAGACCAATTACCAGCAACAAAATTGAACTGGTAATCCAAAATCTACCTAAGAATAAAATGCCTGTACCAGATGTCTTCACCACTGAATTTTATCAAGCATTTAGTGAAGACCTAATACACATTTTCCTTAAAGTATTCCAAAGAGTAGAAGAGGGAATACTTCCAAACTTATTCTATGAGGCCATCACTCAAATACCAAAACCAGGCAAAGACACCACAAAAAAAGAAAATTACAGACCAATATCCATGATGAACATAGACGCAAAAACACTCAACAAAATATTCACAAACCGAATTCAAAAATATATCAAAAAGATCATCCATCATGATCAAGTGGGATGCATCCAAGGGATGCAAGGATGGTATAACATTCGAAAATCCATTAACATCATCCACCACGTCAACAAAAAGAAGGACAAAAACCACATGATCATCTCCATAGGTGCTGAAAAAGCATTTGACAAAATCCAAAATCCATTCATGATAAAAACTCTCAACAGAATGGGTATAGAGGGCAAGTACCTCAACATAATAAAGCCCATATATGACAAACCCACAGGCAACATCATGCTTAATAGAGAGAAGCTGAAAGCTTTTCCTTTAAGATCAGGAACAAGACAAGGATGCCCACTCTCCCCACTTCTATTCAACATAGTACTAGATCCTAGCTATGGCAATCAGACAACACAAAAAAATAAAAGGCATACAGCTTGGCAAGGAAGAAGTTAAACAGTCCCTGTTTGCCAATGACATGATATTGTACATAAAAAACCCTGAAGAATCCACTCCAAAACTATTCAATTAATATGCATAAATTTGTGGCATTCCTATACACTAACAATGAACTATCAGAGAGAGAAATCAGAAAAGCAATTCTATTCACACTTACATCAAAAGGAATAAAATACCTAGGAATAAACCTAAGCAAGGAAGTGAAAGACCTATACTCTGAAAACTACAAGACACTCATGAGAGAAATTAAAGAAGGTACCAATAAATGGAAACACATCCCATGCTCATGAATAGGAAGAATTAATATTGCCAAAATGGTCATCCTGCGTAAAGCAATCTACAGAGTCAATGCAATTCCTATCAAAATACCAACAGCATTCTTCAGCAAAGTAGAGAGAATGGATCTAAAATTCACATGTAACCACAAAAGACCCTGAATAGCCAAACCAATCCTGAGAAAGAAGAATAAAGCTGGGGGGATTATGCTCCCCAACCTCAAGCTCTACTACAAAGTCAAGTAATCAAGATAATCTGGTATTGGCACAAGAACAGACCCATAGACGAATGGAACAGACTAGAGAGCCCTGATATAAACCCAACCATATATGGTCAATTAATATATGATAAAGGAGCCATGGATATACAATGGGGAAATGACAGCCTCTTCAACAACTGGTGTTGGCAAAACTGGACAGCTACATGCAAAAGAATGAAAATGGATTTTTCTTTAACCTCGTGCACAAAAGTAAACTCAAAATGGATCAAGGACCTGAATGTAAGTCATGAAGAACATATCTCCCCGGGCAAGGGAAACAAAACCAGGAATGAACAAGTGGGACTATATCAAACTAAAAATCTTCTGTGCAGCAAAGGACACCATCAATAGAACAAAAAGACATCCTACAGTATGGGAGAATATATTCATAAATGACATATCAGATAAGGGGTTGACATCCAAATTATATAAAGAGCTCACACACCTCAACAAACAAAAAGCAAATAGGCCAATTAAAAAATGGTCAGAGGAGCTGAACAGACACTTCTCCAAAAAAGAAATTTAGATGGCCAACAGGCACATGAAAAGACGCTACACATCGCTAATCATCAAAGAAATGCAAATTAGAAACACAATGAGATATCACCTCACACCAGTTAGGATGGCCACCATCCAAAAGACAAACAATGTCAAATGTTAGTGAGGATGTGGAGAAAGGGGAACCCTCCTACAGTGCTGGTGGGAATGTAAACTAGTTCAACCATGTGGAAAGCAGTATGGAAATTCCTCAAAAAACTCAAAATAGAAATACAATTTGACTCAAGAATTCCATTCCTAGGAATTTACCCTAAGAATGCAGGAGCCCAGTTTGAAAAAGACATATGCACCCCAGTGTTTATCACAGTACTATTTACAATAGCCAAGAAATGGAAGCAACCTAAGGGTCCATCAGTAGATGAATGATAAAGATGTGGTATATATACACAATGGAATATTATTTAGCTATAAGAAGAAAACAAATCCTACCATTTGCAGCAACATGGATGGAGCTAGAGGGTATTATGCTAAATAAAATAAATCAGGCAGAGAAAGACAAGTATCAAATGATTTCACTCATCTGTGGAGTATAAGAATAAAGAAAAAAATGAAGGAACAAAACAGCAGCATACTTGCAGAACTCAAGAATGGACTAAGAGTTAACAAAGGGAAAGGGACTGGGGAGGATGGGGGGGAAGGGAGGGATGGGGGGAAAGGGGTATTACAATTAGCACACATAATGTGGTGGGGGGAGATACAGGAAGGCAGTATAACACAGAGAAGACAAGTAGTGACTCTATAACATCTTACTATGCTGATGGACAGTGACTGTAATGGGGTATGTGGTGGGGACTTGATAAGAGGGGGAGTCTAGTAACCATAATGTTGCTCATGTAATTGTACATTAATAATACCAAAATAAAAAATATATGTTTTTTAAATACATAAATAAATAACTGAATCAACAATATTGATAAATCATGACTACCTTTAATTAGCAAAAGACAAAAAAATAGAAATATTAAAACTGAAAAAATTTTCTTTACAGTCTAATTAGAAATGAATGTAGATCACAGCTGCTGTTTATCAAGTCAGTCATCACACCTGTCTACCACATATTTTAAATCTTTTTTTTTGTAGATTGATGTGTGCTATAAATGCATCTATCTCTCATTATAAATATTTTCCTTTAGTGTTTTATGTTTTTTTTCCGTTTCCGCACGTAGACCTTCAGCGCCTCAAGCAGCGGCTCCTGCAGCATGTCCACCCTGTCAGGCTGCTCCAGGTCCTGCCGGTCTGAGGAAGCGGCAACGCCCCATCTAGGAATGCAAAATGTAACTCTTGCCGAATGAGCCATATAGCATATAAGGTAGGTTTTGAACAAACCACATATCTGGTAAAGAATTTGCATCCAGAATATAAAAGGAACTCTCAAAACTCAATGTAAAAGAAACACAGTCCAATATTTAATAAATGGGTAAACTATTTGAACAGAAAGTACATCAATGTAGGATATATGGATGGCAAATCAACAAATGAAAATATGATGACAGGTGGCAAGTCTGCACGTGAAGAGATGCTCAACATCTTAGTCATCACAGAAACGCAATTAAAGTCACAATGACATCGTGCAACATACCTTCTAGAATGGCTAAATAAGAAGACTGACCATGCTAAGTATCAGTGAGGATGTGGAAGTACTGGAATTTCATGCACTGTTTGTGGGAGTGTAAAATGGTACAACCACTTTGGAAAAGAATTTAGCAGTTTCTTAAAACGTAATCAATAAGTGACCTAGTCTTTCTACTCTTATTTACCAGAGAAGAGAAACCATATGCGCGTACACATACTCTAATGTGAAGCAAAACCATGTTCTTGAAACATTCAGGTTGTTCTTCATAGGTTGTGCGTCAAGATTACTCAGACTGTCTTTCCGAAAAACATTTTGCATTTGCATTTACATTTAATTGTTTCTCTTATTTACTGCTGACCATATTATCTGGTGGTTTAATATCTCTATCAGTTATAGTCTGGCACACTAGTCATAAGCAAAGGACAATAGTACTCAATTCCCCCCACACTATCTGAGATCAAGTGGAGTTAGCTGTTCTTGGCTTCTCTCAGTCAAGTGTACTTCATTTACCAGTGAGCAGTCTGAATTCTGCCCTCGAAAAGTGACTTTAGTTAAATGGTGTCTGTAAAGGGTGAGGAAAAAAAAGATGAGTTATGTCTGGTGTCTTTACAACTTAACCATGTTTTAAAATGAGGAACTATTCATTGCACATATGTTTCTTACTATCCTAAGGGAACATGGCAAAATTCAAGTACAAAATGGAGTCCTAAGAAATCAGTTTCCAGCTTATTCTGATTAATTACTAATAAAAACACTTCGCTAAAATATGAAAATTCCAGGACTAAAGCTTGATTCTCAGACAACAATCATAAACTGGTTAAATGCTTGAGATGTTGAAACACACAGGGCCCTTTAAATCAGTTTTTTATCATAATTAGATTTTTATCTTCAAAGTATTTGCATCTTCATATCAGAATTGCATCCTCACACCTCAAAATTATAGCACTTGATACAAAGTTTGTACTCCCTGTTGATTCCAACTACTGCATAAATAAGAAAAAAAAGTAGATTGTGAGATTTTTCGTTAAGGAGTATAATTGCTAAATGAATGAAAACTGCGCTTCAATCATCTACATTTTCTTTCTTTTCTTCCTGCCTGTCTGCCTTAACTTCACGAGGAGTCTAAGTTTGCCTGAAAGAAACTAAATTACCATAACTTAGTACGTTCAAGTTTATTCTTTTCTTTTTTTTTTCTTCAATGCTTAAGAATAGTAGCAGGGTCTTCAGTCAATTTAGTTCACCTACGAAGAATAAAATTACTTTTTTTAAAAGAGCAGGTAAACCTCTATAAGTTGAAACAGACTTACAAAATTACTTTTTATAAATGAATCATTAAAACTTCCAATAACTTGAAACATACTCATAACCCCTAATAATCTGAACACTTGGTTAGCAGAAAAAGAATAGTTCAGGGAAAGCCATTAATCTTTGGAGCAACGGTGAAAAAGAAGGAGATTGGACTTTTTGAGAACAAAATTCTGTACAAAATTTTGTTATTAATAATGTTAGATCTTAAATATTCTGCAAATTGTCTTTGATTTGAAAAATAGAATAAAAAATTACTGTGAAGACTGAGTATGATAATTTATGGGAAAACATTTTTTCAAAAAGGATTGCACAAATGTAAGCTATCATTATCACAGCTTACTATCATTATCATATGGTTCAGTCCCTCATACAATTAAAAATTAGAGACAGACTCTGAAGACAATGGTAAGTGTTCACTGATAATTGCTCCTGTACTAAATTCATGCAAATGCTAGTTTGCTGTTTAAAATAAACCTCAGCATGGAAACTCTCCATGAAGTAGGCTAATATATTCCAATCTCAAATGGATAAGCTTTTCTTTTTTTTAATATAAGTCTTGCTAACAGGAAAAAAAGAAAAAGTGGTGGATTTCTCTGAACTTAGAAATTGCATTTCTTTAGGATAATACTGGTTCCAGTGTTTCATACTGTTTTATCTAAATTAAGAAATCTCTCTCTTTTCTCCCTATTATATATATATATTTCTTTCTCTCTGTTTTACATACACACACACACACACACACACACACACACACACACACATATATATAAATATATATATATAGTGTAATTTGTTAAGTTCAAAATCTCTTGATCTATAATTCTTTCCCAAGGTTGTTTCTATTTCTATCTTCAAGCTGTTAATAGGCTTTCTTTCTGCCTGTTTGTTAATCAAGACCACATTTAAAATACTCAAATGCATTTTCTCAACCTGTTTTCTTTCCACATGATCTTTTATTATTATCTTTTTCTCCTTCTGTTTTTCTTATCTTTTTTCCTAATATTTATGAAACTTAGTTTTGTATTCTGTTTTATTCTGTGAATTTCATATTTTATCTCTTTTATGACCCTTATTTACCCTTGACTACTTTTTCCATCTTCTCTGCCAACAAACTGAGACTTTTTTTTATTACTATAATATAAGCTTTTGGCAATATTTTGCTAAAGTTTTTTACTGTGAACTAATTTCCTCACTTTTTATAATTATAGAGCCAGATACTTTAATAAAATAATATTGAGTCATTATTAGTGGATATAGTAAAACCTTAAATATTAAATCTTAAAATATCAGAAATCATTATAGTATATGATAATTTTTATTCTAAATTTTTGATTTATCAAATTGTGTATTGTATTTAAAATGAGTATGCTTCTGTGTACAGATTCTTCTAATTGACCACATGTCATTTTTTTCCATTTTCTTTAATTAAATAACTAACAAAGACTTACCAAAGAATTTCCCTTACTAGTCTCTATAAACTTATTCTTTCACATTTTCCTTTTATTCAAAAATAATGCATATTCCACAAAATAAAGAAATTTTAAAATCTGTATATAAATTATAAAAGTTGTGGAATATATGACGGGACAATAATTTAAAGGCCCAACAATTTTATATTGATAATATGGATTAGTTTACTCAATACTGGCTCTGATCCATTTTAAACACAATTTCTAATCACTGTGTTGTATACTTGAAACCAACATAAGATTGTATATCAACTACTATGAAAAAAGTTGAAAACAAAGATAAACACCTTCAATTAGAGGAGTAGAGTATGCAAAGTAATACTACATTTCTAGAATGTTTTCTACTTAAGAGATTAGACGTGGCCTAGATTTCAGCCATCAGATTTTGAGGAAGGATTAAGGTTCATGTAGAAAGAGACATCCATTTTGAAGATGAATTATTATGGAAGAGAAAATGTGCTTTTGAATCTAGCAGCTTTCGTACTGATGTCCTGGTCCTAGACTGCTTAAATTTGTCCACTTCCTCTTCTTGGCAGAGGAGAATTGGTTCCACAAACAGCACTTCAGAGTTGTGCAACTTCTTGAGTGTCAGCCAGCAGATAACATACATGGCAGTGCAGCTCTGCAGGGCAGTTTGGTGGCTGTTCCTAGGGGGGCCACCTTCATAATGATTTCACAAGGTGGCTACAATTCCAATAGCAAATCTGGTACTGTCACTAACAACTAAAAGTATTAAATAATTGAGTAATTGATATAATAAAAGCTATCAGCCATAGACTCTCAAGAAAATGGGAAGTTAGAATTTGCTAGTAGGTTTTAAGTCATAAGGAGAGGAAAAAGTCCATTAAGCTCTGTGATTACTTACTTGTATTATCATTAATGAGTATCTGAATCAAGTAAAATATGGTGATGAAGGCAAGTCTTGGTCACCAAATCTTTGCTAAAAAATATCATTAGGAGTTGTACAGGGAATGTAAAGGCTGTGAGGAGCCTCCGTGAAAATAGGAATTAAACGACACCAGATATTCATTTCTTATCTCAAAAACAAAGTCAGAAGATCTAAGGTTTTGATGACTATCATAAAATAATCATTTTATTTCTTATAGAAATAAGGACGCTGTACCTGAAAATGAGATTCCAAGTGTCTCATTCTGTGGATTGGTGAATTAAAATGTAAGTTCAATTTGCCAGATATCTTTACTGAAAGTTAGAAATTTATGGAAATGGGTGAATCCCCAAACTGTAATAACGGCATTTAAGAAATGCAGATGACTCAGAGTACTTTGAAATACTCAACCCACACCAACATTCTTTTACTGGAATAAGCCAACCTTCCTGTCTCACTGATGAATCACCCAGGATATTCCTTTGCAAGAACAAGTCTGGTCTTCCCATACCACCCTTTATTTGTTCCAGATACAGAGGCCAGAAATAAAAAAAGTACAGAGGACTACTTATTAAGTTGTACCTTGAATGAAAGGTTTACCCACTCAAAGAGAAGCACAATTTTATCATTTATAAAGCGAATAAAGAGGAGAAGGTAGACATGCATTTTGAGGCTAATAAAACAAAGAATGAAAATAATTTTAGAGCAGAATAAATTCATTGATATGAGTACATATACTAGACATCTCATATAAAAAATGCTGCCCTGATTTTCCAAGAATAGTTCTAATGATAAAGCAGTAGGTGAAATACAAATTCAATGCTACCCTAAGATAAGTGAAATTGAGAGTTCAAAAATTCCTTGGTATAAAATGACTATTACTATCATTCTGTCCCATTTTAAGGCAGCCCTGATTGACAAGTGGGTGAGGCACTTCAATGTGTCCTCATTACCAAGCAAAAGGATTATCTTTGGAGATTTACATCGAAAGTGATTTTTGGATATTGGTTAATTTTTTTCATTATGATCAGAGATTTGCATAAATCAATACCAGAAAAAGTAGGTAGACATATGCAGCCTCACAAAATGCATCCAGGCTATGAAATGCTTGTATTATATGAATGCTTAATATCTTTGCTCCATATCATGAAGAATATCTTGATAATCAGGGGAAAAGTGTAATTTCTTGAGAGAAACCATATTTCTCCAGCCATCTTAATGCTTCATCAAGTGACTCTTGCAATATGCTGTGGTGACAGGAATAGAGATTTTGCACTAGATCAACAGTGAGGATTCTCTCTCTCATTGGCAATCAGTCTACTACCCTTGTTAAGTGTCTAATTTGCTAGCTGTAACAGAAAATGGTAAATGCTTCAAATGACATCAGATCTTAAGGAGACCAGACAGTCATCCTGGACCAGGTAAAGTACATTAGTTACCTTCTGACCAAGAGGGTGCAGTAATTTTGCCTTGTTCTTTATCTCAATTGTTCTTCCTCACCAGTATAATTCTGCTGGCAATAACAACTATGTATTTCTAATTACCTAACATAACCATTTTATGATGTACCACATAATAGTGTTCCAAAGAGATTTATTTTATATAGAAAATGAGCTTGTGTTCCATAGATTCACTGGTCATATTAAGTAATACATTAACCTAGAAAGTATTACCATTATAGAATGGTAGCTGAGCCTCTTGAAAACTCAGTTACAGTGTCACTTCTCAAAAACATCTTGCAAGTTAGTAGAACTGTCCTGAGATACACTATTTGCTCCAACTAACAGCTAAGATAGAATGATCTTTCTTTCATAGCCAGTGCATATGATTCCCAAAACAAAGAAAAGGGAGAGACATCTCATTCTTCCACCTAATGAGCTACTTGAAACTTTTCCATCTCCACTGTCTTGGACTTTGCTTGTTGGGATGTCTTGATACCCAAGGAAGACATAATTATACCAGGGTGTACACAATGGTTACATTGAAGGAGTCATTGAGGCAATCATGTGACCATTTTGGACTCTAAATTATCACTACAAAAACAGGCAAAAAAACGGGTTAATTTAGTAAACTGATCCTGATTATCAAAGGAATAGAATGATATTATCGCCAAGATGGAAATGTATATATATCTGGAATTTAATTAATGCTTGAAGTGCTTCTAATGGCTTCAATTATCAATACCCCCTGATAGCAATTAATGGAGAACAGCTACATTCAAAGCATGTAGAACCACCAAGTGCTGCATGAGAAGATTTGACTCACTCCAAGGGCTGAAAAATCAGCTCAGTGTGTTGGTTGAATGTAGAGGTAACATGGTAATGGAAGAAGGAAAGACTGACATAGGTATACCCATGTTTGCTTCCTTGCTTTTTTATGTATACATATCTTGATTAAGCTCTTCTTTTTATTACCTATCCTACCCTTCTCCCCAGATTTTTTCTTTTTAGCCAGGTATACTTGTGTTGCAAAAATAAGAATTTATTGAACAGGTTATAGACTATTAAAATGGAATTAATACTGAAACAGGAGAAATAATTTAAAGGTGATACTGTGAATTTCCTGTTTTCATTTATAGATGCAATAAATGCACTATATTATACTTATTTTTGTGGTTATTGTTACCAAGAAGCTTAGATATAGAAAAGGGGTGGATATAGAAACTGTATAAATAAGGGAGTTGACTATAGAAAGATCACGTGTTGGTTCATTAGTACTGATTCCATAGCCCTTCCAGAATCCCTTCCTGTACTTCATAGAATAAAGTTTATAAACAATGTCTTCCATTATTCTTTAAAGATGTTAGAATTTCAGATATTATTCCTTTGCAAAATTTATTTCATATTAATATACATGGAAAAGAGACAGCAAGAAAGGAATATTTTGATGGCCGGGATCATTTTCAGGCTTGAGGTTCTTAGCCTGTTCCTGTTTAGCAATAAGTAGCTTTCTGAAATTCTAGCCTCTTGATTATGGCAGAGGGTTTATGCAGTGATTTGGTTATGCATGGTAGCCTGGAGAGTTTTTATTTCTGTAATTCTAAAATTACAAATTTATTTGGACAATAAAGAGCTAACTGTCTGTAATTAATTATGGACTTCTCCCATTTCAGTTGCTTTTAAAATTCAACATAATAATTCCTTATTGAAACTGAGAGGACCTTCTATAACTATCCAAGGTGTCAAAAGCCAGAAATAAAAAGTATTTATCATTGCCTAAAGGCAACTCCGCTGAAATGAGTGGAGGCATTAAACCAGCTCTCATGGGAATATTCATATCCTCTTATGTGAAGCATGTGAGGGATTGCAATTGCTGTAAGCTTTAAGAATACTTAGAAATAAGGCATGCAATGGGACATTATAGGTAGTAATAAAATAAATTATGTTAACATCAAATTCATAAATTATTTCAAAATTGAAAGCAACAAAGTAAAAATAAATTCTGGAGATACACAGTGTCAAAATATTGTGGGTTTTCCTCACTTATACAAATAATTATGGTAATAAAATAACTATATTTAACACCAAAAACACATTGTTTATTAGAAAGCATAAAAGGCCTTTTATATAAGTAGATTATGTAGTTTTTCAAAAACCAATGTTAGTAATTTTTCTGCTTTAACTGGGCTTCAGTTGCTGAGTGATTCTCTAAAGTGGGTCACCAATGATGTCTCATGTAGATCCCAGCGTGTTACAACAGTGTCACCTGGATATCATTCCTACCTCACCCTTCATACCATTTCAGGCAACTCTTTCCTTTCAAGCTACGACTCATGTAGCCACCTCAAAACAGGTTTATTTTCACTTCCTGATGGAAATCCTAAATTGGTGCACAATCTCTGAGCCTCTGAAGTATCCTATTTGTGTACATTTTATCTACTTGCTATTGATGTACAATAATTGTTGGTTGGTTTCTTGTTACTACTAAACTATGTCTAAAGAGTATTTTTTAAAGCTCTTTCCCTCATTATCTGGTACAGTCTCCAGTACAGGGCTGGCATTGAATCAGTGCCACTGATTTAGTAAAGTGCTGAATATTGACTGCACACGTTTTCATCACCAGTGGCCCTCAGTGAACAATGCAACAGTAATTTCTGTCATTTCTGTCAATTGAAACTTTAGAATTAGATTTTCACACTCAAATTATCTCTTTTATGCATTGTGCCGAAGATCAATTCATTTGGGTTATAAAGCTCCCCTTTATGCAATGTGACATCATTTCATACTTTAAGTTGCTGTAATCATTTCAATATATTTAAAGTATATTTAAAGGATAAACCTCAGTGACATAAGAATCTGATTAGAAGAGGTAAAAGAAAGAGGGGAAAGGTGACAAATGGCCTTAGAAGAAGGAAAATGACATTTTGGAAGGTGATCCAGCAATGGAAGTTGACACTTAAGGAGCAGTCCAGTCACCTAATGTACATGGCCAATTCACATATAGTTTGCATAGGTATTGCACAGGTATTTTAGCCCAACCAGGCTGCTACAAAATAAAATAATCCACACTGGGGAGCTTGTAAAAATAAACATGTATGTTTCACAGTTCTGGAAGCTGACAGAATGAGATCATGGAGCCTGCATGGTTGGGTGTGGGCCCTGTTCTGGGTTACAGGTTTTTCCTTGTATAATCAATCACATGAAGGAAGGGGACTAGGAAGCTCTGTGGGCTCTCTTGTAAGAGAACTAATCCTATTTATGCGGGATCCACCTCATGACTTAACTACCTTCCAACAGCTCCAACTCATATTATCACATTGGGTATTAGGATCTTACCATACAAATTTTGTGGGGCCAAAGACATTTAGGCAACAGCAGGCATTCATACTAAATTAATTTAAAATTACAGTTGGTTATGACAATGGCAGAAAAAGAAACAAAAAAAAAAAAGAAATAGGATTGCAGACAACATTTCAGAGCTAGAAGGGCAGCAACATTTTTCCAGGAAAAACTTTCCAAATATTGTAGGACCCAGTCAGAGATAGGAAATGTGACAAATGCTACCTAGGTTTTAAGGAGAAATGTAATCCAAGAAAATAGACTGCCAATGATCTAACCAAATTTACCTGACTGTCATTCTTTCTTGGGATGGACTATTGAGTAAACAGAATACAAGCAGATAATGCACCTCTGATACTTTCATTAACACTAACATTTCATTCCAGTTATCATTATGTGGATATGATGAAGTTATTAATCTAATCTCTGTGTTACCATGATTAGCTTATGAATAAAGATGACTCTAATATTGCAAATGGACATGATCAATAGTTCAAGTAAAGAGAAATTATAGAGCTTTGAAAACAGGCAAAACATGTAACAAAGGCTTACAATTTGCTACTAACCACAACTTTATGCCTGATCTGACAATCTTTAATTTTGGGATATGGTATATTAATCAGATAACTTTAAATTGGAGGTATTTTAAGTAACATTGGAAATTATTAAATATGCTTCCTTATTTTATTTGTTATTAGTAATGTGATGCTTAGATCCAAGCCAACAGTATTAGTAGCCTTTAAAGTAATATTTGTCAATTCATTTCAACTTAAATCACATACATGAAATCACATATATAAAATTCATCTTGTATCACAAACATAAAATAAAAATAAATTCAAACAAACCAAAAATAACTGATAATATGTAAGTGATTATGATATATATTGGTGTCAAAGGCTGTGCTTATACATTCAAAGGAGGTTGGAGTGATATGAAATAAAGGATATTTTGAGTTAAAGGATATTTATAAAACTAATATAGTCTAAATAAAGTAATATATGCTAAGAAAATTGTAAGCACACTTTTTCACATCCCAGAATTATTTTTGATTGTGAATCCCTTACACTATTGTGAATTGTGTCCATATAACTTTAAAAAAATGTTAAGTGGTTATTTATCTAAACTATTAAGGTCATATTTGTGTATTTGATTTTGATTTAATGAATTACCCAAAAGACATTCTTTCCTCTTTGGTTGTGGACTTACTTTGCCTCAGAAGCACTTCTAGTATGAAATGTTATACACATAGAACATTGGGTGAAGTATATAAGCTTTTACTTTTATGTTATGACTTTGCTAAATAGCTACTTAAACTTACTGAAAATCACATATGAAGAAGAATTCATTATCTGCAAAATAATGTAGATGAATTTTAAGTGTTTTCCACTTCTAAAGTTTTCATACTTCTATCAATTAAATTACTGGATATTCTTTAAAACTTCATTTCAGAAATACTAATAGCATGAATATCTTGACTACAGAGTTTTTCTTGTAAAGATAGGATCTGTAGATAGAAATAAATAACTGAAATATAAGTAACTAATATCAGGATATATGCTACAGTATCCATCCCTAGATTATTCATTTTAATAGAATCTGCTGCCTTTATGTATCTCTTTTCCCCACTCTTCACTGAAAGGGACTCAAAATCTTTGGACACATTGGAATAAAGAATTTCATCTGTAGTTTTCATTGGAAGTTAATACAATTAGCTAATGTTTATTTTCATGAATCAATAAGCAATGCCCTATAACAATCTTGAAAAAAATGAGTATAAATAAGGTACCAGTCCTGTCAAGTATCAAGACTATTTAATCAAAAATTATTTTAAAAGTTTATTTTGATCTAAAAATAGCTAACCTATACCCATTATTTTTTGCATTGTAATATACAGAAACTCAGAGGGTTAAAAGAATAAACATTTGCCACTGCTCATGAGTCAACTGGATGGTCCTTTTGAACTTATACAGGCGCAGATCACCTGGACTGGGGTTACTGATGCATTTGATGCCTTCTTTAAACAACACTGAGAAGAAAATTAAGGCTTAGGTCGATTTGAACCTCAGCAAACCCATTCTTCTCAAAATGTAGAAATATTAACAAAGCTTTCAAAGTTGGAGAATAAGTTCACTACAGCCACAGAACAGTTGACCAATTCCTAATTAAAAATTTAACTTCCAACTATTTTTGAAAGTGGAAGCCACTGTCTCAAGTTGATAATTTTGGTTTCATGTCAAAGAACTCTTAATAGTATAGTTTGAATCTTCAGGATTTCTGTTTCATTTTAGAATACTTATAAATTTCCTATAATCTTCATACTACTAAAGATAACAATTGTTTTTCTTTGCAAACAATAGCTAAAATATTAACCATTAAAGAATATTATTGTATAAAACAGAATTAAAATAGTTAGAAAGGGCTTCAGAAATTCTGAGGAAAACTTCTGCAGTGAGAATCAGAATATACAAGGCCTGTGGTTACCATATTTCCTATTGTTCTCAGAATATCAAATTAGGATATAGTGCAAGTTAACAGGCTGAATCGAACAATTGCTTTGTTCCAGGTATTTTACTCAAGGGATTACGTCTAATTGTTATAACAACATTTTGAAGTAGTACCATTTTTAAAAAAGAACTTATTTTAAAGCAGTTTTATGTTCAAAGCAAAATTGTAAAGAAGGTACTGAGGTTTCACATACAACTGCGGCCCCACAAATGCAGAGCTTCACCCATTTTAATCTCCCACCAGAATGGTTTATTTGTTACAACTGATGAGCCTACATTGACATCATTATCACCCAAAGTCCATAGTTTAATTTAGGCTTCACTCTTGACATTGTACATTCTATGGGTTTGGACAAAAGTATGATAACATATATCCATCATTATAGTACCCTGCCCTAAAAATGTTCTATGCCCCACCTATTCAGCTTTCCCTTCCCCCAACCTCTGGCAATCACTGATCTTTTTATTGTCTCTATAATTTTCCCTTTTGCAGAGTGTCACAGAGCTGGAATCACAGTAGGTAGCCTTTTCAGACTGGCTTCTTTCACTTAGTAACATGGATTTTAGGTCACTCCATGGCTTTTCACGACTTAATAGCTCATTTCTTCTTTAGTTCTGAATAACATTCCCACTGTGTGGATGTACCACAGTTTATCCATTCACCTGTTGAAAGACATCTTGGTTGCTTCCAAGTTTTGGCAATAATTAAGAAAGCTGCTATAAACATCTATATGTAGGTTTTTTTAAACATAGTTTTTGATTCATTTGGGTAAGTACCAAGGAGTGTGATTGGTGAAATATGCAATAGAGTTTGTTTAGTTTAGTAAAATATAGTCAGTCCATCTCCCAAGGCAGTTGTACGATTTTGCATTCCCACCAGAAATGAATGAGAGTTCCTATTGCACCACATAATCACCTGCACACAGTTTTGTTAGAGTTCTAGATTTAGCTACTTAATTAGGTATGTAGTGGTATCTTACTGTTTTTTTAATTTACACTTCACTGATAACAATCAATGTGGGGCATATTTTCATACATTTATTTTTGATATATATATATATATTCTTTAATTATTATTACCATTTTGAATAAAAAAGGAAATGAGAATCAATAAGCTTAAGTAACTTGTCAAGGTTATACAGTTGAGAAGAAATGAGTTAAATTCTAGATTAACCATCTGATTTCAAAGCTCAAGTTATTTCTATGATAGCATAGTGTCCTTTGGTTCATCCCAACTACAATATTCCGTATTTAGAGACACTACATATTTGAAAGTCCTCTTCTGAGTTATATTAAGGAATGAAATGGTTCCTTAATACAACTGTTTACATTCCTTAATATAACTGGTTTATATTACTATAAATGGTTAGTCATTTCTCAAGGACTACTATATGAAATTCTTGTTTGTCTGCCTTTCCACATGAATAAATATTGGTGGTAGCCCTTGGCCCTGTCCAGTGCTCTAGTCACCTAGGAATCCGCTTACCTCCCTGATTACAGAGATGCTGTCTCTAAACAACAGCAAATGCTTTCAGATTAGTAACTCAAGGTCATAAGAAATATCATATATTCAACCATCATTCAGAATTTAATGAGTATTAATTAGGCATTTACTGCTAATACACAGAGGGGACAACAAGATCAAACGTAGTAGTTAAGTTGTGAAAAAAACGAGTAGTGCTGAAAATAATGCTAATTGACTCCAGAAAAATAAAGGCTTCTGTGAACTGACATATTCTTTCTAGTCAAATGATGGTTGAAATTTCAAACATGAGCCAAATCCAAAAGAAGTAAAAATTGCAAAGATAGAGTGAATGAGTTAGCATTGTTAGTGTTGCTTGTTTAGTTCACAATGCAGCCTGGGCAATAATTTAAAAAAAGGTAAGCATGGAACCAAAAAGGCACTGAAACTTCATTATTGTGTCTGATTGTGGGAAGAAACTAAGATGTGGTTGGAAGTCAGAGCATCCTCTTGTGTTTTATTGAGATTTGGCCAAATTTATTAGAGAAAACAAAGTTTTACAGTGGTAAGTATTGAGGTGGAAGATTAAGAGTAACCCCTAGATGCACATGGGAATCTCCTATGCCCAAATATAGGTTAATAAAAGATTTCATAAGATTTTTCTATGAATGGGAGTCAACACTCATATTCACAGATCCTGACTAATCTGAAAAATATCAGTGTAAATACAGTTTATTCTTTATCTTACATTCAAGCCAAGTTTTCTGTCTCATAAAAAAATTGTAAAAGTCACCCATGCTTTCTAAGGGGATGAGGAACAAACTATTAAATTGGATAAATGTAGGAGTGGGAACTATCTTTGCTCGCTCAGCTACTCCTTTTCTTCAAAGGGAATACTCCTTTGCTTTCTTCTGTTCCTCCCTCCCATAAGTTTGCATAATGGTGAAACTCTATTCTACAATGAGAAACCTACATTTATACAACTAACTTCCAACAAGGTGAGACGGCTTAATTGTGAGTACAGCATGAGGAAGCCCTTTATCACTACACATTTAAGTTAAAACTTTGCCTTTATCAGTTAAAAAGAAAAACAGTGTTTTGATCTCTATCTGCCTGTGTCCTATGTCTATTTCTTGATGTGTTAGAGCTCAGGGAGAGAAGATGGTGCTACTTATTGGGCTCCTTCCAAACCTACCGGTATTAAACGTCGATTATTTACTGTTTACACTGTGTTGTCAGAGATGGAGATTTGTGCACAGGTGGGAATTAGGGAGTATCTGGAATAATCCCTATGAGAGCATGAAGGAACAGCCAGATGGAGAAGTTGAACTGCAATTCAGTACAATATAGGACTCGTCAATATCATAGGCAGTTATGAAGCTGAATGACCAATAAGTTTCCTAAATTATCCTTTTTTTTATCCCTGCATCACTCAGTTACTGGAGACAAGCATATCATAGGAAAGAATCAGCCTTGGGAAAAGTAATTAGTGCCTTGGGGCTACTATGTAATAAATAAACCACAGCATCCTCTTGCTTCACATATTAAATTGTTTGACTTATAAAATATATTTTTTTGAAAATTAAGAATAGGTCTGAGATAAGCAAAAGATAGAGTTGATTAAAAAGCAAATATGAAAGCAAATATTGATAGGATTCTTTTCTCCTGGAGAATAAAATTAAGCCACTTGGACTGAAATGGGAAGAAAAGTGTGGAAAAAACAGATAGTTAGGTAAGGAGGAGGCAAGAGATGCAAAATCCAAAGGCTTTTAAATGTAAAACAAAAGAGAAAATATTTTGCATAATTTTTGCTGATTCAGGGTGCCACTGACTATTCATGGCTATGAATTTACTATACATTAACATTAACATTATTTAATTTGAAAAGTCTCTTATAGACTAGATATTTTCAGAACTGTCCTGTTAGAAAATAATTTAAAATGTCAAATGCACATCGCATTCTTTTAAAATGAAGATGTTATTGGTCGATAAACTCAGTGAATCCTCTTGGTCAAAAAGTAAAGAATTCCGGTCTTTTCATAAAGGATTAACTATGACAGGTATTGTCCTCCCACCATATATTTATAGAAAACTGGACGAAACATAGAAGACAACTGTTTTCAGAATGGATAACAGGTTCCAGAGGATGGTGATCCTTGAGAAGGGAAACTGCCCTGGGCAGTGTGCACGCAGCAGCCTGAGGAGTGGAAGCCCCACAATCCTGCAGTCTCTACGGGTTGGAAAAAAAATGATCATATTGCGATAAAGACTAAATGCTAGAATATTCTGAACAAAGTACCAGAAAGGAAACAGATAAACAGAACGAGCTCCAGAAATCTACAGAAATCTGCTTGACTCTTAGAATACTATCCCATGGATGATAAGCTCAGGGAAAAAACTACCAGTAAATAGGTCAGCCATTTTCAGAGTTCATAGGGCTGGGAAGTTTCTAACCTCACAGACTCAAGAAACCTTGTAAAAACAGGGCACTAAGTAGAGACCTTCAAAAATCATGTCCTAGTGCTTGGGCTAGATTAGACCCACTCTAAAGAATGCTCTTGGCACACCTCAAAATGCTCAAAAGCAAATGTCTAAAATGTAAAACTGATCTTCATTGATTTATGTGTATCTATGAACAAAATCTATACTTTATACTTTTTAATTTTAATTTTTTTTCAGTCTTTTGAATTTATTGAAGCTCTTTTGTGTTCTAATATGTAATCTATTCTGGAGAACATTTCATGTGTACTTGAGAAAAATGTGTATCCTGCTGTTTTAAGTGTAATGTTCTGTATATATTGGTTAAGTCTGTCTAATCTATTACCTGTGTTCAATGGCTGTGCTCCTGTGTTTGGTGCACAGATATTTACATCCTCTTGTTGGACTAACCCCTGCATTATGTCTTGTCCCTCTTTGTCTCTTGGTACTCTCTGTTCTGAAGTCTATTTTGTCTGATATAAGTACTACTCCTACTGCTTTGCTCTCCCTTTTATGTATGAAATATCTTTTTCCATATCTTCACTGTCTTTAGGTCTGAAATGAGTCTCATAGGCAGCATATAGATAGGTCTTGTTTCTTTATCCATTCTGCAACCCTATGTCTTTTGATTGGTACAGTTAATCCATTTACATTTAAGATAATTATTGATAGGTATATAATTATTGCCATTTTATTAATTGTTTCTGAGTCTTGTAGTTCCTCTCTGTTCATTTCTTCCTTACACACTTCTCTTGTTATTTGATGATCTTCTTTGTTGTTATGTGTGTATTTCTTTCTTAAATTTTTTTGTGTATCTATTATAGGCTTTATGTTTGTGGTTATCATAAGGTTCATAGACAGTTTCCTAAATATATAATAGTCTATAATAAGTTGATAGTCACTGTATTTCAAACATAATCTAAAAGTAATACTTTTTGATTCTTCCTGCTCTGTACTTTATGTATTAGATGTCATAATCTACATTTTTTGTGTATCCCCTAAACTAATTTTCTGTATAATTTACTTTATTACTTATTTTTAAACTTCAAACTTGGTTAGTAAGTAATTGGTCTACTACCTTTACTGTAGGCTTATTTTCACTGAAGAAAAATATTTAGGCTTAAGAATTTGCCTATCTACAGAAGTCTCTTTAACATATCCTGTAAGGCTGGTTTGGCGGTGGTGAATTCTTTTGGCCTTCATTTATCTCAAAAGCTTTTAATCTCTCTTTCAATTCTGAATGATACCCTTGCTGGGTAGAAGATTCTTGTTTGAGGTTCTTCTGTTTCAATACTTTAAATATTTCATGCCACTCCCTTTTAACCTGTAAAGTTTCTGCTGAGAAATCTGCTAATAGCCTTATGGAGTTTCCCTTACAGCTAATTGTCTGCCTCTCTCTGGCTGCTTTTAATATTCTCTCTTTATCTTTAATCTTTGCCATTTTAATTACTACATGTCTTGGTGCTGTCTTCCTGGGGTTCCTTTTGTGAGAGGCTCTCTATGCTTCCAGGACATAGGTGTCTATATCATTTTAAAGATTGGGGAAATTTCCAGCTATTATTTCTTAAAAGAGAATTTCTACTCCTTTGTTTCTCTCTTCTTCTTCTGGAACCCCTATTATGCAAATATTGTTTTGTTTGGAGTTGTCACACAGCTCTTTTAGCATCTTGTCATTTTTAGAAATTACTTTTTCTCTCCATTCCTCAGCTTGATTGTTTTCCTGGCCTCTATCTTCCATCACATTGATTCTTTCCTCTACTTCCAGCAGTCACTATTCATTCCCTTAATTGCCTTTTTCATTTCAGTTACTGTATTCTTCAGCTCTGAGGGACTTTTCTTAGATTTTCTATCTCTTTGTTGGATATTTTGCTGAGATTATCAATTCTTTTCTCAAGTTCAGTGGACATTGTTATGAATTTACCTTGAAATCATTATCAAGAAGATTGCTAACCTCCATTTAATTTAGCCCTTTTTCTGCTGTCTTGCTTGTTCTTTTGGGAACACAGTCCCCTACTTCCTCATTTTGTCGGGGTTTCTGTGTTTGTTCCTTTGTATTAGATAAATCTTCTATGCCTCCTGGTCTAGTAAGTAATGGCTTTATGAAATACGTGTCCTGTGTTTCTCAGGAGCTCAGGACTCTCTGCTCACCAATGCCTGGTTCTCTTTTGCTTTGGAGCTGCAGTTGCTGTGGGTAGGACCACCTTTTGCCTGCCTCCAGGCAGTGGCTAATCTCAGTCAGCAGAGGGGAAGAGCTCTCCTCTGTAAACTCTTTGTGTGATGTGAGTCGTTTCTGCTGGGATCTGTTGCAAGCAGGGCTTCCCTCTACCTGCCAGTCAGCAATGATGGCTGCTGCTGTGCCAAGTAGGCAGGGCAGGTGCCCAGGGGAGCACAGTGGTGGATCTGAGCCACCAGTGAGGGTGAGCTATACTTTTTTAATACAACACTCAAAACACAAAATCCATGATATATAACATCCAAATAAAATAACCAACAAGTAGAGAAGCAGGAAAATATAAATAAACAGAAGAAAAATAAATCAATACCAATTACAGCAAAAATGAAATAGGCAGGAGAAGACCTTAAAACACATAGGTATTATTACTATGTTTAAAGATGCAAGGGAAAACTTGACCATATTTAGGAAAGAAATGAAATATAAGAAAATCTGTGAATGGAACTTCCATACATGAAAAATAAAGCATTTGATTTTTAAAAAATTAACAAGATGACAATAAGAGAAAAATAGATACTTCAGAAGAAAATGTCAGTAAAAATCAAGATGTACCAATAAACACAAACCAAAATTAAAAAGAATAACTAAGAACAAAGAAAATGAATAGATCTATAGTGACCTGTGGGATACATTCATATAATTGTTAATTCCAGAATGAAGATGAAGAGGGGGAGAAAAATATTTAAAGAAATAATGACCATAAATTTTATATGGTAGGAACTATAAAATCCCAGATACAAGAAGGTAAAATAACTTTATGAAGAATAAACAAACCCCACTAAACACATCACATGGCTCAGAACAATTAATAAAGAGAATCTGTTAAATAATTCAGGTAATAATTCAGGAGTCAAAACCAAGAACAAATATTATGTATGGAGAAGGAAAAGATAGGAATTACACACTAAGAATTTTATACCCAGTAAAAATGTCTTTAATAAATGAAGATAAATCTGTTTTTGAGAAATGAAATCTGGGAGAATTATCAGTTGGCCTATACTACTTGAACGTTTTAAAAAGTCTTTCAAGTAAAAGGAAAATAATATCAAATGGAAATCTGTATATACAAATTGAATGAAACTATTATAAATAGCAAATATGTGGGTCTGTATAAGTGTTCTTATTTTTAATATATTTAAAAGATAATAACTCTTCATGTTGGGTTTCATAACACATGTAGGAGTAAAATAGAGCCAAAGAAAGCACAAAGGATGAGAAGAGGGGAATGGAAGTGTGTTGTTATAAGGATCTTCAGTCATACATCAAGTATAATTTTATTTTAAGGTAAATTCTGATCAATTAAAGATACATCCTATAAACACAAGCACAACCACTAAAAGAGTTCTAGCTAATAAGTTAATAGTGAACAGAGAGTGGAGTCATAAGAAAATTCAATTAAAAAGAAGAAAGGAAAAGAGGGAAATGGGAAGAAAAAAGAGGTACACAAAAATAGAAAACAACCAAGATGAGAGATTTAAAACCATTTTCTTAAACATGAATGACCTAAACCAAAACTATTCCATATAAATATAATTTAAGCCATTAACATAATCAAAATATTTCTGTTATCCACCTTAAGAATAAAAAAGTTAATTTAAATTTTATATTTAAACAATTTTAAATATTAATTTTTCAATGGGTAAGCAATATAAAATCATTAATGACATTTTACATTTTATTCTACATCATTGAAAGATAAAGCGCATTTTACACTTATAGTATGTTTTATTAGTTATCAATTCAGCAATGTTTCAAAGTTCAATAGCCACATGTAGTTAGTGGCTACTACACTGAAGAGTGCATTAGTACACACATGAATTGAAATAGAGACATTGTCATAGTAATAATAATTTTTAAAAAAGACCAAACTGTATTCTGTTCCAAGAAAGTGATTTAAAAACATACAGATGCAGATAGAATAAAATTAAAAATGGAAAAATTCACCAGGCAAATACCAACCAAGAATGCTGGAGGAGATATATTAATATCAGATAAACTAGACTTCAGAACAAGATATATTTCTAGGGATAAAGTGAGAGTCTTCAGAATGATAAAGTACTCTATTCATCCAAATTCTCTAATGAACTACTTTAATGCTTGAATATCTGAATAACAGAGCCTCAAATAGATGATGAAACAAAAACCAATGGAAAAGTCTGAAGCTATTGTGCATTTACAGATATATACAGAAAGATGTCGTTTTTACACAGTAATTTGTTAGTAGAAACACACACTTAATTTGACAAGAATATGTGTTTCACATGTTTTGGCACCATTATTCATCTGTAATGCCACTTCTTCTGTGCAATGAAAAAAAGCAGAACATTTATACTTGATGACTGCATACCAAGATATTCTAATAAAATATGCTCTCTGTATTCTCATGCATGAGTTCCTCTTATTTTTATTTTTTTCATGATCTATTTCACAGGTAAATTGAACAGTATCTATAGATTTTAATGAATAAACCTATATAGCATAAAATATTCTTTATTTTCAGGTTTCCTGATGGAATTTTTTCTATCAGTATTTTATTTTGATAGGGATAGATGTAACAATTAATGTATAATCTAGGCATATATTATCATAAACTGCAAATAGCAATTAGGGATATGAAAATAAATGACATACTCAGGGATTTGTAAAAATTCTTTCCATATATAATAGAAACAAAAAACTACAATGAGAAATAACAATAAAGAAGGAAAGATGAAATTGTTAGAATTTATTAAAGTTATGATTCTTAGAACCTATACAGTGAATATAGATATAGCTATAAGCATAGAAATTGATGCATACATTTTATGTAGGAATTGATCACCTTTCATTATTTAAGATATTGCAGGCATGATTCATTTGGGAAGTGGAATAAGAACCTTCTTAAATGGCTTCTTAGTTGTTGATGTATCAGGTGGACTACAGCCACACGTCAATAACCTACATAAAAATACTTGATAACTTTACAAGTAAGGTAAAACATAAATATGTGAATGCAGGTCTACTGCAACTCCATTTTTTCTAAGATTATAGAATTCTTATAAATTATAATTCATACTTTGCTTCTGATTTATCAACCTCTTTAACCATTTGTATTGTATAGAAGTAAAGTATCAATTTAGCTGACAGCACTCATTACATGAACTGACCATTTTTGTCTAATAAGTTTGTCACAAGTATTAATTACACTTGATGACTTCAGTAATGCATACTTTCAGGGCTTTTCTGTGTCCAAGCTCTTTGTCCTGCATATCAAGATATTCTAGTAAAATATGCTCCTTACATTCTCATGCATGAGTTCCTCTTATTTTTATTTTCTCTTTTTATAATCTATTTCACAGATAAATTGAAAAGTATTTTGAACATTACAAAATAAAATATCAACTACAACTATGAACCATTAAAATATTTAATATCTGATTCGGAAACCTAAAATAGCCAGTATATTTCAATGAAATGCAGGCATAAAATGGTTGGTAGAAAATTATATTAGAAGACAGAAATACTCCATGCCAACCCCTAGGCTCAGTGCTCTAATAAATTATCTCATTACAGTCTCACAGTGAACACTTGAAGAATATATCAACGCTCATTTGCCTGTGAATAAACTGATGTTCACAGGGTTTAGTAGCTTGCACAAAATCCACTTATTTTTCTAAAAGTAAGTCTCATATATTTCAACTCTACCCTGTTATCTTCAGTCAGAGAAAAGAAGCTCATGGAGTGCCAGCCTCTCGGACACTTTTTGTAGGTTTATTTGACAACACATCAAGGTGTTAAGGCAAAAGCAGCTTGGGCTGGGTAGACTTTAAAACTGCATGGTTAGTTAGTATTCGACTGGAATGCCTATGATAGAAATTCCTCCAAAAGTTTAACCTTTCTGAATAATAGTGCTAAAAGAATTATAGAATTTTCTCTCTTTGATTCCAGAAACAATAGCTTAATGCATACACATTAAATTTATTTATATTTGTTCATATCTTACCACCTTATAAGTACAAATATGTGCATTAATAAATACAAATTCCTTATATTCTCTGGGAAAAATATACAAAAAGCAGCCTTTCCCCATTGAATTTTTCCATATGATTCTATTCTATGATATCTGCTTGGCTTAGAATGCATAGGACAGTTTTGCAGCAGAGTAGTGGAATTCAGTGCCTCCTGGTTCAGCCTTAAGAAATCCCCAGTAATTCTGGATGACTGAGTTTTATTATTATATCTGAGAAAATATGGTAAGAATGAATTCTATTGGTAGATATAAAATCTCTGTGTTGAAAAATGATTGGGATTGTATATTTCTCTCTACTCCTTTATTCTGAGACTGTTTCTAAATTCGTACAGTAAGGCACATACCTTCCAAATGATGACAACACAAAATATGTAGCTGTTGCTGCTCTAACAGGATAAATAAAGAAAGAACTTTGGAGTCTGAGAGACCACGTTTTAAGTCCTGTTTGTCTTGTATAAAATATGTGACCTCTAGTATGTTTCCCTTTTACAACATGTTTAATCATATATAAAAGGGAAAACTATTATGTTTGATTCACTGGTTTCTCTGAAAATTAAATGAAATATTAAATAAAATACGTAAAAATCTTAGCTCCTAACAAGAGTTCAAAAAATAAATTTAACTTCTCTTGCTTCCTTTACTCACCAATTTTGAATCACTAATTAAACATATTTCTGGTTATCCTAAATAAAATATATACCCAGTGAAATCAGAAAGCTTTAGAATTGTTTAAATTCCTTTTTAACCATAAGCTAGACAGAAACAGGTGAATAATTAATTTAAAATTTTGGATCTGTGTAGGTGTTATAGTTCTTTCTATTGATATCCCTTTCCATTTTCAGGATAATGTTTATGTGCATCTTTTGCAAATGACCCATCTAAAGATGGAAAAATATGTTCAGATAAACTTATTGACCACCTTAAGTGAAGCACATGGTTGTTGACTTTCATATGATTTTGTTTCAGCAAAAAATTCATACGTACTGTGATGAATAATATTACCAAACCGAAAATGTTTAGGTATTGTGAATAACAAGTTTTCTATTGCGTTATCACTTAGTTATAACACATAATCATAAAGATAATTGGTAGTTGACTTTGTATCCTGAAATATTTAAATTATCCTTGGTAAAATAGTTAATCCCTGGCAAAATGATTTATTTGCTAATGCTATACCTAGAACAGGGTTCAAATTCAGTTGTGTGAATGATATGCCTTGAACTGTCAGTACATCGTCTCTTATGCCTTGGGTAAGAGGCCTTGGCACATAGCAGCTAGGTGTGTAGTTCATGCCTAGTCCACTAAAATAGCAAATAAAGAACCAGGTTTGTTGAAATAACAGCAATATATATATGTAATAACTGAAACCTATTAAATAAAATTTAACATAGAAATTTTCATTACTATTGCATACCTTTCAATACTACATGTGAAGGCATGTTACTTAATGGAGCCTCGTATCATTATTTGAAGAAAATTACTTCACAGAGGTTTTTTTTTTCCAAGGTAACCTTTGATTGAATTTCACAGTATAGGTGTGAGGTATATTGACTATCTTTTATTTCTGCAAGTTTAATTCATTCCAAATAATAGTCTCTACTGATGGAAACTCATTTTCTTATTTCATACATGTGAAGTGTGTAATAACACCTGAAACCTAGTTCTTGCATACATAAATCAATATTTTTCAACCATAAATGTCATTTCCCCCACAGGTTTTGCTACTTTGATTTAAGAATCATCATGGTTCAAAGTACAGGTTTATTCCTTAGAGAAGCAGGTTATTAGAAGCAAAATAATCACCCAGATTCATTGAACAGCTGATATTTTAGCTTAGCTGTATATAGAGATACAGACAATATCCCCATAAAGAAGTTCTTATTTACTAGGGGCATAACTACAGTCATTAAAGGACCTGACAATGACTTTAAGACATCATATGAACAAAATGCTTTAGAAGGGGCTAGAATGTTAATATTATGATGATGTTTTATTATGCTAAGAACAGTTAATCTTGCATTTCCAAGGATATGAAGCATGTTACCATTTCCTAGAGTGCTGTGAGGCTTTCAGTGGTTTTAATCTCCCCCACATATTTATGATAAGACATTACACAAAAATAAAGGTAACAAAAATTTAAAACTTGAGTAGGCACTTATTCATTTCATAAATTTAGTACGTAAATTGTCCTAGCCATGAACTTTCACTGAAATGTTAAGACATTTAATTAGACCATATGAAGACTATTTAATAATTAAAGCAAGTTTATCATTGCTCTGAAGAAGAACATTTCTATTTCAATTTCCAGTGCATCTAAATATATTATTATGTGTTTACCAGAGTCTTGACAGATGTTTGCCTATAAGTCCCATAGTTAAAACTTTGTCCTTTGTAAGAAGTATGAGATTGCGCAGGAAAGGAATACAGTTCTCCACTATTCTTTCTGGCCTTCAGAATAGCCCAGTTCATGCTGAAAACCGTCCTGGTTTTGCCCAGGACTGAGGAGTTCTTGGGACATGAGATTTTCAGCACCAAAACCGAATGTCTCAGACAAACTAGGATGGGTTAGTCACCCTGGTTTCCCTGATCTTGCTCCCTTGTATTCACTTGGACCAGACGGATGACGTAAGCCCGAGCGAGTCTGCCTTTCTGTTCTTCCTGTCATTAATTAATGGACCCACACATAGTAAACTTGATAGCTATTGATAATAATATTTATATTCTCAAGGGTCCAGAGACCTTAGCATTTGAACTTTTTCATTTCAAGATAGACTTGTGTTGTTGCCTTACCACATCAGACACCTGCTGCCCACTTGGGTGATAAATTCAGTAATGCCTCTATAAGAAAGGATGTGTGTTTTTAAGTGAATTTCTGCTTGAGTAGAAAAAAAAAATGACTCTGAAAAGGGAATGTGGGTCTGTATGGAATGTCTTTTAAATCTGAGGCTATGCACTCCAGCAACAGACAGAGCATTGTTTGGCTAAGAAAACCTGGTAGTTTTGCACATGAGTATCTGCAGAGATTCAAATAAATAAACTGTCGTGCATATTCCTGTGATGACATATTCCTGCTGCACAGCTTATTTGTAATGACAAAAAAAAAAAAAGTGAGGGTAATCCCTCCCGAACACAGTCTCTGGAGCTAAACTAGATGAATGAAAATTTTGACTATGCTCTTTACCTGCTATATGAACTTGAACTAGCTAATAACTTCTCTGTGCTTTGTTTTCTCATCAGTAAAACAGAGATTAAAAAAAATATATATATATATGCTTCATAAGTCTGGGTAATAGATAAGTAATGTTTTTAGAGTGCTTAATAAGATGCTGCATAACATGGTGCTAGTAACAGCTATACATGTGCAATTATTACTATGATTGCTTTTGAGCCATTGAGTGATTTGTCAGTGTATTGACTATGGTCAAGCAGAGAGGCAGTGGAGAGCAAAACCTTGGTGCCCAGTTTCCCGTGTTAGAGACATGCCTCCACCACTTAATGACCTGAAAAGGTGATTTGTGTCTGTTTCCTCATTATGAATTGATACTAATAGTAAAGCCCACGACAGAGAATTGGTAGAGAATATGCATGTACCAAATGTTATTATTGCTATTATTATTCCGTGACCTGGAGGGGAGGGAAAGGATATACCAGCCTTCCTAACTTGAAAATCTATATAACTCCCAGGGAATTAGATAGGGGGGCTATTTCCACTACGATACTCTTATTCTACATATATACTAGTAATTATTTACTTCCAGAAAAGATAAAGCTCAGAAGTATTAAATGTAAACGAATATAGGGTCCCAGAAGAAAACGCAAATGAGTATAGTTTATGAGAATTAAGAAATAAGGAGTGATTCAAACTAGAATATTGGGGAATGTGTGCATTCTAAATATTCTAAAATAATTCAAATTAAAAAGCAATAGATTTCTGATCTGTATGAATCAAACCCCTTTTAGGAGCTGAATTCAGCCTATCTGCTACCAGTTAACAACCTCGGCTTATGGCATCTCCATATTATTAGTTTCTTGATTTTTTAGATGTTTTCAAACTGCATTTTGGAAAATACTTTTTTGGTCACTTCAGAATAGTATTCTACTTTCCAAAAATGGCAACCATATTACAAATCACCAAAATTAAATGATATATTCTGATTGAAAAATAGTTCATTTTTCCTACATAAAGAAAAGGTATGTATATAGTTGAATTATATTAAATATTAGTATAAATATTAAATAATTTATTTCTTCGGAGCATGGGTCATTGAGTTTAAGTAAACTATTATTATTTTAAAATATTGGGAAATAATTTTAGATGTAGATTCACATCTGTCCAAAGTTTCTAAATCCTAGAGGAATGGACTATTATTTTTATTTTTCAAATATTCTCAGGTTAATAAAAAATAATAGCATTATCAGAAATCTGTCCCCTTTAATATATAATCACTTTTTTTGTATTGTACATATGTAGTTATTCAAATGGTCTACCACTTCTCCTTTCACACGGCAACTTCCTCTAATAGTATATGTTCCCAGCTTCAGGGACGATATTCCAACTTCATGATTTGTGCCATATGTACTTACCAGCTGTAATGATATTTCATTAACATTTATCTTTGCATACGCTTTCCTTTTTATAACTATATATGTCTATCTTCCTTTGCACCAAATTCAGATCATTTGGTCTAGCTTTGCCCCTTGAGATTCCAATGTAGAATTGGCAATGTCAGCTTCATATAGCAGAGAACTGCCAGAAAGGAAAGTCATTAGTGCTACAAGTCCCTTTATCTTCTATAGGAGTGTGCTTCCCAGGGCAAATGAACATTTTCCGTATTCACACCAATGGGAGTTCTGGGCATACCAGCTTGCAATTGACTTACCAGAACAAATGCTTGCACATCTCTACTGGGCTGCATGTATATGAAAAAAGTTAGTAGGGAGACATTAAGGAGAACTACCCTTAATCGATATTGACAAATAAAATAGTTTCTTAATTGGCAAGAAGCTGTTTGAAGATTGGCAAACTCTGTTTCCTTTTGGTAGCTTTGTTTCTAAACATTAGGCCTTTCTTAGTAATATACAAATTCATTCCATCCAAGCTTTACCCACTTTAATTACTTGTTATACTTTGATATAAACACATGGAAATAGGACTAAGATGTTCAAAAGCAATCACATATATGGTGGAATTTCAAAAGTAATAGCACATGTCCAAAGACATAGTCTTACAGAGCACTTGAGAAATCCTTTAGCTTTCATTTTAAGATTATCTAAGATACAAAGATGCCCTTTAACTATCAAAGAAACCAGCAAACTCTGGGTACAGGACGGAAGATGATTTCCAGAGTTACTACAAGACATAAATGCCTGTTTTTTTGACCAAAAATCAAAGGCCTATAATAAAACAGTAAAGTATGGCCCATTCAAAAAAACAAAAGAAATCAAAAGAAATTATCCCTAAGGAAACCAGACTTCCTATAGAAAGATGTTTTTAAAAAGCTCTCTTAAACATGTTCAAACAGCTGAAGCTGAAGATGTGGACATAGAAAAGTGATATATGAACAAAATGAGAATATCAAAAATTAACTAATTCTTTGAAGCCATCATTACCCAGATTCCATATAAACAGAATCATTAAATACATCATATTTTGTGACTGGTGTCTTTCACTTAGCTTAATGTTTTTGAGGTTCATCTATGTTGTAGCACGTGTCCCTAATTAACCCCTTTTTACTGCTCAGTATTATTCCATTGTGTGGATATACCATCTGTGTTGATCCATTCATCAGTTAAAGTATGTGGGTTGTCTCCTTTTATTGGCTATTGTGAATATGCTACTATGATCATTTATGTGCAAGGTTTTACATAGACATACATTTTCATTCATTGGCAATATGTAAAATGAGTGGAAATACTAGGTTATGTGATAGCTGTAATATGCTTAACATTTTGAGGAACTTCCAGACTGTTTTCCGAAGTTGCTTTGCCATTTTACATGTGAACTAGAAATAAATGAGGAAATGAGGGTTCCAAATTCTCAAAATTCACATCAAACTTCCTACTGTATTCTTTTTATTATTACTATAGCCATCCTAGTGAGTGTAAAATAGTATAACATTGTGGTTTTGATTTGCATTTCTCTAATAACTAATGGTTTGATCATCTTTGCATGTACTTATTGACTATTTGTATATTTTCTTAGAAGAAATGCCTATTTAAATCATTTGCCTATTTTTAAAAATAGGTTTTCTTTTATTATTGAATTGTAAGGGTTATATATGCTGATACAAGCCCCTTATGAGATATATCATTTGTAATTTTTTTCCCATTCTGGGGGTTATATTTTCACTTTTGTGATGGTACTGCTTATAGAAAAAAGTTATTAATCATATAATATTGATCAAAAAGTCCGGTTATCTTTTATTTTGTCATTTGGGCTTTGGATATTATACCTTAGAAAACATTACCTGATTGAAGGTCACAAAGATGTATTCCTATGTTTTTCTCTAAGAGTTTTCCAGTTTGTCAGATCTTTTATTTAGTCTTGTGATCCATTTTGAATTAACTTTTATAAATGCTATGGATGTTAAAACTTTATTCTTTAGCATTTGATCATTCAGTAGTTGTTCCAACACCAGCACCACTTGTTGAAAGTTTAATGTTCCCATATAAAGCTGTGTGGGCATCTTTGTCAACAATGAACTGATTATAAATGCAACACTTTATTTCTGGCCTGCCAATTCATTCCATTGCTCTATATGTCTCTCCTTATATCAGCACCACACTGACTTTATTACCAAAGCTTTGTAGCAGTTGTGAAATTGGGAACTGTGGGTCCTCCACTTAGTTCTTTTTCAAGATTCTTTTGACTATTCTGGCCCACTGTATTTCTATATGAGTTGTAGGATCAGCTTGTCCATTTCTTAAACAGAAAAGAAAAAATTAAAATGCTGTCTGACAACCTCGATCATGTTTGCACTGAATCTGAAAGCTAATTTGGGAATTATTGCCATCGTAACAATATTAAATTTTCTGATCATCCAAAAACATGGGGCAACTTTCCATTTGTTATGCCTTTGAAGTTCCTGTCTGCTAAATCTAACATCTGCCCTGCTTCCTGAGAGTGTTTCTAGCCATCACTTTCCCTTTGTGTATCACACTTTCTTGGCTTTTTATTTGTCTCATAATTTTTCCATAAAAAATGAACTTTTTAGATAACATATTTAGTCACTCTGAATTATAATCCCTTAGGCTGTCTCCTCCTCACAGTCTGGTATGGACGCTGCTGTCTTTCTGGTCATTCATTTGTTTAGAGACTTGGCTGAAGTAATTCTCTGAAATCTATTTCCTCCACAGTGTGAAGCCTCTGATACATTTCTTTGGATGTTTTATTCTTGTTTTTATATTTTAACTGTGGAACTGCTAAACCATTTATTGGTCAAAGAGTGTTGTGCTTAAGCATCTTTAACCAGTTAGATGTTGGCCCTTTGCCACTGGATGTGTGAAAGCTTGAAAGCTGCCATCACAGCTCCATGGGCTTCTTTTTTTTTCCCCCAGCCACAGATTGTGCAGTTGGTTTTCCCTCTCTGATTACTCCTAAGAGGGCTCAGTCCTGGTCATTAACACAGAATTCCAGACTGCAAGGATATGTGTGATTCTGTTTTTAAATCAGGCTTCCTAGAAGTTGCCCCTATGTCAGAATATTGTATTGTTCACTAATGTAGCTAGAATATATATATACATATTCTGGCCAAATCCAGGCCTGCCTTATCAATGGAAACATCTTGTTGGGAGACAGACCCCTGTGAGCAAGGGACACTAGTTACACAAGAATAATCCCTTCTAGCAGAGCACGTAGTCTTTGTCTCTTCACCGCTGGCACATGCGTAGTCTTTGTCTCCTCCTCCATATAAGCAGTTCCCTCCCTGTCCACCATTGTAAAAGCACGACCTCATGCAGCGGTCTGCTTCTGGACTCCCTGCATGTAAGTCCCGGTAAACCTTCATGTCTCCTATCCATCTCCAGGTCTTTCCTTCAGTACCTTGAGAACTCTCCCATTGCAACTCACCTACTCCGGCATGCAATCAGATTTGTAATCACATTTAAATAAACAAGTAATAGGCAAATATGCCTTCCATAAAATGCTTTCAAATTTTACACACTTGAATATATGGGATTGTTAGTTTCTATTTTTCAGAATTAAATTCAGGTTTTAGGACAAGTTAATTTTCTAAAAGAAACAATAGGAAGAGGACAGTCTCTTTAATAAATGATGCTGGTTAAACTGGACCACCACGTGAAAAAGAAGGGAACTATACCACTGTACTACACCATACACAATAATTAACTCAAAATGGATTAAAGACATGAAGAAAAACCTGAAGTCATAAAACTCCTCTAAGAAAATATAGGCAATATGCTCCTTGATGTCAGTCTTAACAATGATGTTTTGCATCTAGCCCCAAAAACAAGGCAACAAAAGCAAAAATAAACAAAGGGGACTACATCAAACTAAAGAGCTTCTGCACAGAAAAGGAAACCATCAACAAAATGACAAAGCAATATACTGAATTGGAGAATATATCTGCAAATCGTACATCTAATAAGGGTTTAATATCCAAAATACATTTAAAAAACTCATACCATTCAATAGTTTAAAAAAAAGTCTGTTTAAAAAATGGTCCGAGAACCTGGATATATATTTTTCCAAAGAAGACATACAGATGGTCAACAGCCTCATGAAACAATGCTCAACATCACTAATCATTGGGGAAATAGAAATTAAAACCACAATGAGATATTGCCTTATACCTGTTAGAAAGATTATTATCAAAAAGACAAGAGATGACAAGTGTTGGCAAAGATGTGGAGAAAAGGGAAACCTCATGCACTATTTTTGTGTTGTAAATTAGTAAAATCTTTGTGAAAAACATTACAGTAAATTTTTTAGATTTCTCAAGTAAACTAAAAATAGAACTACCATATGATCTAACATTTCTACTATTAGGTATTTATCCAATGAAAAAAAATCACTAATTTGAAAAAAGATGCACCCCTATGTTCATTACAACATTATTTATAATAGTCAAGATTTGCAAGATCCTTGTGCCCACTGATGGATGAATATAAAGAAGATGTGGTATATATATATATACACACATACACAGTATAATACTTCTCAGCCATAAAAAGACTATGCTATCTTGCCATCTGTGACCACATGGAAGGATCTTGAGGGAATTGTGCAAATTGAAATAAGCCAGGCAGAGAGGCAAATGCTATATGATTTCACTTATATGTGGACTCTAAAAAACAAAGCAATGAACATACAAAAGAAAACAAAAGAGAAAAAAAACCTCATCAATACAGAGAACAAAATGATTGACAGAGGGGAGGGGGATTGGGAGTGGGTGAAATGGGTAGAGGGGATCAAGAGATACAAACTCCCAATTATAAAATAAATGTCATGTTGATGCAGTGCACAGCACAGTGACTATAGTCAATAACACTGTATTGCAAACTTGAAAGTTGCCAGGAGAGCACATCCTGAAAGAGGGCACATCCTAAAGAGGAGTATATCCACACATTTTTTCTGTCTTCTCATCACATGCAAAAAATATGACTTTGTATGATGATAGATCGTAACTAACCTAAGGATCATTGTATACAAATAGTGAATCATTATGCTGTACACATGAAACTAATATGACTAATTATATCTCAAAAACAAAAAAACTCCTACATGTCAAAAGAAAATAGTGACTCAGTGTAAAAATAGGTGAAAGACTTGATTAAATGGACACTTTAGAGAGGGTTCATCGAGGCTTTGTGCAGTGGCAGTATCATAGCCAATGAGGTTTATTCGAGGAGCAATTATTGCAAATTGAAAACTTTTCCCAGAGAGCATATATATAAAAGGACAATAAACACCTAACATTAAAAAAAAAAGGTAATAAAGGGAAATCACAGTTACATTCTGGAAATACAGTCTGACTCCGAACTTGCTAGAAATATCCACATAAGATTGTTCAGCAATTTAAAAAGTATAAAAATACAATAAAGAAGAATTGAACAAAATGTTATTTCCACAATTCTTTAATGTGATAAAGAGGAAATGTGTATTTAATTTTATTAAATTTCTGTTTTTCCTTGTATAATTACAAAGATTTGACTTCAAAACTATTGCCCTGTATATTGTGTTAATCAGTTTGACTACTTCCAGGCCTAGAGACGAAAATTGGTAAATAATATGCAAAAGAATGCATGGATCAACTCAGTTTGGTGACAGGAAAATACTAATGAAGCTATAATAATACAGAGAATCCAAACCTCAGGCTGAATTTCAATGGCTGAAGTATCCTGTGTTGGATTCTGCCCTAAGTGCTTTGCATGACTAATTCATGTAACAGTTACAACAAGCACACTACTTAGGTATTATCATCAATAATTTAGAAATAAAGAAACTGAGGCACGACAGCTTTACATAAATTATCATTATTTTAATTCAAGTAGTGGTGTTAATATCCTGTGCTCTTAATCACAACCCTATATTCAAGCTTAAATTATTTGGAGTTCTGCTGACATTAGACAATGAAAGCAGGACATCCATTTAAATGTTCAAAGAGAATTCTGATGCTTAGAGTTAAATCTTTCCTTTCCAGTTAGAAGAAGCATTAAGAGAAGGTAGATTTAAATCATAACCAAAGTCACATTTAAATACACTTTCTAACTTTAACCATATTGTTGCCAGGCAGCTGCATCTCGGGAGGTGAAGCACTAGGAGAAACCTGGACAGGGGAGGGTTCTTGACTCTGAACCAGAAAGAATTCTCGAACAGGTCAGATGAGGGCAGGTAAAGGAATTTATTAAAACAAGAGCAGCAGGGAATGGCAGCTTCCTTGCAGGCAGCAGAGAACAGGAAAGTGCAGAGGGAAAGAGGGAAAGTCCTTGGCCTGGGGCAGATTTCCTTGCCAACTCTTAAACCCAGGGTCACCGGGCATCCTGTGTCCACCTGGATCTGCACAGTATGGGGGCTAGCCCCTACCACCCCAGGATTTGGGGGAGCTGCAGAGCATGGGATGGAGGGAGATTATGTTTTGAGAAGTTCCCAAAGAAAGGAGATTTTCAAGCAGGCTCCCAAGGGCGGATCGCTAGCTGCAGTTACATCCAGGTCAGCCAGGCGACAGGAACATACAGGCCCAAATCTGAGCCCGTAGCAGCCCCTTCCTACTTAACAGGAGTAAAGCGGAGACAAACTGAAGACTTGGAAATAAAACGAAACAGCAAGGAGACAAACCACAATAATTTGATCAGTGAGAAATAATATTTGAGAGTGCACACTTAAAGAAAGTGCGGGCGTCCTGAGAGAGGAGGTGCACTGAAAGGTTAGGGATTCTGTTTTTTAAGACTTCCAAGACTGGGGCAAGGGGCGGAGGGGGAGGGTGTTGGATTTAGGCTTGAGTGGTGGTCTCAGATCTGGTGAGAGACACCTTGTCTCCTCTCTTGCATTATCAGTCCTCTAGCTCATTTTGCTAAATAAATCCACCACGAGGGATTTATTTATCCTATTCTTCTCCAAGATAGTGGTTGCCCTAAAGCAGTTAAAGACTGCTTGTCCTAAGGTACGCTCTTAGGTTATTGTCTGATTACTAGAGAATATATAAGGAATCTTATTTCTCAACTCTCTGCTTTTTCAAATAGAATCTCAGCCTTAAGCTGAGGGTCCCTCCTGTTCTCACTATAGTGTTTATATCAGCATTTTCCATAATAGGCAGGAAAAGTTAATCGTGATGCTTGTACCATGTCCTTGCCTTACCTCAGTATCAAATCCAAATCTACATCCTTGGCTTTCTATAGGCAGTTTTTAAGATTTAATGAATGTTTCCGAAATCATATTCTTAGCTAAAAAAGTAAATAACTATATCCTAATTAAAAGTATCTCTCCAATATGCATAAAATCCTTAAACCCTGCCTAGGCCAGTATCATTTTTTCTCATGTTCTCAAGCTTGCTTAATCATGAAAATACATGAGATGTGTAGTAGGGAAGATTTGCTTTCACTTCCTCTCAAAGTTTGTTCTAGATTTTTAATTCTCTTACCTATTCTTTTTTCTGATATTTTTGACAAATAAGTACCTAAATGTTGCTGTACAAGCAGACCAAATTGTGTGAAATCTATTTGCTTTTTTAAAATCACTCAAAAAAAATGAGAGTGTAAACTGCATACTTATTTTTTCAGTCTCCTGAGAGACAAGTTTTAAAATACGTATACATTTTCTATACATTTATAGAGGTGATGCTGTAATGGATATTATACTGTAACTTCCAATAGCAATGCACACTTTTAAAGAGCTCAGAAGAGTGATATCTGTTTGGCCATGGGTATTTACACAATGGCAAATATCCTTTAAAATTATTTTGTTTTTATAATGTTTCAGGAAATATTATCCAGTGGCTGTCTCTGTTTCTCTTCAGACTTAAGATAGCAGCATAGATCATTTATAGAAATTGTTTAATCTCAATATTTTAATTTTTTTAAAAGATCAAATTCCATGGCACTATCGTCTAGGACAAAGCCATGGAGAACATGTAGCTTGTCTTAACCTACTCTATAGAATATATATATTCCAAAACAACTCAATACATTGATTCAAAAAATGAGTTTTTATAATTCTCAATTTCTTTTATTTTTTTAAACTACACCTTGCTAAGGTATTAGCTATGACAATAACTATGAGTCACCACATAAATGTTGAACTCGTGCTGGTGGGAAATTGTTACTAATAATATATCTTAATATATCTTTGTTAGAGAATCTAAAATGGCTTGGATTTTCAGTTTGTTAATAGGTTTGAAAGGTAGAGAAATATACATTAATTCTATCTTTTGAATATCCCTAAGGCAATCAGAGGCATTAGAGAATAATCTAAATATTTGTGACATCATTTCTTTTATGGAAAGGTAGCAACATATTTCATTCCATGGTCATTATACCTCACTTTAATACTAAAAAGTAAAATAAAGTAGAGAATTTAGAAGTCCTCCAGCATGGTAATCATAGATCTTAACATATGATAAACTATCTGAAGAAACCATGGGTTTGAGTCAGTGTTGACTAGGAGGAGTGCAGTAGACTGGTTGAGCATATGGGTTCTGAAACTCACAGTACTGGTTTTGAATCCTGACTGTCATAAAAGGGCTGTGTAACCTGGGTAAAGGACTTCTCTGTAACTAAGTAAAATTGGAATTATATATTACTACCTATCCTAAGGATTGGCTTTGAGGATTAAATAAGCAATTAGAACAGTGTCTGGTGCATTTGTTAGCTATTAGTCTTAGTCTTATACAGGTATGTATTTTTGGAGAATTTTGATTGCATGAAAATAGAAAAATATAAAAGATTATGCCATCAAGATACAGAACATTTCAAGGTATGTAAACAATTTTAGAGTTTAAATTTTAGAGTTTAGCCTCAAATAGAATAAAATGTCATATCCTGGACATTGTACATATGTGAACATCTGCATTTCATATGCAAAAATGTTTTGATTCCCTGCTTCATATCATCATAAAGTTTTATTCCGACTCCACATCAGTAGCAGAGGCTTCATCTTTGCACTCCTCATTTGCTTATTTTTAACTTCTTTTTCTGAGAGGGAGAAATCTGGTTTTCACTCTGTATATTTACATATGAATTATGTGTATGTGAAAAGATAAACTGAGGCATATTAGAAATCTGAAGAGTTCATTTGAGAAAAAAATCCATTCCAATCTGGCAGCACCAATCTAGAACTGGTTAGGAGCTTCAAGCACAGGAGCTAGGGACAGATTCTCTAGAGAAAAAGTGGAAGCAAAGTAAGGAAATTATTGATTGGTTATAATTTAAATCCCAGTGGCTGTGATTGGTCACCTTAAGTTTCAATATGATAACCCTGAGGCATTTAGATTTTGGTTTGGTTAGGTGGGCTGCCCCAGCATGAGAAATCACCCCAGTCGACTAAACCTCCTTCTTTAACTAATTTAACATAAGTAAAGTAGTTTTGTTTTCTTTCAAGTTTTACAATATCAACTAATTTTTTTCTTAAAAATACTTTTTAGTTTAAAATAATTATAGACTCACAGGGAGGTCTGACAATAGTACATACAGGCTGGTGACATGCGGTGGCATCTTATATAAAAGTCATAAGCAGGAAACTGACACTGTACAATCTGTGGACTAAATTATAGGTCTCATTTAGCTTCCTCCAGTTTATTTTTAATTGAAGTATAGTTGATATACAATATTATGTTGGTTTCATATGTGCAACATAGTAATTTTATAATTATATACATTACTAAATGCTCACCAGGAGAAGGGTAGTTCATGTAAAGTAGTTTTGAAGTTGATAAACTTTATTGCTATGAGAAAAAATTATACCAGTTTAAATCTATTGATTGTAATTTATAATTCTATGCATTTTACTCCAACTGCTGCATCCTACAAATGTTTATAGGTTGAATTTAATTTTTATTTTGCTCAATATATTTATTAATTTTCCTTGAGGCTTAGTTTTTGACCTACACATTTTTTAAAAGTGCATTTCATTTTGAAATATTTGGGCATTTAGAGATATCTTTTCTATTATTGATTTGCAGTTTAATACTTTTACAGTCTGAGTATACCATTACATAATATTGTACTGCTTCATGCTCCTCCTACAAAGAGCTAATATTCCTCTTCCTCAGGTCCATGCCATCAAGGACATTTTTTTCAGAAGTTCCCTAATGTTTTCTGTAAGTTCCCAATAAGGTTTAAAGTTAAAGTCTAAAAGGAGATTTTGGACTCTTCTTATATTTCCCATACCCAGAGGTTTCACTTTCTTTTGCTATTGCAATGTATCTGGCTTCACAATTCACTACTCACCCTTGCCGAATCCTACTCCGTGCTTTCTACTAGGGGCTCAGGGAAGCCAGTGCCTGTGGTCTCCCTGACTCTCCTTATTTTCTGTATATCAGTTGGTTAGCTGGTGATCATAATGAACTACTGAGTTAAAAAAAATGTTCATTTTCTGCATGGCCGATTATTTTTTTGTTGGTTTATTTGTTCCACTTCGTGATTGAAATCCTTTTCAGCTACTATATCCTGAGCTGAAGCTGGAAGTCTGGAAATTCATGTATGTTGTTTTTATAAATTCCTGTCCTGTTTACTTCAGCATTTCCTTAAGTTACTTTCAAATTAGAGTCCTAATATACTCATTAAAAAGTAGACACTTTTTAAATGTAGAACATGGAAATTGTTTTGACATGAAAAATCGTATAAAAAATACTAGGTTTAAAAATTATAACAACCAGGTAAAGTTATCTGATGATAGGATAAGAAGAGAAATTGGAAATCTTTAGATATATGAGGAGATAATTAACCAGTTGGCATGAGTTAGGCTTAAATGTAAATTCAAACATAGTATCAAACCAGGCTACAATTAAGGATTTGGTTAGTAAGGAAGGAATTTGATTATATCAAATGGTAGGTTAAAACAAACAAGTTGATATTGTCCCATATTTATTGTTAGTCAACTCAACTGTTAAAGAATATTTAGTAAATATCAGTTTTTGGAAAAAAGCCCTGTTTATAACTTTGAAGCTAATCATGAAGCTATTGCCTTGAATAGATCATTAAATATTATATAAAATTCTCTAACTCATTATATAACAGTTATTCATTTTTATGTTTAATTCACATAATGACTCTGATATTATTCTAACTGTACAACGAAGTGAGGCACAGTTAGTAACTGACTGGAAGTTACCTTGTTATATTTGTACGCTGCACTAGCTAATTCTGAAGAACTCATTTTGGGTATATAGTTGCTATTTATTTTTCCTGTGTTTAGATTCACTAGACTAACCAGTGTGATAAATTCATATACAAGATGTTGCCAATAAATATTGCAAATCAAAATAGAGTCTACCCGAATGATGATGACTTTACAGTCTTGTATTAGAGACTGCACTCAAGTCTTCTGCAGCAATAACTGCAAAACAGGCCTCAATCAAATACAGTGGCAAAGAAAAAGAGCTTACACTAAAAGATGGCACCAAAGTCTGTCCATCTATAACTGTTTAGAAAGATTTTTATTAGTAAAGGCTACACACTCTTTTGTGAGGTATCACCATTTCTAAATTTTATTCAATTTTGTTGAGATAAAACTGACATACAGCCATGTGTAAATTTGAGATGTACCACACGACGACTTGACATACATATATATTGACAAATTTGCATACATATTGCAAAATTTTTTCCAAATAAGTTTAATTAACATCCATCTTCTCATATAGTTATCACTTTTTTCCTTTGTGATGAGAACTTCCTGGATGTCCTTCTAAGCAGCTTTCAAATACACCACATGGCAGTGTTACCTTACCAAATTTAAGAAGAGAAAAAATAAATAGAAATAAACTATTAGACCATATATACTGTGCTCCACAGCAGACAAATATCTAAATCTCCTTCATGAAAGGATGGATATTAGGGATAAGAAGTTGTAGTCATTACTGCACTGGATTAGTTAATGATTGTAAGAATCACTTTCTGTCTTTGTATGAATATTTTAACCTAGCTGTATTACTCTGAGTCAAGAAGCTCAGCCACATCTTTTTCTGCTTGGAATAATTGTGCCTCTGGAATCATGATGCTCTCACAAAGTGGGAATCAATATTTACCACCGTGAGTTGTGGCTTATAATAGCAATAATTATTATGAGTTGTAGTCTATTAATAATATAGGGCTTTTCATATAAAGATAACTAGGTACATAAGATGTTAGAATTCAGAACCTACTTCACGGCAAAGAAAATCAAGACCAGGCATGATTGAAATCTAGGGACGTGACAGTTCCCCGGAAGCTGAGCAGCGTGCTAGGGCATGTCTGCGTCTGAGACAGGGAGAGACAGTTCACGTATATGAGTAGTATGCAGTAAAGAAAATCATCAGTAAATCATACTCTTCTGCCTAGAACAGACATTTGCGTTGTACCAGCAGGCACAGAGGAAGAGAAAGACGAGACACACTGGTTAAAATTTGAAAGGCAGCACCTGAGTAGGAATCCAGACACAGGTCTTACCATAAATATTGAAAGAGTAGAAGCTTGGCCACAAAAATGCTGTTAGTGAATTTGGATCATGATCGTGGTTTTGCGGCATAAATTATACTAAGATTGGGTTATAGACACAAGGAAATCATAACAGTAGTAATGGCTCCACTTATACCAAGTATGGGATTTGGGTTCTATAGTCAGGACACAGGAGTATTTGCTATCAACCTACTTGGGCTCCCTTGAAAATTCATATGTTGAAGGCTTAACCTCCAAAGTGACTATGTGGAGGTAGGGCACTGGGATAGAATTAAGATTAGCTAAGGTCATGAGAGTGGAGCCCTCGCTATGGGATTAATGGCTTTCTGAGAATCAGAAGAGGGAGACCACTCTCTCTCTGCCATGTGAGGGCACAGAGAGAAGGCAGTGGCCATTCACAAGCCGGAGATGTGTCTCACCAGGAAGGGCATCTGCTGGCACATTGACCTTGGACTTGCCAGCCTTCAGAACTGTGAGAAATAAATGTCTGGAGTTTAAGTCACCCAAATGATGACCTTTTGTCACAGCAGCCTGCTCAGGCCAAGAGAATTACGAATATAGTTTAGGAACACTACATCTACTAAGCTAATTATGATTATTTACATTTTAGATTTAAAAGTCAATAACCACAGTCGGACACTGAGGAGATATTTACATGTCTAATGGAGCCAAGCAAGGTTGGGAGGGAGAGATTTTTTTGTTTTCTCTTTCCTTTTAAAAAGATAGGAGAGAAGGGGCAAACTTTGTTTCTAAATTACTTTCCCAAGGCACAGGCAGTTTCCACTTTACTTTTCTCTTCCCCAGTATTTTTTCATTTCTGTATTTTCTTACCAATACAAAGTAGTTATTTCAGAAGGAAGTTGAAATTCATGGATTCTTTTAATTCTGTTCTGTGCCAATTCACTTCATAAGCTGATGAAAAAATTGATTCTTTTTGGAATCGTGATGAAATGTATTTAATTCATTGTCTGGTCTCACTATTTTTTTTTTATTTTCTTAACATTCACACTAAGCTTTTTCTGCCATAGAACCGTGTACCTAGGTGATGTGTGGTGGGATGGGACCCAAATAAAGATCATTCTTCCCCTCTCCACTGTAGGATTCTATTACACCAATGAACCATCCGAACTGTGGTCAAAACCCAGCTTTTTGTTGAGAATTACATATTAGTGATGATGACTGAGTTTACAACTAGAAAGATGTGACCTTATATTGTTATTTTCTCGAATTTATTGATATATATATAAAACATCAGTTCTTATGTAATTTAAGCTTAGGTCAAAGTATTTATTTTAATAAGATAATGGGGATAGAAAATTTTAAGCATTGGGAATAAATGACGTATCTTTCAATCAGCTAGTATTAAACTATGGTAAAATAAAATTCTACTATGCTGATGGACAGTGACTGTAATGGGGTATGTGGTGGGGACTTGATAATGGGGGGAGTCTAGTAACAACAATGTTGCTCATGTGATTGTGTATTAATGATACCGAAATAAAAAATAAAATTAAAAATAAATAAAATTCTACAAATATATTGAACAAATCTAATTTCACAAATTCCTACATTTTCTAGTGTATACTCATTTGTTTTTGTTGCTCTTGTTCTCATTTAATAATGGTCTCAGGACCTACTGAATAACTATAGCCAGCAATGGCTATCCTCCTTTGCAAAAGCTTCTACTTTCAGTAAAATGATTATTTTAGTGTTTTTTAATTTCTTGCAGATAATGTATAATAAAAGTTCATTTTCTATCTGTAAAAAAAGTCCTACTACTTTGGTTACATTATGCTTCATTTTTGACAATTTTTTTTTCTGAATGTTTTGCTGTGTCCCTTTACAGACAAAGCTAAAAGAGATTATATTTGGTATGCCATTCTATTAATCCAAAACCTTATTCTTCTTGAATTTTGCTTATATTTTTACTACATAAATGATAAAATACTCAGGTTCGAGACAGGTAGAGCCATCTCATCTGTCTATTTCTCTTGCTTCACCTAAATCAACATTTTGTTTACTGTGCTTGTCTGTATTCTCTTGTAACATGTTTATGTCTCTGGACTTCAGCCAGATTAACATAGAAAATTGGAATTAAAAATTGACTTCTGTGGCCAGATGAACTGGTGGCCCTTGTGGAACAAGTTTTCTTTCTATTAGATATCAACATTGACTTATGAATGACTCTGTTGAAACAACTTCAGTAGTTAAATGTGATGCCTGACAAGAGAATCTTGTGTAGCATTAAGCTAGAACAGTCTACCTTGAACAGGGTGATATTTTATTTATGCTGCACTCTCTTAGCTTCTCTAGGGAGACTCTTATTTTTCAGTTCAGTTTTCCAATTATTCCATTGATTTTGGCAGGACCAAGGTACTCAGATTAAAATTAGGACATGTGTATTACTTAATCAAGAGTTGAAAACTTTCACTTAGTGGACACAAAAATTAGGTAATATTGCAGAAACATGCTATAGTTTAAGTGATATTTAAACTCTGTATATACAGAATTACCCATGGGGTTTATTAAAACATGCCATCCCCTCCAGAGATTGTGTTTCAGACTGTTGTGGTAAAGTTGAGGAATGCACATTTTAACATGAATTCTCAAGGGACTTCGATTCAGTTTGCTGCATCAAGACGTTATAGAAAGCTAGCATACTGGAGTAATCATGATGTTGCTGGGTTAGTCAAACCCAGACTTAATCTTAGCTGGAAATTTTTTCTCATGTTGTAGGATTGCTGTGAGTATTAAGAACCTGGCATAACTGTTCAATAAATGTTATTTTTCTTCCATTAGCTAGTATTTTGTTTAATCAAAGAAACATACTTTAAATAATCTAGATTGCTTAAAGTACAGCTCTTCTATTTAAATTAAATAAATCCATGGACTCAATTAGCTGAAATTCTACTCCAATATATGTTAAACAAACGTTTTGAAGAAAGGTAGTTTTGTTTAACATTATATATGTTCCTCAACATTACACACACTATATTTATACTGATACTTCTAGCTTCTTAATTTATTCCAATTCATTGGAATTTTATTTTTAAATATGTCATCTTACAGATTTTGTTTGCACAGGATTTAAGCATTTTAATTTTCTTGTCACCTTTGAGGCAATATGTCAAATGATTCTCAAAATTTAGAACATGAGCAAAGCAGGTGCAACTCTTTTGATTGGAATACATTTTATTTGCTACAAAGGGGAAACTAAACCATCTTTTCAATAGCTCAACTTAACAGAACACAGTAGTAACATGCTAATTCCCACCAGTAAGCAGAAATGATGTGATCATGATAATAGGGAAATATAATGGTAAGATGATAGAGCGTCTTCTGAAAAATCCTCACCAATATCAAGCTTTCATAACCTTCTAAGTGTATTGTGTTAATACTATTTATCTGGTGTAGAGAATTATCAACCTAAGTACATAGCCAGGTGAAATTACTTGCAAGGAAAACTGTACAATTTCATCCTGAAAATAACCACTTACACTCCTTCCAAAGAAAAAATAACCTTGAAGATTAAAATAACATATTTGTACATTTTCCAATAAAATGAAAAAGTTGTTTCCAAAGATGTTTCTAGAGAAAGTATCTTTGGCAAAGTTCCATGTCTGAAGTGATTGACAATATCATAAGGTCACAAATCTTGAAGGAAAGTTGAGTTGGTTCAGACAAAAAGAAGAGAAGGAAAAACATATATGTATAAGATGACATAGTGTAGGGCAGTAAATAAGAATAAAAGTGAAAACAGGGAACCAAGAATATGAGATACTCTAAAACCCACATAGGAGGCCTGTCAACATCAAAATGAGTTGTAAAAATGTGCAAATGCATGCTACTAAAATTTTAGGTCATGCCAAATAAACATTCAAATACTAATAATAAATGGAAGTGTCAAAGCTTCTCCATGCTGAACAATAGTAAATCAGTTTGTTCTCACATGAAAACACTATCCACTGGTTCCCTAAGTCATCACTGTTGGAATTTGGTGCAAAATATAAAAGATGAAAGTGATTTGTATATTCTATATAAATAAATAAGCAACAATAGTGGGAGGAAGCACTTCTTACTTCTCATTCCTTATGTTAAAGAATAATCCTCCACATCACATGTGAATTCTACACATTCTCATAATGTACCTTATAATTAATCATAATCAAAATCACAATGAAGCATGAACTGTACTCAGAAGAGAAAAAAAATGTATTAAATTAGAAATCAGTAGAATACTTTGTCAATTTTACTTGTAGACCTTTTCTGATATGCTGCCACTTATCATGCAATCATTTAAAGTCTTTCTATATGCTTCAAATAGAATTAGGTTGTTCTAGGGACCCAAGATACACTTTAGTTAACGATATAGTTTAAGAAAAAAAACATGCTCACTTATGTCATTTGATGAATATTTACAAAGTTTCATATGGAGAAGATGATCTAACAAAGTCTTTGTATAAGAGTCTTGAGAAAATAAAGGACAATACAGGGGGCAGGAATTATTCTTGAATGTGAAATATGTTGATATTGGTCTCAAACTAATAGATATAAATCGGTGCAAGGAACTTAAGATTGGTAGTATTATGGCAATGAATCTGAAAATAAGCAAATTCTCAAATTTTCTAAAGTGGCAGTTGTGTATTTGGAAATGATTATACGAAGGTATTAAAAAAATAAACAAGAATTTTGAGTAGAAATATTGTGTAATGACATGATATTTGAGGTACGTGATTTGTCACTTGTGGGTAAAGCTGGAAGGCTTGGAAACTACAAAAAAGCTGGGGATTTATTGAAGATATATCCTAATATGTGAAAGAATCTATTGCAGATACAATAATGGTTACAACCAATCCATAATCTCATCTTCATGCATTTGATAACTTGCCTTTCCAACTCACTTCTTGTACCCTCACTCCAATAATCCTTCAATTCCCCAGGTCCTCCATTGCATGTATACTGATTTCATTTTTGTTTACCCCTTTGATGTTATTGCTCCCCAGCTCGCACAATTTGCTCTCCATAATTAATCACTTTCTTTTAGATACCACTTTTTCCCTTATTTTTGGACCACCTTGTCCCTCTTTACCTGTGTAGTATCACTTGGAAAAACAAACAGTGAGTAAATCCAAATCTTTTCCTGTTCTGAACCTGCATCCATGCAGCAAAATGTGGCTAGAGAAAAGCTTACTACCCTAACAACTGGTATCACTTACAAATAAGAAACATTAAGTCAGTCAAAAAACTGCCATGCACTTGTATCATACCTCAGTAGTCCACGATTCACTCACTCTCCCACACTCCCCTTTCAGATTTTCTTTATCCTTAACCTCCAGTAACTCCTCCCAATCCTTATGCTTTTCCAATATATATATATATATAAATTCTCTGAGAAAAACAGATGCAACCAGAAGGGATTTTCCACAACCTGACAAACCAATCATGTATTTTGCCTTCCAGATTTTTATTTAAAGTTATCTCTGTATGAGATTCCACATTTTTTCCTTTTCAATTCCAGTAAGTTTCTACTGGTCTTCTGTTTATGTTTTCTTTTTCTCGTTCTTTTTCAGACTCTACAGTGTAAGTTCTTTCAGCATAAAAATAATACTGAAGTTAATTTCCCCTGCCTTAACAGAACCATTCCTAGTCCTCAATTCCGCCAATAGCTATGCACTATTATTTGCTCTTCACTGCAGCAACATTCCTTAGAAAGATGTATCAATTGCTCTCTTCTATTCCTTCCTTTTATTTTATTTTAATTGGGATATAATTTATATTAAAAACTGTACCATTTAAAGTGTGCAAATAAATGAGTTTTAACAATTAAGGTAGTGTACTGTTTGATGAACCAAAAAGTTTTTTCATGTCACTTGATAATCCCTCCCTCCTCACCCTTCCTACCTCTGCCCTCTCCAGTGCCCCATACCGAGGCAATCATGCCTCTAATTTTTACTAGATATTAGTTGGGATTTTCTTGAATTTTATATAATGGATTCCTGATATATATAATATTTTATCTTCTTTCACTCAATATAACTTTTGAAATTCATCCATATTATGGTACACACAAATATTGTGTTCATTTTTAGTGTTGGGTACTACTCTACTGTATGAAAAGTGTCACAATTTTTCCAATTTTTCTTGTCATTTCAAGTTTCTTGTTTATTATAAATAAAACTGCTATTAACACTTGTGTATAATTTTTTAAATCATCATGGCAGCCACAGTGAACTTGTTAGCTCTGTGTTTTCTTGTTATATTCAGAACAGAAGTCAAAACTCTTAGAATAGTCTTCAAGGATTTTTAATATTTGGGTGCATACCTTATATACACACTTTATATAAGGTATGTATTATAATACATAGTATTGGATATTATAGGGTAATATAAGGTATGCTATAGGATACAGGGTATATAATAAAGGGGTATAATATACACCCTATAATATAAACCCTGCTGATCAGTTAAGTTTATCCTCTACTTCCCTCCCCCTTGCTCAGTGTTCTCCATGCACAAACAGATCAGTCTTGGCTTTTCCTTAAGACATTTATACTGGTTGTTCCTCCTGCTTGTAAACTCTCCTAAATACATGCCCTTCCAACTCCATCATCTCTGCCAAGTCGGCCAAAAATGAGAGAGAGAGAGAGAAAGAAACTCATTAGATTGCATTACAGACTAGGAACTCTGAAATTAGAAAACCCAAATCCTTTATAATTAGCAGCAAGTCTGCCCCAAACTTTTCCTGAATGGAGATGTTATCTATATTATATTAGACAATAACAAAGTGGACATTTACTCAGAAAGGGGACAGTATCTCTACCTTCCAAGGCTGTTCATTATTTAAGCATCATTGAAAAGGTAGTCTGAAATAAAGTCAGTCAGTACCTCTGTTCTCAAGACATGAAGAAATGTCAGACATGTGAAAAGCATTTGACAACCATTAATATAAAAATTTCCTCTATGTTTGTATGAAAAAGAAGTGAAGATTTTAAAAAATTTGAAGGAAAGATATCACTATGCATGAATAATATCCATGTGCAATTCATAACAGCATTAGTCGAAGGAAAAATAAATATTAACATCAGAAATATTCCACAACCATCAAAATGACAAAACTAATATCTGATAATACCTTGGTTTAGTAAGGAGTCATATAACAGAAATATTTATACACTGTGTTTGTTTGTAGAAATCTAAATCAGTACACTGATTTGTTAAAACAACTTAAATATTTAATTTATATCATGACTCTGGAGACTAGCAGTCCAAACTCAAGGTTCTGGCAAATTTGGTTTCCGTGAGCACTCTCTTCCTGACTAGAAGATGGGTGACTACTTTCTTACAATGTCCTAATATGGACTTTCCTTGATGTGTGCATGTGGAGAGGAAAGAGGTCTTTCTACTTCTTTTATAAGGTCACCAGTCCCATGGGATTAAGGCCTCACCCTATGACATCATTTAACCTTAATTATCTCTTAAAGATGCTATCTTCAAATACAGTCAAATTGGGGTTAAGGACTTCAACATATGGATTTGGGGGGGACAGAAGTTACTCCATAGCATTGTTTTATGGTATAGCAAAAACACTGAATGAAATAATGCTACATATGTAAAGTAGATATACATCACATACATAGTTTTGAGAGAAATAAAAAAGATTAAGAAAAAATCCATATAAGATATTATCATTAAAATTCAGCTGAAAGCCCACAAAGCTACATGTATGTTTAAACATATATACATACGCACAATAAGCACCAAGTTCAGGATGGTGCTTACCTGTGTTGTGGAAAGGGGGCATTATATTTGGGAAAGTACTGGGAATTCAACTCTAGGTTGAAGAATAAATTTGGTTAGTATGAAAATGTTAATTACATACTTTTGTATATCTTAAATTATTTTAATATAAAGATAAGTCTAGACAGCACCAAAGTAAATATGGAAACAACTACTGAGGAGGAATTTAAAGAGAAATGCATTTGTTTTCCCACATGCCCTCCAAACAAGTCGTCTTATTCTTTTATTCCCTTGCCTCAAGGCCATATCTTTTTTTTTTTTTTTTAGCAAGTAAATAACTTAAAGCTTCTCCTTCTCATTTGTGATTGCCTAAGAATAGTGAAAAGATGAAGATAGTCATGTAAGAGTGAAGTGGATAAACATATTCACCTGATCTCGGAAACAGTTATCAACTGGTTCCATGGAAGCAACTGTGGTGTCAAATGGAGAGAAGCTTGACTGCGAGCTTAAACAGTAGTGCTTGGCTAACCAAGTTTTATCCTGCACAAGATATCTAAGCCAATGCAAAATTTCTATTACATTTCACACAATTGGCCAAAGTGTACTTCAACAAATTTGATCAGCTTTGATCACAGTCATTTTGGGTAGGGAATAATGCCTGAGTTTTTACTAAAATCAAACTTCCACTCAGCTTATTTGAGAGGGCTGCAGAAATAACTTTATTTAAAAACTAATGCTTTTTTTAGGTTCATGTTATGGACTAAAATTCAAAATATAGCAGCATTTTCATTTACCCAAAAATAACAAAAGACATAACCTGTGATTTCTGACATATCCACAGCTATTTTCCATGATCTCCAATACATACCTCCTGGACAAGCCACTTATTAAGTCTGCCTATTCCATGAGGTGTCTTTATAGCCACCAAGGATTTAGATGAGCATTTGTTTTTGTATTAGGCGCTGAAGTCTAATTTGGAAGATAAAGGCACTTTTGAAATGTGTTATGTGTCTACACCAAAGGTAATGCTGGCATCTCTATAGGGAGCATTCATCTTATACTTTTATAAAACCTCGATTAATCATGTCATTGTGGACTGAATATCTCCTGCCTTCCTCATCTTTCTTTCTGCTTTGTACTTCATTGACATCATCTTGTCTTGTAAAATTCTGAGTTATTCTAAATAATCTCTTCTAAAATAATGTGTTCATAAATACAAAATTAAAATGTGCCCTTTTTAAAACATACCTGATATTGGCACAAAAACAGACCCACAGACCAGTGGAACAGAATAGAAAATCCAAACATTAACCCAAACATATACAGTCAATTAATATTTGATAAAAGTGCCTTGGATATACAATGGGGAGATGACAGCCTCTTCAGCAGCTGGTGTTGGAAAAACTGGACAGCTACATGTAAGAGAATGAAACTGGACTACTGTCTAGCCCCATACACAAAGGTAAACTCAAGGTGGATCAAAGACCTGAATGTAAGTCATGAAACCATAAAACTCTTAGAAAAAAACATAGGCAAAAATCTCTTGGACATAAACATGAGCAACTTCTTCATGAACATATCTCCCCGGGCAAGGGAAACAAAAGCAAAAATGAACAAGTGGGACTATATCAAGCTGAAAAGCTTCTGTACAGCAAAGGACACCATCAGTAGAACAAAAAGACATCCTACAGTATGGGAGAATATATTCATAAAAAACGTATCTGATAAAGGGTTGACATCCAAAATATATAAAGAACTCATGCACCTTAACAAACAGAAAGCAAATAATGCAATTAAGAAATGGGCAGAGGACATGAATAGACACTTCTCCAAAGAAGAAATTCAGATGGCCAACAGGCACATGAAAAGATGCTCCACATCGCTAATCATCAGAGAAATGCAGATTAAAACCACAATGAGATATCACCTCACACCAGTGAGGATGGCCAACATCCAAAACACAAACAACAACAAATGTTGGCGAGGATGTGGAGAAAAGGGAACCCTCCTACACTGCTGGTGGGACTGCAAATTAGTTCAACCATTGTGGAAAGCAGTATGGAGGTTCCTCAAAAACTCAAAATAGAAATACCATTTGACCCAGGAATTCCACTCCTAGGAATTTACCCTAAGAATACAGCAGCCCAATTTGAAAAAGACAGATGCACCCCTATGTTTATCGCAGCACTATTTACAATAGCCAAGAAATGGAAGCAACCTAAGTGTCCATCAGTAGATGAATGGATAAAGAAGAGGTGGTACATATACACAATGGAATATTATTCAGCCATAAGAAGAAAACAAATCCTACCATTTGCAACAACATGGATGGAGCTAGAGGGTATTATGCTCAGTGAAATAAGCCAAGCCGAAAAAGACAAGTATCAAATGATTTCACTCATATGTGGAGTATAAGAACAAAGAAAAAAACTGAAGGAACAAAACAGCAGCAGACTCACAGAACCCAAGAACTGACTAATAGTTACCAAAGGGAAAGGGACTGGGGAAAATGGGCGGGAAGGGAGGGATAAGAGGGAAAAAGGGGCATTACGATTAGCAGATGTAATGTTGGGGGGGCACGGGAGGGCAGTACAACTCAGAGAAGACAAGTAGTGATTCTATAGCATCTCACTACGCTGATGGACAGTGACTGTAATGGGGTTGGTGGGGGGGACCTGATGAAGGGGTAGTTTAATAATCGTAATATTGCACATGTAATTGTAAATTAATGATAATAAAATAAATTATATTTAAAAAAAATAAATAAAATAAATAAAATAAAACATACCTGATTATATTAAATGGATAAAATTAGTTCATCTTTTAGACTAGAAAAGTATGACTAAAGCATTAAGAAACTTTTTATTAACTTCCATTAATTTAGTAGTTCTTGATAATAAGTAATAAGGCAATCCTGTGAACGTTTGTATTAAAGGTGTGTGAGAGAGTATATATTTGCATGTGCACAAATAAGAGTTCTGAATACTTGTGTGATTACTTTGAGAGACTATGGAGAAAACAAATGGAGCCTGTTTTGTACGTATCAACTGCTGAGTGTCCTAGGCATTTATCAGGACACACATTAATTTTATAGTTAAACTGAATCATCTTTTCAAATTACCGTGAACTTTAAAAACCCCTAAAAATAATTCTTCTCTATTTCATCAAACTAAAGCCTCCAAGATTCCTTGGAACACAGTATGAGAAACCATAATTCAATTAATAACTATGTAAAAGTGTGTGATATCTTAAAAGAAGCACTTTATGAAAATCCTTATGAATAATGACATGTACTCTTCACTCACACACAAACACACAAATCTGATACAAACTACAAGCCTTGGGTTTTTCCAGTGAATTCCTCCTATTTATGATACTGCTAAGTGCCTTTCTACAATTCATAGCTAAAATATCTTTAAAGCTAAATTGTTGTAAGTCTCAAAAATTAATCAATTAAAGATTTATAAAGTTTATAAGGATATGATAAGCTTTTAAGATTATCTGTATACTAAGACCTAAATGTAATTATGTAGTCCCTGATATCTTGGAATAATATTCTTCCTAAAATTGGTATAGAAAGCAGGTATATCTGGTTTACACAACTTTTCTAGTCAGTATGTTTCTACATGCTAGTGGTTTGTTTCTTTATTTTTTTACATGATCTAGTCATGAATGAACTATTTAGCTGGATGCTTAACAGAGAGTGGAGCCATGTAATTTACCTAAACTCCATCATTTTGCAGTTGAAAGGAGCTGCAAATGTTAATTTGTCAAATTTATATTATTTTTTAAAAATAGAAATAGCTGTAGCCTGAAACAGTTAAAGGTAACTTTTTAAATAGACTATTCTCATTAATGACTAAAAATAAGATTCATAGAATAATTATTCATGACACATGTTACATATATTTATGGTGAAAATATAATTTAATATCCAATTAGGGACTATTTTGAGAGTGCAACAGGATATTAATGATTACACTTTGATAACCATTATATAGCACTCCAGTATGGACAATTCAGTAACAATGGTCAACTTAAAAATTTCAGTATTAATCCAGATCTGCTTCAAACCATTTATCACTACCACTGGTATTTTTCTGAATAATTTTTTTCAAAATTGACCTATTTTTCAATTTTTGTAAAATGAGCAGAATTTTTCCTATGTATATTTAATACATTAGAAGTTTTTTTCTTTACTTAACTATTCTCTATAGATGTAACATTTTTAAATAAGAAATACTGTCTCTATAGGTGCTGAAGAAACTGGTGAGCTCAGATACAATTCTGTTCAATAAGGGATATTTCCATTCAATTTTTCCCTATTAATATATGCAAATATTAAAGTCCAAATATTTTCATATGTAGTTTTGGTTTCTGTTCTCACCACTTTACTTCTACAAATATTATACAAGACAAAACTCATAAAATGCTTTTTTGTGTGTGTGTCCTTCGGAGTGCTTTTCCAAATTTAGGTACACAAATAAAGGCTTCCCCCTTTTCATTTTCTTTCAGAAAAAAAATTCCATTTAAATAAGAATTGTGTCCAAAAATTTTGAACTCAAGCTGAACTCCAAATCACAATTCTAAAATTTCAAAGTTAAATAGAATATACAAGTTGTTGCCAAATAAAATTATTTCATTACTAACTTGAATAAACTATAGTTTCTACCTTGATCTTGTTGGAATAAATGTTGCTTTCCTTTGCTTTGCAAGCTTTATTTTAAATAAGTTTGATTTGACAAGCTAAAGTTTTTGGAGAATGATATACTAAATAATTTGATAAAATATTTCTAAGCCTTGATTTTAATAATACAAAATAAATGTAGAAAACTCATAAACAGCAACAAGAAAAACCCAGTGCAATAACACTACAGAAAACTTAGGTTGATTTACCAAGTAATCCTTCAATTGCTCATATATTTCTAAAATCAATGTAAAATCTAAAAAGATAGAAATTCTATATTTATATACAGAGTATTTTTTAAAAAATAAATATTAGTGTTTTAAAAATATTTGGTACAACTGTGGAGACAAAAATAATTTTGAATTTGTCAAGACAATTATATTCTATTAGCATAATATTGCCACTTTAAAAAAACTCAATAGTGAATTTTGTATATGACACAACCAACTCTAAGTGCATTCATTAAAATTTCTTAATGTGGTAGAAGCATTAGTATTTTTTTGTTTGTTTTATTATATTTTTATTTTGGTATCGTTAACGTACAATCACTTGAACAACATTATGGTTACTACACCCCCAATTATCAAGTCCCCCACACACACCCCTTTACAGTAACTGTCCATCAGCGTAGTAAGATGAGATAGAATCATTACTTGATTCTCTGTAAATACTGCCTTTCCTGTGCCCCCCCTCCTGCTACATTATGTGTGATGATCATAATGCCCCTTTTCCCCCTTATCCCTCCCATCCCACCCATCCTCCTCAGTCCCTTTCACTTTGGTAACAGTCCATTCTTGGGTTCTGTGAGTCTGCTGCTGTTTTGTTCCTTCAGTTTTTTCTTTGTTCTTATACTCCACAGGTGAGTGTAATCATTTGATACTTGTCTTTCTCTGCCTGGCTTATTTCACTGAGCAGAATACCCTCTAGCTCCATCCATGTTGTTGCAAATGGTAGGATTTGTTTTCTTCTTATGGCTGAATAATATTCCATTGTGTATATGTACCACATCTTCTTTATCCATTCATCTACTGATGGACACTTAGGTTGCTTCCATTTCTTGGCTATTGTAAATAGTGCTGTGATAAACATAGGGGTGCATATGTCTTTTCTAAACTGAGCTGCTGCATTCGTAGGGTAAATTCCTAGGAGTGGAATTCCTGGGTCAAATGGTATTACTCTTTTGAGTTTATTGAGGAAACTCCATACTGCTTTCCACAGTGGTTGAACTAATTTATATTCCCACCAGCAGTGGAGGAAGGTTCCCCTTTCTCCACACCCTGGCCAACATTTGTTGTTTGTCTTTTGGGTGTTGGCCATCCTAACTGGTGTGATACCTCATTGTGCTTCAAATTTACATTTCTCTGATGATTAGTGATGTGGAGCATCTTTTCATGTGCCTGTTGGCCATCTGAATTTCTTCTTTGGAGATGTGTCTGTTCAGCTCTTCTGTCCATTTTTTAATTGGCTTATATGCTTTTTGTTTGTTGAGGTGCATGAGCTCTTTATATATATTGGATGTCAACCCCTATCAGATATGTCATTTAAGAATACATTCTCCCATACTGTAGGATGCCTTTTTGTTCTACTGATGCTGTCCTTTGCTGCACAGAAGCTTTTTAGTCTGATATAGTCCCACTTGTTCATTTTTGCTTTTGTTTCCCTTGTCTGGGGAGATATGTTCATGAAGAAGTTGCTCATGTTTATGTCCTAGAGATTTTTGCCTATGTTTTTTTTAAGAGGTTTATGGTTTCATGAATTACATTCTGGTTTTTGATCCATTTTGAGTTTACTTTTGTGTGTGGGGTTAGAAAGTAATCCAGTTTTATTCTCTTACATGTAGCTGTCCAGTTTTGCCAACACCCGCTGTTGAAGAGGCTGTCATTTCCCCATTGTACATCCATGGCTCCTTTATCATATATTAATTGACCATATATGTTTGGGTTTATATCTGGGTTCTCTATTCTGTTCCACTAGTCTATGGGTCTGTTCTGGGACCAAATTGTCTTGATTACAGTAGCTTTGTAATAGAGCTTGAAGTCAGGGAGCGTAATGCCCCTTGTTTTCTTCTTCCTTCTCAGCGTAGCTTTGGCTATTTGGGGTCTTTTGTCATTCCATATGAATTTTAGAACTATTTGCTCTAGTTCATTGATAAAGGCTGTTGGTATTTTGATAGGGATTGCTTTGAATCTGAAGATTGCTTTAGGCAGGTTGGCCATTTTGACAATATTAATTCTCCCTTGCCTAGAGCATGGGATGAATTTCCATTTATTAGTGTCCTCTTTAATTTCTTTTAACAGTGTCTTGTAGTTTTCAGGGTATAGGTCTTTCACTTCCTTGGATAGGATTATTCCTAGGTATTTTATTCTTTTTGATGCAATTGTGAATGGAATTGTTTTCCTGATTTCTCTTTCTGCTAGTTCACTGTTAGTGCATAGGAATGTAGCACATTTCTGTATATTAATTTTGTATCCTGCAACTTTGCTGAATTCAGATATCAGATCTAGTAGTTCTGGAGTGGATTCTTAAGGGTTTTTTATGTACAATATCATGTCATCTGCAAACATGGACAGTTTGACTTCTTCCTTACCAATCTGGATGCCTTTTATTTCTTGTGTTGTCTGATTGCCGTGGCTAGAACTATGCTGAATTAAAGTGGGGAGAGTGGGCATCCTTGTCTTATTCCCGATCTTTAAGGAAAAGCTTTCAGCTTCTTGCTATTAAGTGTAATGTTGGCTGTGGGTTTGTCATATATGGCCTTTATGATGTTGAGGTTCTTGCCCTCTTTACCCATTTTGTTGAGGGTTTTTATCATGAGTGAATGTTGAATTTAGTCCTATGCTTTTTCTGCATCTATGGAGAGATGATCATGTGGTTTTTGTCCTTCTTTTTGTTGATGTAGTGGATGATGTTGATGGATTTTCAAATGTTGTACCATCCTTGAATACCTGGGATGAATCCTGCTTGATCATGATGGATGATCTTTTTGATGTATTTTTGAATTCAGTTTGCTAATATTTTTTTGAGTATTTTTGCATCTATGTTCATCAGGGATATTGGTCAGTAATTTTCCTTTCTTGTGGTGTCTTTGCCTGGTTTTAGTATTAGGGTGATGCTGGTCTCGTAGAATGAGTTTGGGAGTATTCCCTCCTATTCTACTTTTTGGAAAACTTTAGGGAAGATGAGTATTATGTCTTCACTAAATGTTTGATAAAATTCAGCAGTGAAACCATCTTTCCAGGAGTTTTGTTCTTAGGTAGTTTTTTCATTACCAATTCAATTTCTTTACTGGTAATTGGTCTATTCAGATTTTCTGTTTCTTCCTCGGTCAGCCTTGGAATGTTGTATTTTTCTAGAAAGTTTTCCATTTCTTCTAGGTTATCCAGTTTGTTAGCATATGATTTTTCATTGTATTCTCTCATAATTCTTTGTACTTCTCTGTTGGCCATAGTGATTTTTCCTTTCTCATTCCTGATTCCTTTTATGTGTATAGACTCTCTTTTTTTCTTGATAAGTCTCATTAGGGGTTTATCTATTTTGTTTATTTTCTCGAAGAACCAGCTCCTGCTTTCATTGATTCGTTCTATTGTTTTATTCTTCTCAATTTTATTTATTTCTCCTTTTATCTTTATTATGTCCCTCCTTCTACTGACTGTGGGCCTCATTTGTCTTCCTCATTAATTGTGAGTTTAGACGGTTCATTGGTAATTGTTCTTTCCTAAGGTAGGCCTGTATTGCAGTATATTTCCCTCTTAGCACTACCTTCACTGCATCCCACAGATTTTGTGGTGTTGAATTATTGTTGTCATTTGTCTCCATATATTGCTTCATCTCTGTTTTTATCTGGTCATTGATCCATTGATTATTTAGGATCATGTTATTAAGCTTCCATGTGTTTGTGGGCTTTTATACTTTCTTTGTGTAATTTATTTTTAGTTTCATACCTTTGTGATCTGAGAAGCTGATTGGTACAATTTCTATCTTTTTGAATTGATTGAGGTTCTTTTTGTAGCCTAGTATATGATATATTCTTGAAAATGTTCCATGTGCTCTTGAGAAGAATGTGTATCCTATTGATTTTGGATGGAGTGTTCTGTAGATGTCCATTAGGTCTATCTGTTCTAATATGTTGTTCGGTGCCTCTGTCTGTTTACTTATTTTCTGTCTGGTTGATCTGTCCTTTGGAATGAGTGGTGTGTTGAACTCTCCTAAAATGAATGCATTGCATTCTATTTTTCCCTTTAAGTCTGTTAGTATTTGTTTCACATATGTAGGTGATCCTATGTTGTGTGCATAGATATTTATAATAGTTATATCCTCTTGTTGGACTCATCTTTTATCATTATATAATGTCTTTGTTTGTCTCTTGTGACTTTCTTTGTTTTGAAGTCTATTTTTTCTTATACAAATACTGCAACTCCTGCTTTTTTCTCCCTATTAGTTGCATGAAATATCATTTTCTAACCCTTTACTTTCAGTCTGTGTATGTCTTTGGGTTTGAAGTGAGTCTTTTGTAGTTAGCATATGGATGGGTCTTATTTTTTTATCCATTCGGTAATCTATGCATTCTGGTTGGTGCATTCAGACCATTTACATTTACGGTGATTATCAATAGGTATGTACTTATTGCTATTGCAGGCTTTAGATTCATGGTTACCAAAGGTTCGAGTGTAATTCCCTTACTATTTAACAATCAAATTTAACTCTTAGTATGCTATTACAAAAACAAACTAAAGGTTCTTTTTTTCTCTCCTTTTTCTTCCTCCTCCATCCTTTTCATGTTATGAATCATATTCTCTACTCTTTGTTTATCCCTTGGTGACATCTATTTAGCCTTAGGTATACTTCCATCTTTAGGAGTCCCTCCAAAATCCACTGTACAGATAGACGGTTTGTGGGAGGTAAATTCTCTCAGCTTTTGCTTATCTGAAAATTGTTTAATCCCTCCTTCAAATTTCAATAATAACCTTGCCGGGTAAAGTATTCTTAGTTCAAGGCCCTTCTGCTTCATTGCATTAAATATACTGTGCCACTCCCTTCTGGCCTGTAAGGTTTCTGCTGAGAAGTCTGATGATAGCCTGATGAGTTTTCCTTTGTATGTGATGTTTTTTCTCTCTTCTGCTGCATTTAAATGTCTGTCTTTATCCTTTATCTTTGCCAGTTTAGTTATTATATGTCTTGATGTTGTCTTCCTTGGGTCTCTTGTGTTGGGAAATCTGTGTACCTCCATGGCTTAAGAGACTTATCTCCTTCCCCAGATTGGAAAAGTTTTCAGCAATTACGTTCTCAATGACACTTTCTATACCTTTTCCTCTCTGTTCTTTTTCTGGCACCCCTATAATGCGAATATTGTTCCATTTGGACTGGTTACATAGTTCTCTCAATATTCTTTCATTCTTAGAGATCCTTTTTTTCACTCTGTGCCTCAGCTTCTTTGTACTCCTATTCTCTAATTTCTATTCCATTTACCATCTCTTCTACTACATCTAATCTGCTTTCAAATCCCTCCACTGTATGTTTCATTTCAGATAAGGAATTTCTTAATGATTGAATCTCTGACTTAAATTCGTTCCTGAGTTCTTGAATATTTTTCTGTACCTCCATAAGAATGTTTATAATTTTTATTTTGAACTCTCTTTCAGGAATATTGGTGAGTTTAGTTTCATTTGGTCCTTTTTCTGGGGTTTATGAGATTTTGGTCTGAACCATGTTCTTTTGACATTTCATATTTCTTTGTGGTACCCACTAGTGCCCAGAAACTCCAGTCTCTGGATCTGCTCAGCCCCTAGAGTGATATTGGGGGTCGTAGGGAAGTGGAGCTGGTGCCTGCATGGAGGAAAGATCTGTTTCATGATTCCCGTCTGCAGTGCCTGTCTCCAGTGTCAGAGTCAGTGGGCCAAGCACATACATGTAAGCCTCCGTGCTTTGCGTCTCTAGCTGTTGTAGGCAGGGCCTCCCTCTCACTGGCCTGACGCTAGCACAGTGACTGCCAGTTTGCGAAGTGGTGCTGGCAGGCTAGGAGGAAGGTGCAGCAGGCTGCCTGTCATACTGCGGGGCCTCAGAGCTGAGTAGGCAGCCAGGGGGATGGAGCACCTGAAGCACCTCAAAGTTCCCAACCATTTGGGCAGAGCACGCCCAGACAACCTTGTCCAGCTCTCCCTTCTCTGGTGCAGCAAGCTCTGTGACTCAGCGCCCCTTCAGTAACCCTCTCACTGCTAGGAAACCTCTCAGACTGCCCACCCCTCCTCTGATATAGAGCAGCCAGATGTGGATCCCCCCTTCACAAACAGCTGGAATGTCAGTGTCCCAAGTACTCTGCCTGTCCGAGTTCCCCAAAGTCCAGAGCACCACACAATATAGGTTTCCTCCTACAAAGCAGATCTCCAGGGCTAGGTGCTCAGCAGTCCCAAGCTTCCACCCCTCCCAGCTCTGTTTCTGTTCCTCCCGCCAGTGAGCTGGGGTGGGGGATGGGAATGTGCCCCACTCATTTAAGGCTTTTCTATGTTACCCTGTTTCGTGAGGTCTGCTCCGTTCATGAGGTCTGTAGGCAGTCTGGTTCAGCCTTCTTTCTTGTCGCTGTTTTAAGGTTAATTGTATTAATTAACTATATTTTTGTACTATTTGTGGTTTTGGGAGGAGTTTTCCGTGTCACCTCTCACACTGCCATCTTGAATTGAGGAGCATTACTTTTTTTACAATAGTGTGCGCCACTAAAATTGACTTGCTATTTAAAGTATTTGATAACATTGAAATAATTTAGCTCTGAAGTTTTCCTCCACTTGTAGAGCCAATATATTATCAGATATCCCCATGTATTTTGTGAACTTACAAAAATATTGAACAATGATAATAAGCAAAATTAATCTAGAAGAGCACTCCTTTGCTGTAAATTATAGAGTCATCTGTCTGCTTTCACCTCCAAATGATAGAATCAGAACTCAATAGCCTATATAATTAATACATTTATCTCAAAATCAGCATTGGGAGTCCCCAAATTGCACTTTCCATTTGGCAAATACCAGCAACTTTTACTCCTTAATATTTTTCAATACTTAACTCCTGTATATTATATCAAGTATTTCCCTTACACTGTCATATTATCACTTCTTTTGAAACCAGTATCAACTCCTGAAAATGTCTGATGCAAAAACTGATTCAACTGAGACCCGCTTAGAGTCTTCCAGTGCATGTAGAAGAACATCATCTGTCAGCTTCTCTTAGAGGCAGCAGATTTCAATTTTCATGGTCTGAGATAAATATAAACACGTAATTATCCAAATCCAAAAAGTTATCTATATTTTATTCCAATACGTTAGAAGATTTAGCTGTCCTTTATCTTGGGACACTAAAGTAGTTTAAATCAGAAGTTTAGGTAGGGGTTTGAGAGCTGGACAGTAGATTATGGCCAGCTTCTTGTGGGCCCACCTGATCTGTAAGAAAGAAAACCGAGCTAACTGTCACATGACAAAACTATCCATGTAATTATATGGAGTCCCCGGTCCAGGGAGTGAAATATTGTGGGCCAGTGTTTTGGGGCTCTTCTCTTTTGGTTGATTTCTCACTCTAAAGAAGCCATTAAGATCACCAATTTTTGAGCACAGTTCCACGAGGAATCAGGCCTCTATTAGAATCCTGCAACCACTCATTACAACATTTTATAACTTTGCATTCCTTGTCATTTCAATAATAGACCAAGTTTACCTTAATCAAGGTGGAGTGGTCACTTAAGTAATCCTTAATATAAGCCAGTCTTTTTTATACCTGTCTCCTTTGACTATGACTTGAAAGAACACCAAGGACATATGGATTCATTAGTTTGGTTGACTTGTTTTAGTGGAAGAATTGTCCATTTCTGCTACTGAAGAATGGTTAACATTGTGTATTGCAGTCATCCTTCTTTTGAATCCCTGCATATTAACTGTGTATCCTTAGATAATACTGCCCTGATCTTCTTCCTCATTAAGGGAAACTACAGCTATTATCTTCAAGTCTTTTTTAAGGTAAAATTTTAAATAATGTACAAATACATATAAAACAATCATAAATCATAAGTGTACACATGGATGAATTTCAAAAAATGTCATAAGCATCAAGGTTATGAATAGAAAATGAGTAGCATTGCAGAAGTCTCCATCTTCCTCTCTCAGATATGTTGACCCCAACTGCCATTAATCACTGTTCTGACTTTTAACATGAAAATATTTTGCCTCATTATGAACATAATGTAATTATACTAACAAGGAAAAGGAGATGGAAAGTCATGTAGGCTAATATGTTAGGTAATATTATACAAATGAGACTTACAACATTTACTTTATTTTCATGGTTTCCTTTTAAACAAGCCATCCATAATTAGGGTAATAACTTGTACTAACATTTTCCAAATGTGTTACAGAACTTTGAAAGGAACTATGCAACTGTACACAACATAACAGTTTTTCAAAAGACTTTTATAAGAACTCTAGGTATTAAAGAATATTTCCAGAAAGTATTATTTTGGAAATTACAAAGTAAAAATCACAGTATGGACATTGTAAATGACTTTTAAAGGACAGAAAACTTAGTACCTCTCTTTGATAAAGCCTGTAGTTCACATTACAGAACATTAAGAAAATGACCAGGTTAACCTTGGTTCTCAAGGTCTCTTGGTTTGTTTGTTTTTATTTTCACTTCTATTTTTATATTATACTTGTAGTTCAGGCAATAACTTTCATAGCAACACAACAGTGTACATATCCTCAATTTAATACATTTAGAAGTCATTACTAATAGTTTTTTCCCAGTTCTGAAAATGTTGAAATAACCCTGAAACCTATGGGGTCATAAAGATCACTTACTTTTCTATGTCCCAGTTTATCTGATTATAAGGTGAGAACAATGCGTCCCATCTACTTTGGTCTTTGGAATTTTAAACCTTAATGAGTGCAAAAAGTTTCTGAGGATCTTACAAGAAAGTAGGCATATAAATAGTACTAATGGCATGTCTGCTAGATAACAATGGGAAATGTGTGAGACATTATTTCCAAATATCAAAAAAGTCAAAACATACACTTTTATCAGCTCTTAGCACTAACTTCTAAGAAGATCAAAAACCTTTCTCTTTTGTGTAACAATCTCTGGAAGCTATTTAGCTTGAATTTTTTTAAAAGGAGATGCCCAAATGATGGAAGAAGATTGATAGTGATAACAAATGTACAAGTTTTATATACATATATAGAAATAATATCAGATAACATGATTAATAATGTTTTAAAAGAAAACATAACAAACCCTTTTTGAAGCAAAATCTACCAAATGTTTTTGGAAACAAAATCAAAATGGAATAGAGACATCTGTTATCTATAAAAATGGTATCATTTTAGAAGTGGGTGTAAGTAGCTGCTGAATAACCCAAAATGGTGTTTTGTTCTGTCTTCTTTAGGAAGGGGTGTGATATTCAGAATGGGAAGGAAACAAACAAAGAGCACATTACAGGTTATAAACTCATGCTGCCCTTTGTGAATTCCCATCTATAGGCCCAAGGATGTTAGAGTAGCCAATGGCAGTTACCCCAAAACCAGTGCTGAGAGTCTTTAAGCAATAATGAGAAAGGAATGCTTTACAGAAAATTGTAAATGGGCAAATGCCTCCAAACTGTGAAGAATACTCTGGTTTTGTTCTACATAGAATAGCAAGAGGGTGATTTTTAATTGCTTGAAAAAGAATTAAACTCAAGAAATTATAGATCTTGTCAGAACTGAAATATATAATAGAGTCCACCTGTCTCAATATAATTATTTTACAGGTTATAAAATCAAAGTACAAACATTTTAGTGAATTTTCCATAGCCTTTGCCAAATGATAAATTATTGTAATGAAAACTGAACAAACCATGAAACCTTCCTGTACCTCAGTTTCTCTGTATATAAAATGGGATTAAACAAAGATGATTCTTAAAATATCCAGCCCCAATTCCAAAATTTACGCATTCTAGTACATAATTTTCGATTCTCTTTATACCTGAAAAAACTAAGCCTGTTTTTATATGATTCAAATGTCATATGTTTATTATGTCATTTTCACCTTTGTGTGCACATTGAGAAAACTATGGTAAGTGTAGATTTCACTTAGTAGCCCCAGGCTTTTTCATGTCTTTCCACCTGGAAATATGAATTTTTCCATGCTTCTTGTGCCAGAAGAAATGATAACCCTAAGGGCCACTCGTCTTTCCATCCCATATTTATTTTGCTAAAATTCCTCTTCTGAAACCTGTCTAGAGTACCTTCCCAATAATCTTTGCATTAACTTTAAGAAGTTGCAAGTAGCTGCCATTAATACTTATTTAAATAGAGTGACTGACAACAATGCTAGCTGATTTTCTCACTGTGTTCCTGAAAATGCCTGAGATCTATTACCAAACAATCTTGCAGCTCATACAAAGTAAAAGACATGGCAGTGATTTGTGGGAGGGGAGATGGACAGTAGTGATTTTTTAACCACAGAATCACCAGGTGAACTTTTATAAAATAACTGTGCGATCGATTCAAGATGGCAGCATGAGAGGTGAGACAGAGAACGCCTCCCAAAACCACATATAATACAAAAATATAGTTAATACAACTAATCCTAAAGGAGCAACAGGAAAGAAGGCTGCACCAAATTGCACAAACCTGGAGAACAGACAGGACCTCACAAAACAGGGTAACATAACAAAGCCTTGATCCAGCAGGACCCAATCCCTTCCACATCCAGCTCACCAGTGGGATGAAGAGAAACAGAGTGGGGAGGGGGTGGAAGCCTAGAACTGCTTAACACCCAGCCCTGGACATCTGCTTTGGGAGCACAAATTGACATTGCATGGTTCTCTGGAGTTTAGTGGGGTTGGAAAGCTAAGACAGGCGGGATACTTGGAGAGACTGAGATTCCAGCTTTTTGTGGAGGACAGGGATCCACATCTGGCTGCTCTGGGACAAAAGAAATGTGGGCAGTCTAAGAGGCTTCCTAGTAGTGAGAGGGCTGCTGAAGGGGCGAGGTTTGCACAGAGGTTGCTGCATGGGAGAAGGAATAGGTGGATAAGGTTGTCTGGGTTCACTCTGCCCAGCAGGTGGGGAACATTCAGGAGCCTCAGGTGCTCCATTGCCCTGGCTGGCTACTCAGCTAAAAGCCCCCCACTGTGATGAGCAGCCTGCTGCACCTTCCTTCTGGCCAGCAGGCACTAGTTTACAAACTGAAAGTCCCTGCCCTGGTGTCAGGCCAGCCAGAGGGAGATCCCACCTCTGACAGCAATAGGTGCAAAGCACAGAAGCTTACACTTGTGTGCTCAGCCCACTGGCTCTGACAGTGGAGGCAGGCAGTGCAGCCGGGAAGCAGGAAACAGCTCTTCCTCCCCCTAGGCACCAGCACCACTCCACTGCGACCCCTGACCTCACTCCAGGGGATGAGCAGCTCAAGAGACTAGAGCTTCTGGGCACTACAGAACACCACATAGAAATATGAAACATAAAAGGCACCTGGTTCAGAAAAAAATCTCACAAACCCTAGAAAAAGGGCCAAATGAAACTGAATTCACAAGTGTTCCTGAAAGAGTTCAAAATAAAAATTATAAACATGCACATGGAGGTAAAGAAAAATATTTGAGAACTAAGGGATGAATTTAGGACAGAGATTAAATCATGAAATTCCATACCTGAAATGCAACATACAATGGAGGGATTTAAAAGCAGATTAGATGTAGTAGAAGAGACAGTAAATGGAACAGAAATTAGAGAAGAGGAATACAAAAAAGCTGAGGCACAGAGAAAAAAGAATAACTAAGAATGAAAGGATATTGAGAGAACTGTGTGACCAAACCAAATGGAACAATATTCATATTATAGGAGCACCAGAAGAAGAGAGATAAAAAGGGATAGAAAGTGTCCTTGAGGCAGTAATTGTTGAAAACATTCCCAATCTGGGGAAGGGGATACTCTCTCAGCCCATGGAGGTGCACAGATCTCCCAACACAAGACAACACTGAGACATATAATAATTAAAATGGCAAAATCAAGGATAAGGACAGGCTTTTAAAAGCATCCAGCGAGAGAAAAAAGATGACATACAAAGGAAAACCCATCAGGCTATCATCAGATTTCTCAACAGAAACCTTACAGGCCAGAAGGGAGTGGCATGATATATTTAATGCAATGAAGCAGAAGGGTCTTGAAACAAGAATACTCTACCTGGCAAGATTATCATTTAAATTTGAAAGAGGAATTAAACAATTTTTAGATAAGCAAAAGCTGAGAGAATTCACCTCCCACAATCCACAGAGCATTTTGGAGGGTCTATTATACATAGAAGTATTGCTACAGCTAAATAGCTGTCACCAGGGGAAATAAAACCACAGCAGAGTAGAACAATTAATTATTAAGCAGATGCAAAATCAAATCAACTACCCCAAAATTAACAAAGAGTACAGAATATGACACCTAATATATAAAGAATGGAGGAGGAAGAAAAAGGATGAAGAAAAAGAACCTTTATGTTGTGTTTGTAGTAGCATACTAAGTGAGTTAAATTAGATTGTTAAATAGTAAGGGAATTACCCTGGAACACTTGGTAACACAAATCTAAAGCCTGCAATGGCAATAAGTACATACCTATCAAAAATCACCCTAAATGTAAATGGTCTGAATGTACCAATCAAAAGACATAGAGTCACTGAATGGGTAAAAAAAACAAGACCCATCTATATGTTGCCTACAAGAGACTCACTTCAAACACAAAGACATACACAGACTGAAACTAAAGGGTTGGAAAAATATATTTCATGCAACTAATAGTGAGAAAAAAACAGGAGTTGCAATACTTGTATCACACAAAATAGACTTCAAAACAAAGAAAGTAAAAGAGACAAAGAATGATATTATGTAATGATAAGGGGGTCTGTCCAACAAGAAGATATAATTGTTATAAATATCTATGTACCCAATACAGGATCACCTACGTATGTAAAAAAAATACTAACAGAATTAAAGAGGGAAATAGAGTGCAATGCATTCATTTTAGAATTCAACACACCACTCACTCCAAAGGACAGAACAGCCAGACAGAAAATATGTAAGGAGACAGAGGCACTAAACAAGGTATTAGAACAGATGGATTTAATGGACATCTACAGAACACTCCATCCAAAATCAACAGGATAGACATTCCTCTCAAGTGCACATGGAACATTTTAAAGAATAGATCATATACTAGGCCACAAAAAGAGCCTCAATAAATTTAAAAAGATAGAAATTGAACCAACCATCTTCTCAGATCACAAAGGTATGAAACTAGAAATAAATTACACAAAGAAAGTGTAAAAGCCCACAAACACATGGAGGCTTAATAACATGCTCCTAAATAATCAATGGATCAATGACCAGATAAAAACAGAGATCAAGCAATATATGGAGACAAATGACAATAATACAACACCGCAAAATCTGTGGGAGACAGAAAAGGCCATGCTAAGATGGAAGCGTATTACAATACAGGCCTATCTCAGGAAAGAAGAACAATCCCAAATGAACAGTCTAAACTCACAATTAATGAAGCTAGAAAAAGAGGAACAAATGAGGCCCACAGTCAGTAGAAGGAGGGACATAATAAAAACTAGAGCATAAATAAATAAAATCTAGAAGAATAAAACAATAGAAAGAATCAATGAAAGCAAGAGATGGTTCTTCAAGAAAATAAACAAAATAGATTAGCCCTAGACAGAGTTATCAAGAAAAAAAGAGTGTCTATACACATAAATAGAATCAGAAATGAGAAAGGAAAAATCACTAAGGACCTCACAGAAATTCAAAAAATTATTAGAGAATACTATGAAAAATTATACACTCACATACTGGATAACCTAGAAGAAATGGGCAACTTTCCGGAAAAATACAAACTTCCAAGGCTGACCAAGGAAGAAACAAGAAAATCTGAATAGAACAATTACCAGCAAGGAAATTGAATAAGTAATCAAAAAACTGCTTAAGAACAAAACATCTGCACCAGATGGTTTCACTGCTATATTTTATCAAACATTTAGTAAAAACCTAATACCCATCCTCCTTAAAATTTTCCAAAAAGTAGAAGAGGAGAAAATACTCCCAAAATCATTTTAAGAGGCCAGCATCACTCTAATACCAAAACCAGGCAAAGACACCACAAAAAAAAAATTACACACCAATATCCCTGATGAATATAGATGCAAAATACTCAACAAAATATTAGCAAACCAAATTCAAAAATACACTGAAAAGATCATCCATCATAATCAAGTAGGAGTTATTCCAGGGATGCAAGGATGGTACAACATTTGGAAATCCATCAACATCATCCATTACATCAACAAAAAGAAGGACAAAAACCACATGATTATTTCCATAGATGCTGAAAAAGTATTCAACAAAATTCAACATCAATTCTTGATCAAAACTCAAGACAGTGGGTAAGAGGCCATGTACCACAACATAATAAAGGCTATATTTGACAAACTCATAGCCAACATCATACTTAACAGCAAGAAGCCGAAAGATTTTCCTCTAAGATCAGGAACAAGACAAAGATGCCCACTCTCCCCACTTTTATTCAACATAGTTCTGGAGGTCCTAGCCACAGCAGTCAGACAACACAAAGAAATAAAAGGCATCCAGATCGGCAGGTAAGAATTTAAACTGCCACTGTTTGCAGATGGCATGATATTGTACATAAAAATCCCAAAAGAATACATTCCAAAATTACTAGATCTAATATCTGAATTCAGCAAATTTGTGGTATACAAAATTAATACACAGAAATCTGTTTCATTCCTATACACTAATGATGAAATCAAAGAAAGAGAAATCAGGAAAACAATTCCATTCACAATTTCATCAAAATGAATAAAATACCTAGGAATAAACTTAACCAAGGAAGTGAGAGACCTATACTCTGAAAACTACAAGACAGTCATGAGAGAAATTAAATAAGATACCAATGAACAGAAATATATCCCATGCTCATGGATAGGAAGAATTAATATTGTCAAAATGTCCATCCTGCCAAAAGCAATCTACAGATTCAATGCAATCCCTATCAAAATATCAACAGCATTCTTCCACGAACTAGAGAAAATAGTTCTAAAATTCATATGGAACCACAAAAGTCCCTGAATAGCCGAAGCAATCTTGAGAAAGAAGAATAAAGCTGGGGGGATTACAGTTTGGATTTCAAGCTCTACTATAGAACCACAGTGATCAAGACGATTTTGTAGTGGCAGAAGAATAGACCCATAGACCAGAGAGCCCAGATATAAATCCAGCCATACATGGTCAATTAATATACGATAAAGGAGCCATGGATATACAATGGTGAAATGACAGCCTCTTCAGGAGCTGGTGTTGGCAAAACTGGACCGCTAAATGTAAGAGAATGAAACTGGATTCTTGTCTACCCCATACACAAAGGTAAACGCAAAGTGGATCACAGACCTGAATGTAAGTCATGAAACCATAAACTATTAGAATAAAACATAGGCAAAAATCTCTTGAATATAAACATGAGCAACTTTTTCAGAGTATAGATCTTTTACTTCCTTGGTTAGGTTTATTCCTAAGTGTTTTATTCTTTTTGATGCAACTGTGAATGGAATTGTTTTCCTGATTTCTCTTTCTGCTAGTTGATTGTTAGTGTATAGGAATGCATCCCCTTGGGGAAGGGAAACAAAATAAAAAATGAATAAATGGGACTACCTCATTCTAAAAAGCTTCTTTACAGCAAAGGACACCATCTGCAGAACAAAAAAGCATCCTACAGTATGGCAGAACATATTTAAAATGACATATCCAACAATGGGTTAACATCCAAAATATATAAAGAACTCACATGCGTTAACACCCAAAAAAGTAAATAACCCTATTAAAAACTGGGCAGAGGAGCTGAAAAGACATTTCTCCAAAGAAGAAAATCGGATGGCCAACAGGCACATGAAAACATGCTCCACATCGCTAATTATCAGGGAAATGCAAATTAAAACCACAATGAGATATCACCTCACACCAGTTAGGATGGCCAACATAGAAAAGACTAGGAACAACAAATGCTGGCAAGGATGCACAGAAAGGGGAACCCTCCTACACTGCTGGTGGGAATGTAAATTAGTTCAACCATTGTGGAAAGCAGTATGGAGGTGCCTCAAAAAAACTCAAAATAGAAATACCATTTAACCCAGGAATCCCACTCCTAGGAATTTACCCTAAGAATGCAGGATCCCAGTTTCAAAGAGACATATGCACCCCAATGTTTATTGCAGCACTGTTTACAATAGCCAAGAAATGGAAGCAACCTAAGTGTCCATCAGTAGATGAATGGATAAAGAAGATGTGGTACATGTACACAATGGAATATTATTCAGCCATAAGAAGGAAACAAATCCTACCATTCGCAACAACATGGATGGAGCTAGAGGGTATTATGCTCAGTGAAATAAGCCAAGCCGAAAAAGACAAGTACCAAATGATTTCACTCATCTGTGGAGCATAAGAACAAAGCAAAAACTGAAAGAACAAAACAGCAGCAGACTCACAGAACCCAAGACCAACTAACAGTTGCCAAGGGAAAGTGACTGGGTGGGTGGGTGGGAAGGGAGGGAGAAGGGGAATAAAGGGCATTATGATTAGCACACTTAATTTAGCCGTGGCATGGGGAAGGCAGTATAGCACAGAGAAAACAAGTAGTGACTCTATAGCTTCTTACTATGCTGATGAACAGTGACTGTAATAGAGTATGTTGTGGGGACTGGATAATAGGGGGAATCTAGTAACCACAGTGTTGCACATGTGATTGTATATTAAGGATACCACAATAAGTAAAATAAAATAAAAACTGTGAATAGGCCCCACCCCATACTAATTAAATCAGAATCTCTGGAGGTGGGGTCCTGGTTTTCATATATTTTAAGAACTCCTGAGAAGATTCCAGTATGCAATCATGATCAGAAACTGTTGAAAGAAAATGTCCCTTGAGATTTTCAACTCTTAAAAGGCAGGAAATGTTAAAAACAGAGCTTCTCCAGAGCTTGACAGAAGTGATTGTTGCATAAGAGGAGGCACAAGGCCAAATAAAAGGAAGAGAAAAAGTCACCTGATTAGAGTCTACCAACAGCTCACGTTATATATAAGCAATATGAAGAGCAGATTTACAAAGCAACAGATTGCCAAGAGAAACTATCTTTTCAGCAGTGAAACCAACAGGAATGAACTTTTACTTCCAGTATCTTAATGTTCTTGTAACTTGGTGTGGAGTAAATGACAAAATTTCCAGAATTTCCCATCTAGCCTTAGCTTATTTACATATCAATAGGTGTTTACCACTGCAGAAAGTTCTGTAGATCTGGGGCAAGGGGTGGAGAAGAAAACAGCCAATCTCTCCTTCCCTCTGTTCCTGATAGGTAATTGGTCTGCCAGTCACCAAGGACCCGCAAAAGGAGTTTCTCCCTGAAGGAGTGGGGGGAAGCAGAAAGCATGCCAAGGCTGCAAGGCGCTAGCAACTAACAGAGGAGATGGGTGGTGCTCAGCCTGGCCAGTGAATTTGAGCATACTGTGAGCAATGAAAAAGGCTTTCTTCCAACCTACCTTTCCCTTGACTTATTTTAGTTTTACCAGTTTCTTAGAGGATTTGCCCTGGGCCAGGAACAGCCTTCCCCGTAGAGCCACAGCTGGACAGGAAATCTCAAAACCAAATCATCATTAAAAATAATAACAAACTGATGACATAAGCACACTTCCTAAACTGTATCACTATTTTTTGTTTTGACAAGGCAATGTGCATTTTGTGATTAGAATATTGCATTTTAAAATAAAAATACTAGTGTGGCTCTTTATTTAGTTGCTTCTTTAACCAAATTATCATTTTCTGCTTATAAATAGTATTTTTTTTTATGTTTTGATATTTGAAACCATAGTCTCAAATGGTAATGTTAGTAATAATAATAAAATGTTTTAAAATTTCTCCATAGTATAATTTTAGAATTGGATCAAATCTATGGTCTTCAAAGTGTATATTAGTTATGTCACACAATGCACATCTTAAGCCCAACTAGTTGAAACATGACAGGTAAAAATCTATGAATGGATTTTTGTGTGATAACTTAACAAACCAATAATCAGAGTTAATTTTGTTTAAACAGTTTTTTTTTTTTTTGGAAATCTTATTGTATAACTACTTACCTGTTGAACATTCATGACTGGTTTTCTTAGGCTGTTGAAAAAAATTCCAATACATAGCATTTATTCATTCAAATACAAGAGAATTGCATCATCTTCACTGAAATGATTGGTTACCAAATTGAAAAGGCCATACACATGAATTCCATTTGATGGGACTTTTCTTTCAGTTAAATTAAGAACATCCATATCCACAAAGCTCTCCTAGCATGAGTTGTTGGCAGGAGTGTGGTTTTACTAAACAACCATATATTATGAGATATTTGCTAAAATGTTTGTGCATAGAAGCATGTCTGGCAACACTTGTCTATGTTGAGCTCCAAATCTTTATTGCTGTCTTATAGATATCCCCCTAGTCTATTATAGTTTTTTTGAAGCTTATAGAATTGCAAGAAATTATAAATCATATATCTCTTAAAACAAATAATTAGATGTTATTCAATGATCTCATCTTATTGCTTTATGTTGTCACCTATTTTCATCCTCATCTAATCTTAAGCAGCTGGAAATTTTAAAGTGATCTCTTTTACTATATATTTTTTAAATATATAAAGCCTTAGATAGAGCTAAGTATAAAATATTGCTGTCTAGAAACAAGAGGGCAAGATTTGTGAGAAAAAAGCTTTTAAAACACTTCATTTTTAGTTATATAATGTGGAAGACTGGAGCAAATGAGTAATAAAAGGCAAAAGAATTGAGTCTCCTAGGGTGCTAAATTAAGTATTTATATTCTGAATGATGTCTCTGTAACCTCATTCAATTTCCTATTATTGCAGATCTTAAACAATTATGAACACAGATGACAGAGCAATTTTCACTAATAAATCTGCAAGGGTGATAAATATAACATGTAAAATTCATTTTGATAATAACATTAATTGGTCTAATGTTCTCAAAATAAAAGAAGTCATATTTTAAGAAAGCAACATTTTTAGAAAATTAAACTACTAGAATAACTAATATGATATATTTTTAGTTTTAAACAGATGGGGCATTTTTTTTAATTGTTAGTAACTGAAGATGATATTTACATAAATAAACATTACAAATACTCTGAGAAACAGGTGATGTTTCTGGAGTTAAGAAATAAATAACTATAAGACAAAAGGGATTAAAATTTAATATTTTGCAATTGTATGTAATAAAAACTGTTTCATTGAAAAATACTAGCCCTTGACATAGAGATGATTCAATGTTTTCCTACCAAAAGAACTTTATTGTTGCTATCTGTTTCAAAGAACCTGCCTTGAAATCTATTTAAAATTATATCAGAATAATGGGCTGGAATAATATGTCATAGTCATATAACACAGTAATGCTTACAAAGGTAGATTTTCTGTTCTATACAGTGCATACTTTTTTAGCCTACCAATAAATAAAATCAGTTTCAATGGATACACTACATCAGCTTACTGGCTTAAGGAGTCAGAAACATTTTGAAGAAATAATTAGTTCCTTGAGATAGATTAATCTACTAGTCTTTGGTTGCTTTTTTTCAGTTTTGACTATTCCAGAAGCAAGATGCCTTTTGCTTTTTAATGGAATCCTATTTGAACAAAACCCAAGCATATTTGCATTAAAATGTGTCCCACTGTCTAATATCATATATTGTACTTTTCATATGGGAAATCATATTTAAAAAATGTATTACTGTTTTATTAGTATATTTTAGTAAGTAATGGATATAGGTTTAAAAGTAATAAAGTCATAGATATTTTTAGCAGATTTTTCATCATATTCCTTTGGTGGATGCTTATAACAATATAACTGAAAGTTTTTTCCCCAATATTAAATATGTTTGGCCTGCATTCATTTCTTAGGATATCAATGGGATAAAAAGTGAAATATTGGATATAAGAAATAGAAATGCCTAAATTAAAAAGAAGGCATACTATAATGATCAATTTGGAACTGAATTGAAATAATCAGGTCTTTATATAAGTTTGCATCATCTTAAAACTGAAATTCAGCCCATTTTCCAACTTCAAGTCAAGAAATTGTATTAAAAGTTAGACTCCATATTGTGCACACACATCTACAGCTGTAAATGTATTAGATTCATCTTAATTTTAAAAAGTAATTATTTAGGGACACCAAATATTTTAAGTGAGGTAAATATATATACAAAATCAGATATACTTAGATTTTTATCTAGTGGTTTATTATTATATACCAATAGATAATGTTAGTAAAATTAATGAATTTAATTTTCTTTTAATTCACAATTCTTAGTAATTTGTTATTTTCATTTTATAAAATACAGACTAACAGCATGGAAAGAGCTATGTTAAATATATTCCTTTATTATGAAAAAACATTTTAATCATTAAATAACTTTAAAAATGCAAGCAAAAGAGATTCAAGATGGCAGCATGAGAGGTGAGATGGAGAGCTCCTTCCAAAACCATAAACAGTACAAAAATATAGTTAATTAATACAACTACGCTTAAAACAGCAAGAAGAAACAAGGCTGCACCAGACTCCATACAGACCTCACGAACAGAGCAGACCTCACGAAGTAGGGTAACGTAGGAAACCTTTAATCTGGCGGGACACAAGCCCTTCCCCCACCCAAGCTCACTGGTGGGAGGAAGAGAAATGGAGCAGGGGAGGGGGAGGAAGACGGACTGCTGAACACCTAGCCCCGGACATCTGCTTTGTGAGCAGAATCCTATAGTGTGTGGTGCTCTGGACATTGGGGAGCTCGGACAGGTGGAGTGCTTGAGAGATTGACATTCTGGCTGTTTGTGGAGGAGGGATCCACACCCAGCCACTGTGTCAGAGGAAAGGCAGTCAAGTCTGAAGGCTTCCTAGCAGCGAGAGGGCTGCTGAAGGGGCGGGGTTTACACGGAGCTTACTGTGTGGGAGAAGGGAGAACTGGATAAGGTTGTCTGGGGGTGCTCTGCCCAGCTGGTTGGGAACTTTAGGGAACTTCAGGTGCTCCATCCCCCCAACTACCTACTCAGCTCCGAGGCTCCCCACTGTGACACACAGCCTGCCCAGCCTTCCTCCTGGCCTGCAGGTACCTGCTGGCAAACCCACAGCCACTGCGCAGGCGCCGGACCAGCCAGCGGGAGGCCACGCCAGCAACAGCTGAGACGCAAAGCACAGAGGCTTACCGTGTGTGCTGGGCCCACTGGCTCTGACACTAGAACCAGGAAACAGAACTTTCCTCCCCCCAGGCACCAGCTCCACTCCCCTACGGCACCCAACCTCACTCTAGGGGCTGAGCAGCTACAGAGACTAGAGTTTCTGCGCACTAGTGGGCACCACACAGAAATATGAAATGTCAAAAGAACATGGTTCAGAAAAAATCTCATAAACCCCAGAAAGAGGGCCAAATGAAACCAAACTCACCAATCTTCCTGAAAGAGAGTTCAAAATAAAAATTATAAGCATGCTTATGGAGGTACAGAAAAATATTCATGACTTCAGGAATGAATATAAGTTGGAGATTCAATCATTAAGAAATTCCATATCTGAAATGAAACAAACAATGGAGGCATTTAAAAACAGATTAGATGTAGTACAAGAGACGGTAAATGGGATAGAAATTAGAGAAGAGGAATACAAAGAATCTGAGGCACAGAGAGAAAAAAGGATATCTAAGAATGAAAGAATATTGAGAGAACAGTGTGACCAATCCAAACGCAACAATATTCACATAATAGGGGTACCAAAAGAAGCAGAGAGAGAAAAAGGGACAGAAAGTGTCACTGAGGATGTAATTGCAGAAAAATTCCCCAATCTGGGCAAGGAGATAGTCTCTCAGGCCATGGAGGTGCACAGCTCTCCCAACACAAGGGACCCAAGGAAGACACCATCAAGACATATAATAATTAAAATGGCAAAGATCAAGGATAAAGACAGACTTTTAAAAGCAGCTACAGAGAGAAAAAAGATCACATACAAAGGAAAACCCATCAGGCTATCATCAGACTTCTCAACAGAAACCTTACAGGCCAGAAGAGAGTGGCACAATATATTTAATGCAATGAAGCAGAAGGGTCTTGAACCAAGAATACTTAAACCGGTGAGGCTATCATTTAAATTTGAAGGAGGGATTAAACAATTTTCAGAGAAGCAAAAGTTGAGAGAATTTACCTCCCACAGACCACCTGTACAGTCCATTTTGGGGGGACTCCTATATATGGAAGTATTCCTAAGGCTAAATAGATGTCACCCAAGGGAAGACAAAGAGTACAGAATATGATTCATAACATACAAAGAATGGAGGAGGAAGAAAAAGGAGGAAAAAAAAAGAACCTTTAGGCTGTGTTTGTTATAGTATACAAAGTAAGTTAAATAAAACTGTTAGATAGTAAGGGAATTGCCCTTGAACCTTTGGTAACCAAAAATCTAAAGCCTGCAATGGCACTAAGTACATACCTATCAATAATCACCCTAAATCTAAATGGTCTGAATGTCCCAATCAAAAGACATAGAGTTACTGAATGGATAAAAACAATACCCATCTATATGCTGCCTACAAGAGATTCAATTCAAACCCAAAAACATACACAGACTGAAAGTAAAGGGATGGAAAAAGATATTTCATGCAACTAATAGTGAGAAAAAAGCCTGAGTTGCAGTACTTGTATCAGACAAAATAGACTTCAAAACAAAGAAAGTCACAAAAGACAAAGAAGGACATTACATAATGATAAAAGGGTCAGTCCAACAAGAGGATATAACTATTATAAATATCTATGCACTGAACACAGGATCACCTACATATATGAAACAAATACTAACAGGATTAAAGGAGGAAATAGAATGCAATGCATTCATTTTAGGACACTTCAACACACTACTCACTCCAAAGGCAGATCAACCAGACAGAAAATAAATAGAGACAGAGGCACTGAACAACATTTTAGAACAGATGGACCCAACAGACATCTACAGAACACTCCATCCAAAAGCAACAGGATACACATTCTTCTCAACTGAACATGGAACATTTTCAAGAATAGATCATATACTAGGCTACAAATAGAGCCTCAGTAAATTCAAAAAGATTGAAATTGTACCAACTAGCTTCCCAGCTCACAAAGGTAGGAAACTAGAAATAAATTACACAAAGAAAACAAAGAAAAAGCACACAAAAAAATGGAGGCTTAATAACACGCTCCTAAATAATCAATGGATCAATGACCAAATAAAAACAGAAATCAAGCAATATATGGAGAAAAATGACAACAATAATTCAACACCACAAAATCTGTAGGATGTAGCAAAGGCTGTGCTTAGAGGGAAATATATTGCAATACAGCCTATCTCAGAAAGAAGAACAATCCCAGATTAATGGTATAAACTCACAATTAATGAAACTAGAAAAGGAAGAACAAATGAGGTCCACAGTCACTAGAAGGGGGGACATAATAAAGATTAAAGCAGAAATAAATAAAATTGAGAAGAATAAAACAATAGAAGTAATCAATGAAAGCAGGAGCTGATTCTTTGAGAAAATAAACAAAATAGATAAACCCCTAGCAAGACGTATCAAGAAAAAAAGAGAGTCTATACATATAAAAAGAATCCGAAATGAGAAAGGAAATGTCACTATAGTCAACACAGAAATACAAAGAATTATTAGAGCATACTATGAAAAATCATATGCTAACAAACTGGATAACCTAGAAGTGCACAACTTTCTAGAAAAATACAACCTTCCAAGGCTGACCCAAGAAGAAACAGAAAATCTGAATAGACCGTTACCAGTAAAGAAATTGATTGGAAATCAAAAAACTACCTAAGAACAAAACTCCTGGACCAGATGGTTTCACTGCTGAATTTTATCAGACATTTACTGAAGGCCTAATACACATCCTCATTAGTTTCCCAAAAAGTGGAAGAGGAGGGAATACTCCCAAACTCATTTTATGATGCCAACATCACTCTAATACCAAAACCTGGCAAAGACACCACAAAAAAAGAAAATTACAGATCAATATCCCTGATGAACATAGATGCAAAAATACTCAACAAACTATTAGCAAACTGAATTCAAAAATACATCAAAAATATCATCCATCATGATCAAGTGGGACTGATCCCAGGGATGCAAGTATGGTACATTTGAAAATCCATCAACATCATTCACTACATCAGCAAAAAGATGGTCAAAAACCACATGATCATCTCCATAGAGGCTGAAAAAGCATACGACTAAATTCAACATTCACTCATGATAAAATCTCTCAAGAAATGTCTATAGATGGCAAGTACCTCAACACAATACAGGCCATATATGAGAAACCCACAGCCAACATTATACGTAACAGCGAGAAACTGAAAGCTTTTCCTTTAAGACTGGGAACAAGACAAGGATGCCCACTCTCCCCACTTTAATTCAACATAGTTCTGGAGGTCCTAGCCACGGCAATCAGACAACAAAAAGAAATAAAAGGCATCCAGATTGGCAAGGAAGTTGTTAAACTCTCCCTGTTTGCAGATGACATGATATTGTACATTAAAAACCCTAAACAATCCACTCCAGTATTACTAGATCGAATATCTGAATTCAGCAAAGTTGTGGGATACAAAATTAATACACAAAAATCTGTGCATTAAATACACATAAATCTGAGCATTCCTATACACTTATGATGAACTAACAGAAAGAGAAATCAGGAGAACAATTCCATTCACAATCGCATCCAAATGAATAAAATACCTAGGTATAAACCTAACGAAGGAAATGAAAAACCTATACCCTTACAAGTACGAGATACTCTTAAGAGAAATTAAAGAGGACACTAATAAATGGAAATTCATCCCATGCTCTTGGCTAGGAAGAATTAATATTGTCATATGGCCATCCTGTCTAAAGCAATCTACAGATTCAATGCAATCCCTATCAAAATACCTACAGCATTCTTCAATGAACTATTGCAAATAGTTCTAAAATTCATATGGAACCACAAAAGACACTGAATAGCCAAAGCAATCCTGAGAAGGAAAAATTAAGCAGGGGGCATTCTGCTCCCTGACTTCAAGCTCTACTACAAAGCTACAGTAATCAAGACAATTAAGTACTGCCGTAAGAACAGACCCATCGACCAGTGGAAAAGAACAGAGAGCTCAGATATAAACCCAAGCATATATGGTCAATTAATATACAATAAAGGAGCCATGGATATACAATGGGGAAATGACAGCCTCTTCAACAGCTTGTGTTGGCAAAACTGGACAGCTACATGTAAGAGAATAAAACTGGACTACTGTCTAACCCCATACACAAAAGTATACTCAAAATGGATCAAAGACCTGAGTGTAAGTCATGAAACCATAAAACTCTTAGAAAAAAATTAGGCAAAAATCTCTTTAACATAAACATGAGAAACTTCTTCATGAGCATAGCTCCCCATGCAAGGGAAACAAAAGCAAAAATGAACTAATGGGACTATATCAAACTAAAAAGCTTCTGTACAGCAAAGGATACTATCAATGGAACAAAAAGACATCCTACAGTATGGGAGAATGTATTCATAAATGACAAATCCGATAAAGGGTTGACATCCAAATTATATAAAGAGCTCACGCACCTCAAAAAACAAAAACTAAAAAAGCCAATTAAAAAATGGGCAGAGGAGCTGAACAGACACTTCTCCAAAGAAGAAATTAAGATGGCCAACAGTCACATGAAAAGATGCTCCACATCACTAGTTCTCAGAGAAATGCAAATTAAAACCACAATGAGATATCACCTCACACCAGTTAGGATGGCCACCATTCGAAAGTCAAACAACAACAAATGTTGGTGAGGATGTGGAGAAAGAGTAACCCTCCTACCCTGCTGGTGGGAATGCAAATTAGTTCAACAATTGTGGAAAGCAGTATGGAGGTTCCTCAAAAAACTCAAAAGAGAAATACCATTTGACCCAGTAATTCCACTTCTAGGAATTTACCTTAAGAATGCAGGAGGCCAGTTTGAAAAAGACAGATGCACCCCTATGTTTATCGCAGAACTATTTACAATAGCCAAGAAATGGAAGCAACCTAAGTGTCCATCAGTAGATGAATGGATAAAGAATAGGTGGTACATATACACAATGGAATATTATTCAGCCATAAGAAGAAAACAAATCCTACCATTTGCAACAACATGGATGGAGCTAGAGAGTATTTTGCTCAGTGAAATAAGCCAAGCCAAAAAAGACAAGTAGCAAATGATTTCACTCATCTATGGAATATAAGAACAAAGAAAAAAACTGAAGGAACAAAAGAGCAGCAGACTCACAGGACCCAAGAATGGACTAATAGTTACCAAAGGGAAAGGGACTGGGGAGGATGAGTGGGAAGGGAGGAACAAGGGGGGAAAAGGGGCATTACGATTAGCAGATGTAATGTTGGGGGGCACGGGGAGGGCTGTACATCTCAGAGAAGACAAGTAGTGATTCTATATCATCTCACTATGCTGATGGACAGTGACTGTAATGGGGTTGGTGGGGGGGACCTGATGAAGGGGATAGTTTAATCACCATAACATTGCACATGTAATTATAGATTAATGATACCAAAATAAACTATAAAAGAAATGCATAAAGATAATACAAAAGATATTCTCAATATACACTCCATTTCTCTAATTTCTTTGAGACATAAGTGTGAGAAATATTTCCCTTCTTAATAATACAATAGTGCAGTAAACTGCTGACACTCATCTTTGGACCCTGAGTCAATAGGGAGTACTGGAGCCTTTATGATTACAAGACTCATGACTAAAGTCATCATCCATCTCCATTTTGCTGAGTCAGTTCTGGCTTCTGCCTCAGAATAAGGCACACAATTTAATGGAATTCCCTTTCCCTCTCAAAACTGTACCCCTTTGGCTGGTGAATTATGTGGTGACTCAACTCTAACACTCCTAAAGTATGCAGTTCATACCATATGAACTTGATATTGCCAGATAGTCTACTTAAAAAAAAAAGTTTGGATATTTGTTATTTATTTTTAAATATACATAATTTATACAACTACCGTAAAAACTTAAGTAGGCCTATAACATGTAGACCAATAAAACAAAACTGATTTTGATATTAGTGCACTATTGACAGACACTCATATACTCAGAAGAACACAAGAAAGTTATCTTACTGACCATTGAGAAGAAAATTCTGTTTTTTCTCTTATTTCTTTTTACCTATTGATGATCATGAAACCACAGTGTAAATTTGAAAAATATTTCCAAACTAATAGTATAAAATAGAACTTAACTCTTATCTATTGATCAGAAATAAAGATTTTAACTGTATTTCCTCAAGATGATTGGGCCAACATGTAAATTTATTGATAGTGGTCTTCTGTGCTCTCTCTTCTCAGTTCAGTTATCCAAATATGTACCTGTATGCTGTTTTGTTTTTTTCTGAAAAAAGCAGAAGGGAATAGTTGACACCTGCAAGTATGCAACTGGGGAAAACTCTATTCACAACCCACTTTTTCTTCCCTATTTTCTGACCAAGCTATTTAAGCCTAACTTTGAGAGTATTTGGTGAAATAAAATGTAGTTGCCTGCGACCACCAGTCAACGCGGGTACCTGAAAGGGGGCTTGAGAATGAGAGACAGAGACATGAGAAGAATGGAGCCAAGACAACAGTCTGATCAAGGCTCAACTTTATTAGGCAGGGCTACAGTATATATAGGCAGAATCAGTTCCACCCTAGTTTCCATGGTAACACTGACGTCAAAGCACCAGCTGATTTCTCCACTGAAGAACATGAAACGTAACTCAGAAGAATACGAAACTTAACTCATGGCCAAGAGGAAATGACGTAGCAATCAAACAAAGATAATCTGTGCAGCTGCTGGGCTGCCACAATAAAAGAAATAGCATCTGTAAAATATTTGAGCACAATAATAAAACTCTGTAAACTTCAAAGTCACACAACTGGCTTCAAATCATTAGTTCTTGGTCCACCAGGTACCAACAGTAGAAGTCTGGACACACTATGTAAACTTTCTAATTTGCAGTTTCTTCATAAATAGTAGAACCAACTTTTCAAGATTATGAGGTTTTAAAGGGAATATTTATTTACTTGATAATTTATTTTATTATTTAAAGGGAATATATATTTAAAAGGAATAGATTATGTCTATCATCTATCTATCTATCTATATCTATCTATCTATCTGTCCATATCTTCTTTCCCAGAGGAAAGCCTAAAAAATGACTAGTAGGGGGAAGGAAATGTTTCTGATAGATGGTATGCATTTCAAAGGACATTGATACTGAAAAATGTTTTAATGCCAAGAGATTCATCTATACCATTTATTTGTTCTGTTGTAATTTTAAATTCTCTCCTTCCTGTTCAATCATACATTTTTGGGGTGAAAAACACGGGTAGTAATCAGATGTATATTCTTTGTGTGTGTTTTAAAAATTGTTATAAAATTCGTTTTTAAATGAAATGGGTAAAAGAGCTATTTATCCACTCAGATATCAGTCTACCTAGAATTAAGAATTATTGATTCCCAGAGGTGAAAAAAGACATTTGTTGAAAATTAAACTAGTTAATTTATTTATTTCAATTAGCTCCAATATAGAGCAAGAAGAAAATGAAAGGATATGCCTCTCCATGTTGTATATTGGAAATTCTCTAATTAAAGAAAGATTTTCTTTCTTACTATGATGTATGCACTTCTGCTACCTTACCAATCTGTCATTTACTGTATCTTCTTCAAAGATTTGCATAGCTGACTAAGGAAAATTCAAGAGTTAAAAGTATACCGGTATTTCACATGATTGATAGGGGGGCATTTCACAATGGACAAAATAAATATAACCTGTAGAAACTTTGCCCACACTTGGTCCCATAGATATCTAACAGCAGGTGAATCTGTACAATGTGAATTTTGTTGTCAATAGGCATCACTGACTATCAAGATGTGTCCCTTGGCTACAACTCAGGCTGAAGTTTGGAAATCATGAGAACATGTATGGGAAAGAAGGATGGGCCCAGAAATAAATTCCATTTCTAAAGGTTGTGTAGGCATTTCTCATGAGAGGATCATAGAGAATTAAAAGGTGGCAGATGTGTGTGCCCTAACACAAGGCAGGAGATGTTAGACACATTAGAAAACATCCTTCTGACATGTTTTCATTTGTGAGTTTGGGCTAAGTTCAGTGAGCAACATTTTTTTAATATAATTTATTTTATTATCATTAATCTATAATTACATGTGAAATATTATGGTTACTAAACTACCCCTTCATCAGGTCCCCCCCACCAACCCCACTACAGTCACTGTCCATCAGCGTAGTGAGATGCTATAGAATCACTACTTGTCTTCTCTGAGTTGTACAGCCCTCCCCATGCCCCCCCAACATTACATCTGCTAATCGTAATGCCCCTTTTTCCCTCTTATCCCTCCCTTCCCGCCCATTTTCCCCAGTCCCTTTCCTTTTGGTAACTATTAGTCCGTTCTTGGGTTCTGTGAGTCTGCTGCTGTTTTGTTTCTTCAGTATTTTTTCTTTGTTCTTATACTCCACATATGAGTGAAATCTTTGATACTTGTCTTTTTCAGCTTGGCTTATTTCACTGAGCATAATACAATCTAGCTCCATCCATGTTGTTGCAAATGGTAGGATTTGTTTTCTTCTTATGGCTGAATAATATTCCATTGTGTATATGTACCACATCTTCTTTATCCATTCATCTACTGATGGACACTTAGGTTGCTTCCATTTCTTGGCTATTGTAAATAGTGCTGCAATAAACATAGGGGTGCATCTGTCCTTTTCAAATTGGGCTGCTGCATTCTTAGGGTAAATTCCTAGGAGTGGAATTCCTGGGTCAAATGGTATTTCTATTTTGAGTTTTTTTGAGGAACCTCCATACTGCTTTCCACAATGGTTGAACTAATTTGCAGTCCCACCAGCAGTGTAGGATGTACACATCCTCGCCAACATTTGTTGTTGTTTGTGTTTTGGATGTTGGCCATCCTCACTGGTGTGAGGTGATATCTTATTGTGGTTTTAATCTGCATTTCTCTGATGATTAACGATGTGGAGCATCTTTTCATGTGCCTGTTGGCCATCTGAATTTCTTCTTTGGAGAAGTGTCTATTCATGTCCTCTGCCCATTTGTTAATTGCATTATTTGCTTTCTGTTTGTTAAGGTGCATGAGTTCTTTATATATTTTGAATGTCAACCCTTTACCAGATACGTTTTTTATGAATATATTCTCCCATACTGTAGGATATGTTTTTGTTCTACTGATGGTGCCCTTTGCTGTACAGAAGCTTTTCAGCTTGATATAGTCCCACTTGTTCACTTTTGCTTTTGTTTCCCTTGCCAGGGGGAGATATGTTCATGAAGAAGTTGCTCATGTTTATGTTCAAGAGATTTTTGCCTATGTTTTTTTCTAAGAGTTTTATGGTTTCATGACTTACATTCAGGGCTTTGATCCACCTTGAGTTTACCTTTGTGTATGGGGCTAGACAGTAGTCCAGTTTCATTCTCTTACAGGTAGCTGTCCAGTTTTACCAACACCAGCTGCTGAAAGGGCTGTCATCTCCCTATTCTATATCCAAGGCTCCTTTATCAAATATTAATTGACTGTACATGTTTGGGTTAATGTTGGGATTTTCCATTCTGTTCCACTGGTCTGTGGGTCTGTTTTTGTGCCAATACCAAATTGTTTTGATTACTGTGGCTTTGTAGTAGAGCTTGAAGTCAGGGAGTGTAATTCCCCCTGTTTTATTCCTCCTTCACAGGATTGATTTGGCTATTCGGGGTCTTTTGTGGTTCCATATGAATTTTAGAATTATTTGTTCCAGTTCATTGAAGAAAGCTGTTGGTAGTTTGATAGGGATTGCATTGAATCTGTAGATTGCTTTAGGTAGTATAGCCATTTTGACAATATTTATTCTTCTAGCCAAGAGCATGGGATGCATTTCCATTTGTTAGTGTCCTCTTTAATTTCTCTTAGGAGTGTCTTGTAGTTTTCAGAGTATAGGTCTTTCACTTCGTTAGGTTTATTCCTAGGTATTTTATTCTTTTTGATGCAATTGTGAATGGAATTGTTTTTCTGATTTCTCTTTCTGTTAGTTCATCATTAGTGTATAAGAAAGCAACAGATTTCTCTGTGTCAATTTTGTATCCTGCAACTTTGCTGAATTCAGATATTCTAGTAGTTTTGCAGTGGAGTCTTTAACGTTTTTTACGTACAGTATCAGTCATCTGCAAATAGTGACAATTTGACTTCTTCTTTACCAATCTGGATGCCTTGTATGTCTTTGTTTTGTCTGATTGCTGTGGCTAGGACCTCCAGTACTATGTTGAATAACAGTGGAGAGAGTGGGCATCCTTGTCTTGTTCCCTATCTTACATGAAAAGCTTTCAGCGTCTCGCTGTTAAGTATGATGTTAGCTGTGGGTTTGTCATATATAGCCTTTATGATGTTGAGGTACTTGCTGTCTATACCCATTTTGTTGAGAGTTTTAATCAGGAATGGATGCTGAATTTTGTAAAATGCTTTTTCAGCATCTACGGAGATGATCTTGTGGTTTTTGTTCTTCTGTTTGTTGATGTGGTGGATGATGTTGATGGATTTTCGAATGTTGTACCATCCTTGCATCCCTGGGATGAATCCCACTTGATCATGGTATATGATCCTCTTTATGTATTTTTGAATTCGTTTTGCTAATATTTTGTTGAGTATTTTTTCATCTCCGTTCATCAGGGATATTGGTCTGTAATTTTCTTTTTTGGTGAGGTCTTTGCCCGGTTTTGGTATTAGAGTGATGCTGGCTTCATAGAATGAGTTTGGAAGTATTCTGTCCTCTTCTATTTTTTGAAAAACTTTAAGGAGAATGGGCGTTATTTCTTCTCTATGTATCTGGTAGAATTCAGAGGTGAATCCATCAGGCCCGGGGGTTTTGTTTTTGGGTAGTTTTTTGATTACCAATTCAATTTCATTGCTGGTGATTGGTCTGTTTAATTTTTCTGTTTCTTGTTTGGTCAGTCTTGGAAGGTTGTATTTTTCTAAGAAGTTGTCCATTTCTTCTAGGTTTTCCAGCTAGTTAGCATATAGAGTCTCATAATATTCTCTTATGATTCTTTGTATTTCTGTGGGGTCTGTCGTGGTTTTTCCTTTCTCATTTCTGATTCTGTTTATGTGTGTAGATTCTCTTTTTCTCTTATTGAGTCTGGCTAGAGGTTTATCTATTTTGTTTATTTTTTCAAAGAACCACCTCTTGGTTTCATTGATGTTTTCTATTGTTTTATTCTTCTCAATTTTATTTATTTCTTCTCTAATCTTTATTATGTCCCTCCTTCTGGTTACTTTGGGCATCATTTGTTCTTTTTCCAATTTCAGTAATTGTGTCTGTAGACTATTCATTTGGAAATGTTCTTCGTTCTTTAAATAGGCCCGGATTGCAATATACTTTCCTCTTAGAACTGCCTTTGCTGCGTTCCACAGAAGTTGTGGCTTTGTGTTGTTGTTATCATTAGTCTCCATATATTCTTTGATTTCTGTTTTGATTTGGCTGTTAACCCATTTATTAATTAGGAGAGTGTTGTTAAGTCTCCATGTATTTGTAAGACTTTTTGATTTCTTTCTAAAATTTATTTCTAGTTTTATACCTTGGTGGTCTGAGAAGTTGGGTTGGTAGGATTTCAATATTTTTGAAATTACTGAGGTTCTTTTTGTGGCCTAGTATGTGGTCTATTCTGGAAAATGTTTCATGTGCACTTGAGAAGAATGTGCAACCTGTTGCTTTTGGGTGTAGAGTTCTGTAGATGTCTGTTAGGTCCATCTGTTCTAGTGTGTTGTTCAGTGCCTCTGTGTCTTTACTTATTTTCTGTCTGGTTGATCTGTCCTCTGGAGTGAGTGGTGTGTTGAAGTCTCCTAAGATGAATGCATTGCTGTCTATTTCCTCCTTTAATTCTGTTAGTATTTGTCTCACATATGCTGGCGCTCCTGTGTTGGGTGCATATATATTTATAATGGTTATATCTTCTTGTTGGACTGACCCCTTTATCATTATGTAATGTCCTTCTTTATCTTTTGCTACTTTCTTCGTTTTGAAGTCTATTTTGTCTGATACAAGTACTGCAACACCTGCTTTTTCTCTTTGTTGTTTGCATGAAATATCTTTTTCCATCCCTTCACTTTTAGTCTGTGTATATCTTTGGATTTGAGGTGAGTTTCTTGTAGGCAGCATATAGATGGGTCTTGCTTTTTTATCCATTCTGTTACTCTGTGTCTTTTGATTGGTGCATTCAGTCCATTTACATTTAGGGTGATTATTGATAGATATGTACTTATTGCCATTGCTGGCTTTAGATTCATGGTTACCAAGGGTTCAAGGGTTGCTTCTTTACTATCTAACAATCTAACTTTACTTTCTTGTTATGTTATTGTAAACACAGTCTGATGTTTCTTTATTTCTCTCCCTTCTTATTCCTCCTCCTCCATTCTTTCTATAATAGGTGTTTTATTCTTTGCCTTTAGTTGGTATTTGGATGGTCTGCTTTCTTTGCTATGATTTTTTTTCCTCTGGTGACATCTTTTAGCCTTAGGTGTGCTTCCATCTAGAGCAGTCCATTTAAGATATCCTGTAGTGGTGGTTTATGAGACGCAAATTCTCTCAACTTTCGTTTATCTGGAAATTGTTTAATCCCTCCATCATATTTAAATGATAATCGTGCTGGATACAATATTCTTGGTTCGAGGCCCTTCTGTTTCATAACGTTAAATATATCATGCCATTCTCTTCTGGCCTGCAAGGTTTCTGTTGAGAAGTCTGATGATAGTCTGTTGGGTTTTCCTTTGTAGGTGATCTTTTTTCTCTCTCTAGCTGCCTTTAATACCCTGTCTTTATCTTTGATCTTTGCCATCTTAATTATTATGTGTCTTGGTGTTGTCTTCCTTGGGTCCCTTGTGTTGGGAGATCTATGAGCTTCTGTGGACTGCGAGACTACTTCCTTCCCCAGCGAGGGAAAGTTTTCAGCAATTATTTCTTCAAAGACACTTTCTATCCCTTTTTCTCTCTCTTCTTCCTCTGGTACTCCTATAATGCGAATATTGTTCCGTTTGGATTGGTCACACAGTTCTCTTAATATTCTTTCATTCCTAGAAATCCTTTTATCTCTCTCTGCCTCAGCTGCTCTGTACTCCTGTTCTCTGTTTTCTATTCCATTAACAGTCTCTCGCATCTCATCCATTCTGCTGTTAAGCCCGTCGATCGCTTGTCTGATTTCTGTATTGTCTTTCCTCAGTTCCCTCACTTCCTCCCTCAGCTCTTGCACATTTCTCTGTAGGTCCATCAGCATGGTTATGACTTTTATTCTGAATTCTTTTTCAGGGAGGCTGTGCATTTCCATCCCTTCAGACTCCCTCTCTGGGGTTGTCTGGTTGATTTTGGTCTGAACCATATTCCTCTGTCTTTTCATGGCTGTATAATTTGGTCACTGATAGTTGCCACGTATGTCAGCTGGGCTCTTTAAGACTTTAAAAAGAGAAGAAAAAAAAAGAGAAAAAAAAGAGAAAAAAAAGAAAAAAAGAAAGAAAGAAAAAAAAAAAAAGAAAGAAAAGAAAAAACAAAAACAAAACAAAAAACAAAACAAAAAAAAATGCCCACCGGACGTAGATTCTGTGGGAATGCTCTAGGTGGCGCTATTGCCCCACTATTCCACAGCTGTGACTGTGCCGCTCCGCAGGGCCCTTTATCGCTCTGGCAGGGGTGGGAACGAATAGGAGGCTGTTGATCTCAGTGAGAAGTGTTAAGTATGGCTACGCTTCCTCAGTCACCAGCTAAGGCGTCTGAAACTCCCCAGGACTCCCAGCCTGCTGGGCTGAGTGTGCTGGAGCGATCCGGCTCCTCCGCTGGGCTCCTGTCTCTTTAAGACCGCTGAGGAAAGCGCGCACTTTTTTTTTCCTTCCCGGAGCCGGCTGCAAGCACCCTGGCGCGTTCCCCGCTCAGATCCTGCCCCTCTGTCTCTCCAATCTCCGCTGCACTGCGCAATGTGGGTCAGCGCTCCCCACGCAGATCACCAGGGCTGGCTACTTCGCGGGGTGCACTTCCACTCCCTCCCGGCTCTGAATCCTCTCCTCCCGCCGGTGCGCTGGGGTGGGGGAGGGCTCGGGTCCCGCCGGGTCGCGGCTCCATATCTTACCCGCCTCTTGGGGTGCCAATTCCTCTCGGGTGTAGCTGCACGCTGTGCGCTTTCCTGTGTATTCTCGTCTCTCTTTTAGGAATAGATGTATTTGCTGTGTTTTCGTAGATAATATAGTGTTGGGAGGAGATTTCTGCCGCCCTGCTCACACCGCCATCTTCCCGGAAGTCCATTTTAACAATTTTTAAGCACACAGTACAGTAGTGTTAAATGTGACTTGCTGTTTTTGGCTTCTATAGCACAGTCTGGGTGGCAGAAAAAGGCATGATTTTAGAATGTCTAAATATGTTTGTTATCTCATCTGTAAGGAGGTGGTTAAATTCTATTCTGATCAGGCTCATGCTCTCACAGTTAATCTTTGATTTATTTCTGGCTGGTCTTTCTGAATCCCCTGCAACCAGTTTCACATCAGGCTACCTCTTAGGGACCTTGGTGGCCCGTGATCCTGGACAGCCTTCCTGGAACATCCCAGTTACGTGATTCAGCTTTAAGGACCCCTGCAGTCTCTCTGACTCTTGATTCCAAGTCCCAGATTCCTAGGACAGGACTGGGATTCATCAAGCTGGAGTGCAGAAGACACAGTTGTGTTTTTCCAGTGCTGACTCACGGCAATCACTCTGAATGAGGTGTTGGTAGAGGCAGCCTTCAGGAGCTCTTCTTTCCTGTAGAGAGATTCTGAGTGGTTGCAGCCTCCAGTCTAGTCCTAAGTGCTTTATGTATCAGATTATGATAAACAGTAGCTCTGAAGAAAATATTTAATTAAGATAATTGGTATTTTAGTTAAGAATGCCTAGAATATTAAAGTACAGTATGGATAAAATTAGCATAAAATTTCTGTAATCTTAAGAGAGAAAGGAAATTTATTAACATCATTTGGGACTACATCTGGTTAAAATTTTAGTTGCATAATTATAAAACGAATTCCTTAGATTTAAACAGGGACTGTTCTTTTTGACAGTTTCTGGTGTAATTTAAGCATTAACACGTATACTGTTATATTGTTCAAATGAGAAAGGGGGTGTCAGATATTTTTTAACCTCACTTAAAGTGGACAAATTGTGGTCAAACAGTTAAATCGAATAATTTCCAGTCATAGGACAATTTGCAATGAGCTCTGGAATCTTCTCAAAACCTGTGTAGGCATCTTAAAAGGTAGTTATGTTCTGGGAAACAGAGCATAGAACTGGGCACCAAGATTTGGACTATGAATCACATCTACCACTTTAACACCCCTCACTAGGTATCTAATCTTGGGCATATCACTTAAAAAGTTTCCAAGCCTTAATTTCCTGTTCATAAAACAGGGAGAATAATATTTATTTAACAGAGTTGTATAGAAAACTGTTAAATAGTGTTTATGGATAATCTTGTAACCTATGATGTTTTCAAAGAAGTAAAGTATTAATGATTTTACTTAGTTTTTAGTTACAACATATCTTCTTCATGTATAACCAACCATTTTTACACATTCTAATGTGTACTTAGTACTTCATCAACCACTTTTTGGCCCCCACCATCTGGCAGATACTGTGCAGGACCTCTGGATTATCTAAACTGATCCTTGCCCTCAAGAAGCCAAACCCAAAGCTGCTTGATTTGTGATTTAATTTGAGTAGCTATCACCAGTGTTCATAATATAAAGCCATGGCCTAAGAAGCACTAACCTAAAATCTAGAAACACCAGGTATTTTCATATGACCTTCCTATTCAATGGTCTGTAGGTTATATGGTCCTTATAATGACACATATAACAAATAGCTAGCTTGGAGCATGGCCTTTCCTTGGAAGAGTATTTCTAGAGGAGGGTTCTTTGCAACACTCAGTTTGGTAGCCATATCTTCATTCCTGACTATATATCCTCTAATACACTTGGACTTTAGCCCATCATTTTAAAAAGAGTTCATCTCTTTTTAAAATACAGATTTATTTATTTGTATGACTACAAATACAATGCATTGAAATGGACACTGTGATACATGATACACTACCAGAGCTCCTTTAGAGGTCTGGATGGCTTCTATCTTCAGCTGCTCGGAGTGCCACACAAGGCCACAACTGGTTGGTTCAGAGAAACAAAAATTTATTCTCTCACAGTTCTGGAGACTAGAAGTCTAAAATCAAGGTGTTGGGGGTGCTGTGGTCCTTCCAGAGCCTCTAGGAATGTCCTTCTTTGCCTCTTCCAGGTGCTGGTAGCCCCAGTCATTCTTTGACTTGTGGTACTTTTCTGCCCATCTTCACATGGTAGTTTCTGTTCTGTGTCTCTCTTTCTATGTCAATATCCCAATTTTCCTCCTCTTATTAAGACACCAGTCATGTTGTATTAGGGCCCACCAAAATTCAGTATATTCTCATCTTAAGTTGATTACATTTACAAAGACTCTATTTCCAGGTGAGATCACTTTCATAGGTACCAAAGATTAGGACTTGAATATAATTTTGGGGGGACATATCCATAGCATCCTGCTTATTTACTTATGTTATTCTTATTAACAAGACATTGTTATTATACTTTCAATAACCATTGGCAATGATTCAGGAAAATTCAGTTTTGTGTAATCATATTATCTTTATTGCATATATGGTCAAGGGAGAAAGCAGTGGGTTTACTCCTGACTTATAAAACAGCTCAGAAAGTAATAACTTAATTAAACTCACTCAATTGTAGAGTACAACCAGAATGTTTTCTGTTCTAAGGACCAAGAACGTATCTTGAATCCTTCACAATATTGTGTCTTACTCAAGAGTATGAATCTACTGATTTCCTAAGAATATTTGGAAGCAAGAAAAGCAAAAATAAACAAGTGGAATTATATACTAAAAAACTTCTGCAAAACAAAGGAGACCATCAACACAATGAAAAGACAACCTACTGAATGGGAGAAAACCACAATATCCAATAGGGATGGATCCACATGTCCAAAACATACAAAGAAATCATGCAACTCAATAGCAAAAGGCAAACAAACAAGAACAATTAAAAAATGGACAGAGGACCTAAATAGACATTTTTTTTCCAAAGAATAAATTCATGGCCAACAGGCACAAGAAAAAGTGCTCAACATCACGAATCATCCAGGAAATGCAAATCAAAACCACAGTGGGATGCCACCTCATACTTGTTAGGATGGCTATTATCAAAAAACAATAGATAACAAGTACTGGTGAGGAAGAAGAGGAAAGTGAACCTTTATGCACTGTTGGTGGGAATGTAAACTGGTACAACCACTGTGGAAAACATATGTAGTCATACAAATAAATAAATCTATATTTTAAAACCACTGTGTAGAGGTTCCTCAATAAATTAAAAATTGAATTACCATATGATCTAGCAATCCTACTTCTGGGCATATATCCAAAGAAAATGAAATCATTGTCATGGATATATATATATGTTTTCTGTTCTAAGGACCAAGAACATATCTTGAGTCTTTCACAATATTGCATCTCACTCAAAAGTATGAATCCACTGATTTCCTGGGAGTATTTGGAAACAACAAAAGCTTCCAAATATATATATATTCCCATGTTCATAACTGCATTATTCACAATAGCCAAGATATGGAAACAACCTAAGTGTCTGTTAATGGATGAAAGGATCAAGAAAATGTGGCATGTATACACAATGAAATATTATTCAGCCTTAATATTCCTTAAAAAAGAAGGAAATCCTGCCATTTGCAACAACATGGATGAACCTGAAGGGCATTGGGCTAAATGAAATAAACCACACTGAGAAAGACAAACACTGCCTGGTGTCACTTACATATGGAATTTTTTTTAAGTGAAACTCATGAAAACAGAGTAGAAAAGTGATTTCTCAGGGACTGGGGGTGAGAGAAAGACAAAGAGATTGGTAAATGGTATACTTTCAGTTATAAGATGAATAAGGTCTGTGGATCTAATGTATAACACTGTGCCTATAGTTGTTATTGCATAGTATAATTTAAATTTGCTAAGAGAATAAAACTTAAATGTTCTCACCAAGAAAAAAAAAGTATTTGGGAGGGATGTAAATGTCCTTATTGTGACTAAATGTTACAAGGAACATTCTGGAGCTATTTCACAGTGTGGTCCTTTGAACTACAGCACACAGAAACAAGCGTCAATACCAGTAGGCTACAGCAAAAGTGGCATTTGGTATCATGGAGGATGAATTCAAAGCTATCATAGAACCAGCCACAGCAAAACTTCCCCTTAGGGTTACAGGAGCCTTGCAACTCCTCTCTCATCTTGGACAATGTGCTACTGTGCCTCTGGGAGCTCTGTCTGGTGAGAGCAAAGGCTGTGACATCTGGCTTCCAGGGCTGTGATGTGATCTTTCTTTTTCTCTTTTCTTTTTTTTTCTTTTTCTCCACAAAAAGTGGCACTGAGGATATCTATTGAGGGGGAAAATGACATAAATCATTGCACATGGAAATAAATCAGTTAACAGACAAGGGAAGCTGACCTAGAATCTGATTGGTAATATTGCTCATAAAATGAAATCTTGCACTCATGAAAAATAAAACTTTGTGTTTTATGTCATTTTGTTTTGTATTTTGTTTGATTTTGTAAGGCATATGATAGTGTTCCCTGCATTTGATGAAAATAAAAAGAACTTTATAAAAACTGAATAAGAGATATAATGGAAGAACTTCTAAATCTGGAATCTAAATAAGATATAATGAAATATACTGAACCTTGAAATAGGAAGCTAAATAGAAATTATCATTATTGTATGATTTTTTGGTCTTGGGATAGAATGGTCATCAATTGTGACAGAAAAGGCAAGAACTAGAACTTTAATTGTGCCAGATGGTTCTTTGTAAAACTTAGAACATCTTTTCATACGTCAAGAGAATATGTGTAGTCCAGAGTAACAGTAGATGATATGAATTGACAACTTTGGATTGCAATTTAGTGTCATTTCTTTTTTTTAGCCAAGAAAAGACATTTTCAAGAGAAATAAGTGGCTCATAGTACTTAAATTGAGCCCCATTTTAATAGCTCAAGTGTAAATGAATGCAGAACATATGGATCACATCTTCCTTCAAATATCCAGCTCCAAAAAATAAGGAAAATATGTGCTTGACAAAATGAGTTTATTTCAAGTTAGTAACACATACACACACACACACACACACACACACACACACACACACACACACACACATATATTCTGGCTGATTTAGCCATTCCAAATGTATTTCATGCTTCTATTTGTGGCATTCGTTTTCTGTCATTTATATACTATAAAAATTATATTTATTTTAGAAGCACTACAAACATCAGAGGGAGTGAGCACGCAGATGAGAGGATGTGGGCCACAGCAGAGTCACAGGAAGTGAGAGACCCCACCTCCTGCAGGATGTCTCAAGTGCTCCCAACTAGTGAGGCAACTTTAGAGCAATATGCAATGTTTGAGCCAGGTGCCCTTGATTAAGAGGAAGTCCAAGGTTTCTTCTGGACTTCTCTCTCCAGAGGTCTGGTGTATGTACGTGGAAGGGGTGGAGGGGGAAAGGACAACTTTAGTTCCTTAGTTCTGGTCGCACTGCCCTCCCATCCTTCTACCTATGGTCCCCATTGCTCTCAGCCCTAGACCTGGTCCCTTTGTCCAGGTCAGCCTTACCTTTCCCTACACCATGGCTAGTCTGCTGCCTCAGGTCCACAGACCTCCAGGGCTGTTCTCCCTTGGTGGAGAAGTAGGGGAAACTCTTCCCTTCTCATGAACAGCTTTCTCCAGGAGGAAATCCCACAGTGGGATTGGAGATCCTCCACCACATGGTCCTCTCCTAGCTAGGGCAAACAAGAAGTCTGAGCAAGAAGGAAGGAAGGATTATTATGCTGGGTGGTGATTGGGGGAATGGTTCCCATTTGTCTAGAACCACTGCTTTCTCTATTTATGAAAGACTTCACCTTTCCATCTTTATGGTCACATGTGTCTTGTTTCATTTTGGTTTTCATTAGTTCCTCTCCTGAGACTCCTTCTTGTCTTTTTCTTCTACTGTGTTCTGTCAGCCAGACAGACCCAAAGATATCAGACTTTAATAATAACTCTCACAACCACAGAGAGAGCTTAACTGGCATAACTCAAGAACTGGCACATCTGTGTAAAGTAACCCCTGAGGTAATTGCATTTAGAATAAAGCAATTATTTCAATAATTGATTAAGTTATTAATGGTTATTAAGTTGATGGGTTAATAATTGATTACATTATTAATGGTTTAGTGATGGATGTTAAATAAACTTATTGTGGTAGTCATTTCTTATTATTTACATTTATCAAGTTATTATGTTGTATACCTTAAACTAGCACAATGTTATATGTCAATAGATCTCAATAAAACTGGAAAAAATAAGGCAATTGTTTCTACCTTCAAAGGCATTTACTCTTAAAAATATTCAAAATACAATTGTATTTTGTCCACCGTAAAGTGAACACAATAGATATAGTTTCTGTGAACCACTCTCAGATATTTTGCCTTTGAAGAATGATACAACATGCATTTTATATTTAAGGAAAAAAAGTAGTAGTTATTTTGAAGATGTTCTTAAGTAATACTTATCTAAATAAGTCATGGCCTCGAAAGAGACATAAAAAGATCTGTTGACTGTATTACTCCTTACCATAATATTTTTCTCTTATTGTTTAACCCTAAAAAGTCTTATGAAGACATGCTAAGGAATTTGAATTGCTAAGAACAGTGGTGGGGAATCACCAGAGTGTCAAGCTCAGAAGAGTTAAAATGATACTTGCTGTTTAGGCATATGACTCTGATTTTAGTGTAGACAATAGAAATTTTGCCCACGAGTACTAGCTACCACAAGATATGTAAAATGTAAAGTCAAATATATTCAACCAAGACTGGATTTTCCTGAGGTTACATTGTCAAATATTTAAACTATAGATCAGTTGTTCTTAACATTAGTAACAAATCAATTTTTTAAAGAATCAACATAATTTGGATTGTCCATTTAAAAATCTCATTCTTTTGAATGAGAATGAGTCCATCTCTTATTCCTTTCCCAAGGCCTAGAAAAATGTATTAGTTTTGAACACATAAACTATAGTGGGCATATTTTAATTAAAACATTTAAGCACTTTTTTTCCTCCTTTTGGCTATTTGGCCATGGGTAATTTAGTTTTTTTTAAATTGAGTCAGCTTGAGTCTCTTAAAAATTAATATATTAACAGATATCTAGTGAAATATTGTGAACAAGGACCCATTAAATTCTATGAGATACATATAATGTCTGACATGGTCTCATCTTAAAAGTCTCTTATCTATAATTGGAGAAATAAGATATATATGCAGAAAAAATCCACAATAATACAGGGTAATACATGACAGGTATCAAATATGAAGAACTGACATTAAGGGTAATTAAAGTTTTTGGAAGGCAGAGAGCCCTTTGGACATAATACAAGAGAAACTAGGTTCTTTATCTTCCGTTCAATGAACGTTTATTGAGAAACTTATCTTGGCATTCAACTAGACAATGTTCCTGTTTTCACGGTGCTTACTTTCTCTGATGGAGATAAACATAGTAAAAATAAGTAAGATAATTTCAGATAATAAATAGGTTTCATTAAAGAATATGAAGCAGGGCACGGTAGTCTAACTGAAGGATCTGGGTACTATCTTATCAGGGAAGTCTCTCTGAGGAGGGGATATTTAAGCTGAGACTGAATGCCATGAAGGAGCCAGGCATTTTCTGTGGAGAAAATTCCAAGCACATGAACTAGCCAGTTTAAGATAGGAATGGGTTTAGGGTGTTCAAAGTTCAGGAACAAGGTAGTGTGGCAGGAGGGATTGCAGTAAACAAGGAAAGAAGGGTAGAAAATCAATTGACCGTGTCTAGATCATGAATGACAATGCAAGTCAAGGGGAAAATGTTTGTAATTTGTTACAAATGACAAGGAAAGCCTTTTCAGGGTTTTATGCAGGGAAGTGAAATTATATGTTTATCTATTTAAAAGACAACTTGGCTGGTGAGTGGAGAGAGGGGAAAAATCAACTTCGTTCATTGCTATTGCAAATAAGGAGGTCAAAGAAGTGACCATTGTTCTAAGCACTGTGGAAATCATTGTGAACTTGACAATAGCCACTTCAGCACCAAGTGAATTTCCAACAGGAGTTCGTTGAGGAGAAAATATAACATGAGGAAGTAGAATCCAAAAGACATCTTTGTGAAGTAATTAAGGGCGTTTAAAAGTATTTTAAAAATAATATCACCTTCTTCTAAAAATCTCTGTATAATGTAGCACCCCCCAAAAACAATGTGTTTTAAAGTCGGAAGACACTTTAGAGATGTTCTAGCCCAAGCCTTTCATTTTACGGATGCCGGAAATGAGGTCTTGAGAATTTAACAAGCTGCAGAATCAGTCAGATGCCTAATTACAGTTTGCCATTCCTTTCACTATCCTGTACTGCTACTAATAGGAACCAGCATTTATTGAGTACTTACTAGGTGCCAGATACTATTGCAAGAGCTTTATGTATCTTCACTAATTTAATACTCATAATAAACTCTTGAAGAAAGTTCTATTAAAATCTGTATAGCTGACAAAAAAAGGCACAGGATAATGAAGTATGTTGTCCATAGTCATACTTCTAAGTTCTGCAGAGCCAGAATTCAAAACCCAAGTATTTAGATTCAGAAGGTCACATTCTTAACCACTATGCTTTTCTATTTGTTATTCCATTTAGTTCCAGTCCTTTAGACAATGAGTTTCTGCAAAATTTCCTGTTAAATTTCTGAGTTCTTGTTACATATCTAATTCCATTTAACCTCAGTATATCCCACCATTACTCTTTATAGGAAATGTTATTTATGTTTGAAGTTCAACTTAAGTATTCTTAATTTTTATTCTTGTTTATACATATGGTGGTAGAAGTACGGATGGCTCTCAACTTATGATGGTTTGACTTAAAAATTTTTTGTCTTTACAATGGCATGAAAACAATATCATTTAATAGAAACCATGCTTCAAATTTTGAATTTTGATCTTTTCCTGGGCTAGCAATATGCCATACAATACTCTCTCAGGGTACTGAGCAGCAGCAGTGAGCCACACATTACAAGGGTGAGCAGGCGATGGAGACCTCCTGTACCCATACAGCCATTCTGATTTCCATTTTCAGTACTGTATTCAATAACTTATATGAGACATTCAACACTTTATGACAAAATAGGTTTTGTGTTATATGTTTGTGCCCAACTGTAGGCTAATGTAAGTGTTCTGAGAACATTTCAGGTAGATAGAGCTAAGCGAAGATGTTTGGTAAGTTAGGTGTATAAATCCATTTTCAAGTTGCAGTATTTTCAACTTATGATGGGTTTATCAGGACATAACCCCATTGTAAGTCAAGCAAGATCTGTAAATAACTACCATTTTGGCATGAAATCATCACTCATTGAAATAAGCTCTCTATGAAATTGGTTTGTCGTTAACTAACCATCATAAGAAACCTGTTTGTGAAGATAATGATTTAAGAAATCATTACTCATGTGCGTGCTTGTCTGTCTCGGAACTTCACCTCCATCAGATTACTCACTAAATTGTCTCTTTGCAACATTTAAGTTGTAAGAGGAATAAGATATTCTTTTTTGGAGAATTTCAGAGTATCTAGCACATGGTTCTAGGCAGCAGGGACTCAACATTTTTCCTATGAATAAAAATAAATAAATGGGATTTTCGCTTTTTTTAACCTCTTAAATAAAAACAGTGAAATTTCAGGAAATAATATGACTTCTCTCATGTCCCTTGCCTTTTTTTTTAAGATCTGAACTTCAAGATTCAACTGTATTTTCATTGAAATTCACCATGTTCCTCTGCACAGCTGTGGTCTCAAAATACCATTTCTGAATTTATTTTAGCTCATGGAATAACTACTCAGAGAAACCGCAGTCAATCAGACTCAAAATGCCCCAAATCCTTCCTGCTTTGGAGTTTTCCATCTTCAGATCAAAGCATTTCATGCCCGTCAGCAACTTTTTAATGCTTTTGCTCCTCGTGTGCGAAAGTTCCATTTAAAGACTCTCCTTGGCTGACTCCACTGATGAATTTGTCTGCTTGCCAGGAGAGCAACATTAACGCAGAAGTTACAAAGGAGCCTCCAGCTCCTCTTTGAACATGACCTGATGTTTCAGATAATGTCCAACATCAACTGTGGAGAAGCCCACCATTCTTCGCACCAGGAGCAAAGGAATTCGTTTTCAGTGTGTGGAGACTGAGAAGATAACAGAGACAAATATAAATCATTAAATGAGAAGGCCATTTAAGGAGAGAACTGAAGACACAATAGAAGCCATTACTGAAATCTATTGAAGTAATGCCATATCATTAATACTAGCTTTAAAAGTAGTTTTGTTTTTGTTTAAGTTTACATATGTGCAGTGGGGTTGAAAAAAGTTGGAAGTGTTTTTTTTTCTTATCTTTTTTTTTAAACTGTGAGTTTATTCGAATAGTTTCAATTGCCTTCTGTTAAAGAGAGAAAACACAATATATGTAACAATAGATTTGGAAAAGAAGAATTAAAAATTCCCAAAGGCAATAATCTTTTGGAACAAGTTAATATTCATAAGTTATGGGAAAATGATGAGAGCCAACATATCACTTTTCTTTGCTCCAAGTGTTCAACCCTTTGGCTACAGCCAAGCCAGGCCTTTATTATTTTTATAATAAAATCATTATTAGTTTTAAAAGGAAGTAGGAAAGCAAACACATTTTATTGAGCCTTAATAACCTCAGCAATAATAAATCTAGGTCTGCATGTGTTATACCTTAAGGTCTTGATAAGTCTTCATGTAAAAATTCTATTTTTCAAAGCAGCTTTTTTCTTTTCTTGTTTCATTAAATCATAGTATTTATGTACAAAATGTATTTATTTTCATTAAATCATATTTCTGTACTAAAAACATGGGATTGAATGAAATTTGGCCTAAATATTCTTTAATTTCTTTATTTGTCCTAAATCAATACACCAAGGTTCAGATTGAGTATTTTTTTGATGATGAGTGAACTTATTTATTTATTTATTGAACATTCATTCTGTGCTACATAGTATTTAAAGCTATACATAATGTAGAAATAATTTTGGTTTTCGCAGGAGTTCCCATTATAAGAGTCTTAGGTTAAGCAGACCGAGATCAGCATTTTGTCCATTTTCATGTTTCCTTTCTTTTCTTAGGAGGAGAGTTATAGTTCCCGAAATGATGGGCATTTTCTTGGGGAAAACTTTATGGAGGAGGAAAGAATGAAGAAATGATCGGAAAGGAGAGCAAGGGTTTGGTTTGGCAGTGTAGATTCAGTACACAGCAAAAGAGAGGGTCCCTTTCAATTTTATATACAGTTCTTTCAGAAAAAGACACAGAGCCTTGGATTTGTTTTTAATCTTGTTCTGACATAGCAAAAAAGAAAAGTGTATTCACAGGATCACTTTTAAAAATGCAATGTTCTCATAGAGATACATTTTTTGTTTGTTTAATGGACTTATAAATCTATAAAATTTCAAGAAACTCAAGTCTACAAATAAAAGCTTAAAATCTAAGGGCTAATCTCAGCAACAGGTGAGAAAGAGATGTAGCATGTCGAATGTCAGATGAGAGTCACCCCACACTAATTTCTGATTAGCCAAAAACATGTGTATATATTTCCACCAATTAGTGAAGAGATCCATAGAAAACATATATGTTTAATTAGCCATCTGGTTTGTTTTACTAGAATTGAAACTGCATGTCTCTCCCACTGTGTCAGGCTTTTAGGACTTCACAAGTTAGATCTATGTACATACATAGATTTCATTTTGATTATTCAGAAAAGTGAACAGAATTAGGATAATATCCACATCATATTTAGCTTTGTTGCTAAAAAAGCAATTGAAATATAGCAGAGCCTTTTCTATTCTTTAAGTAGTAGGAGGTCTGGAAACCCTATTGGTTTCAAGTGCATAAAGTACTCTATTTTAATTCCTTATATTATAGGTAATATGTTAGATAATTTCAAGAAGGTAGCAAGTTCAAGGTCACATGATCTATAGAGTTGCCTTTCAATATAATCAAAACAAATTTCTGACATAATATTTATCCTTTCCTTATGTCCAATAGAGGAAGCCATGGCCACAACAACTATTTAATGCAAGTTACCTCTTAAAGCCTTTTAATGAAGAATTAATTTTTCTCTTCATGGAATATTAGTCTTGTCTACAACAAATGACTCGTCAGAAATGCGAGGAAGAGAAGGTGCAGTTCTTTCTGACCCTAGTCATCAGCCTTGTTTCTGATAAAATGCCAGCCATATATCTGCTCCCTCTTTTAGGGCTTCATGTATGTCTCTGGCAGGCAGACCCATCATAGATGGGCTTTGTCTGGATTACAGAAGAAAGAGATGCTCTTGGTATAATTAGTTAGGTGGACCATCATATCAATTGTTTTATCCCACTTCTTGATATTTATCTTTTCTTCTCTAGAAAAATTACCTATCACAATATATATTTCTTACCTTTTTAGGAGGTTACTGTGAAATGATGTTTTTCAGGCAAGAAAACTTAAATAGTATCACTCAGATTTCATCAGTCACTTTTCTATAGCAAAATAACTGATATCTTCTCTACCAAATAAGTAATGTTCAGTCAGGCATTTTTTCAGGATGAAGGCTAAATCTTTTTCAGGATGAAGATGAAGTCTTATAATTCAAAATAACAATGAAGCTCATGAGAATTTGACCAAGAACTCACTGTTGACTCTGGGACAGTTTATTCAAATTGCTCTGTCTTTGATTAGCCCAAGAACTCACGGTGCCTTTTTTTTTAAGCTTCTTCAACAACTGTAATTAATCACAGAATTTTGGCATTAATCTTTCCACCAAGCCATGAATTCTCTTTGAATAAATGATGATTATTTCTTTGTGTTAAGTCTCTCTTCCCCAAGGCTATCAAAATTTCATAGTTGAGTTTCTCCACATTCTTCAAAGCTTTCTCCTTCAACTTTTGGCTAAAAACAGCATGACAAAACAAGATTCATTATCTGAGTCTGAGTTAATCTACATTCAAATGCCTGGTGGTTATAGCACTTAAACCTGTTAATCAAAGTGCATGGATTTTGGAGAAAGTATCTTTGAAAATTGTGTATGTAAGAAGGGTGCAAAAGGCCTTTACTCGATCAGAGCGTTTGGACCATCCAGTCCATGCGGACTGTTGGGAGTAGGGTTAGGTTAGCCCCCCACAGAGCAGTTGAATTTTGGCAAAAAGAACCAAAATCCAAAACATAAGAAAATATTATCAGTTGTCTGTTTATTGTTCTGGAATTCTGTTTCTTAATTACAAAAGGATCAAAGGGATTTTCATCTCTTCCTTTATTGATTCTAGAACTTACTTCCCCTCTAGTGTGATAGGACTTATCTAATAAAGATTCAGCACTTTGTGTCTGGCTTTTAGTTAAACATTTTTGTGTAAACTGGCTCTCTACTGCCCATTTCATCCCCTTGAAATGGATACCAGCCAAAACTCCCCTCTTCTGATCTTAATCTCTTTATCTTTACATGATAACGAATCATCACAAATACTGCATTTTACACTTATTATTATTTTTCCTGTTCTTCAACCTCCCTTAACCACTCCTCAGATCCTTTCTAACTTTCTCTTCCTTCCTGCTTCTTCATCTCTCCTTCTTCATCTATCCTATCCCATAGTTTTAAATGCCCCGTAGAAGGGCTTCATCACTCTCCATGCCTAAACTGGTCTTTGTCAGTTGGCACAGGGACTCCCTGCTTCTGCAAAGACGTCTCTTAGAATAGAAGAGAAAGGGGAATATAATCAAGCAACTTGGAAGTTTTCTAGCTTTTGGAGAAAGTTTAAAAGGAAATTGCAAAGGCTATGGAAAAGGTTTAGAGGAAATAAGAGAGCCTTATCAAGACAGAGCAAATGAGACCTAAAGATTGTGGTACAGTACAGGTTGAATTACAGTGTATGGAAGCACTAGTCCAAAAATGATGATATGTGGGAAAATATATGGTCTAATTCTCATAAATGCTATGTCATTGTGGTAAAATGTTTTGGTAAATAGGATGACAAGAAGTAAAACCAGATCCAAATTTAAAATGACTGAGTTATTCATGAAGATAAATGGATGGAATACCAAGCAGAATAAATCCTCCACAGGAATTGGTGTCCATTTCATTTTAATATCACTAATGTGGATAATTGCATCAGTGACTAATTAATATGGTTTTGCAAGGATTTCTAGGTCCATATTGCTTACCTGACCATGTAATTATTCTTTCATTAAATTTGTTGATCATTCTGTTATGTGACAGGTGCTGGGGACATAAAGATGGTTCTAGAATTAATTGGATACCTCCTTTTACCTCCTCACAACTATCCTGAAAGGGAAATTGTATTACCCCCATTTTATGAAAGATAAAACTGAGGTTTAGGTTGTTTAAACAGCAAGGTCACATGCTAATAAATTTTAAAGCCTGGACTTCAATTCATGTCTGTGTGACTCCCATGACCAGGCATTTAATCAATTGTATATATTTTAAGTCCATTTACAAAAACCTGATGTTCTGCCAAGAGATTTGGGATTTTTAACATCACATCTAGGAAGGCTCAGGGATACTGAGATAGAAGGATGGGAGTTGTAATTTTAGAAAACAATATAACAGGGCCATCAGATTGTGGAATATTTACCTTAACCTAACCCTTTTAAATGAAATGACATGGCCAATCAGGATCTTCTTTCCTGGTACAAGGTAGTGAACAGTGAAGCTTAATAAGCTGTTTAAGATCAGTCTCCTTCATTTATTTACTTAACAGGTATGGGGAGCCTGCCATATACAGGGCAATGTGCACAGGCAGTGGGGATATAAAATAAATAGGAAACGATCTCAGATCTCAGGGAAAGAGTAAGCATACCAATCAATTTCATCAAGTTTAAGAACCATTGATTTTTAAGATGCACCATTATTTAATCTACCACCAAGGAAAAAAGATGTCAGACTACGTCAGGCCATCAGCTGTAAGATTTGAATGTGCCTGTAGATCTTACTTGACTTACAGTGGGGTCATGTCCCAATAAACCCATCCTAAGTTGAAGATATGGAAGTCAAAAATGCAGTCAGTACACCTAACCTACTGAATATCATAGCTTAGCCTCACCTCTTAAACATTCTTATGCATATACATTAGCCTATAGTTCAGCAAAATCATTTAATGCAAAGCCTATTTTATAATAAAGTCTTGAATATCTCATGTAAGTTATTGAATACCATAATAAAAGTGAAAAGCAGAATGGCTGCATGGGTACAGAATGTCTGTATTGATTGCTCATCTTGTGATTGTGTGGCTGATGGCCACTGCTCAGGACCCTGAGGGAGTATTGTATGGCATATTGTTAGCCCAGGCAAATTCAAGATTTGAAGTACAATTTCTACTGAATGCATATTGATTTCACACCGTCATAAAGTAAAAAAATCATAAGTCAAACCATTGTTAAGTTAGAAACCATCTGTATTAGAATCACTCATGTAGAGGACGTGCCATGCTGTGCATAAACACATTCACAGCGGTGGCCTTAGGGCTGGGATGAGGATGCAGAAAGAGGAGAGTCAGAAAAATCTTTCCCAAGTGACCTTTGAACTGCACTTGAAAAAGTCATTAGGTGGTGGTGCGGAGAAAAGATGTGAAGTCTACCCCCATTAAAGAATGAGTGAAAAGGTGTGCCTGTGTAGCTGGGTCCCAGCCTGCTGTGTCCTGGGAGGATGAGTAGATAGGGAGGCTGGAGGGTGGCTGGAAAACTGGCAAAGGGGGGCGGTGAGGCTGTGTGGTGGCTAGTGATGTCACTTCTGAGGTGCAGGCCAGATTCAGAGGTCTTGAAAACCATGCTAAGGGGGCTGCTTCAGCCTATTGCAGGCAAAAGGAAGCCACTGAAGAAATTCAATCAAGAAGTCCAGTCCAGTTTGACGTTTCTCCTTCTTCCAGTCCTTCCAAATGAGGGGCTTCATAGAAAACTGCTTTTACATCAAACCATTCTGACTTCAAACTTTATGTGACTTGTTTTCTTTGCTTACTTCTTTAGGCAGGAAGGTATGATTACCAGAATTTCTGATTCAAAGATTTCCTGTGAGATTCCAGTAGGTTACGTGCTTTGTCTCCTTTGAATCTTCTGTCTCCTTCCTCCTACTTCCCTTTGCCCAGAAGGCCCATATCAATTGCCACTTCTAGGGACTGTTCCGTTTTTTCCCCAAGTATACAGCAGCTCGCCACCACTATTTAAACTGTTTTACTTTTTTGAACTCTCTCTTTATTGACCTTCTCTTGATTTATGTGGCATATTTTCTCTATTAAACTGAGCCCTTTGAGTATAGGGATGGAGTCTTAATGTCCAATTAATTCTGTAATAGTCTCTGTTCTGAGCTCAGTCTAATGGAGATGACATAAAAAATAAGACAAAATTCTATTTTACATTTACCCTGATATGCCTCTGAGGAACAACAGAGGGAATAACGTGCCCCTAAGCTCATGTGCATCTCAGTGTGATAGCCTGCCTCCAAGGGAGCCTCCAATGGGCCCCACCTCCTGGCATTGACAACTCGTGTGGTCTCCTCCCACAGTGTACCAGGATTCGTCTATGCGACCAACAGAATGCAGCAAAATGATGGTATGTCACCTTTGATACCACTAGGATGTAAAAGAATGTGACTACTACACTGGGCTATCTCTCATTTGTGGAATACTAGCTCTGGGAAAAGCCAGCTGCCATGTTATGATAACACTTGTGTGGCACACACAGAGAGGTACATGCGGCAAAGAACAAAGAGAGTCAGATAACAAACAGGGATATGAGTGACCATGGATGCAGATCCACCAGCCCTGGCCAACAGGTGGACTGACCTCAAGAGAGGCTTTGAGTCAGAACCACCCAGCTAAACTGCTCTTAAATCCTTAACCCATTGTGAATGTGAGAGAATGACTATTATTTTAAGCTTATAAGTGTAGTGTTACTTTGTTATGCAGCAGTAAATAACTACACTTAGCAAATGTCATTCCAATTTTATTTGAGTGGAGGTCTTATGGGAAAAGAGTTGAGTACTCAGGTTTAGAAAACAAAGGAATTACAGATTTCAAATAAAAAAAGTGTACATTGCAATTTTTCCTGGCTTAATTTTAAGATATATCTGTGTCACAGTTCAGATGTAATGTTCAATGATGTATTGCCTAAATGTACAATCATCTATCCAGTCCCCTAAATGAAACCAGAAGAAGAATGGGCTGATGGAAACAGGGCTAAGATTCGCCTTCTAAGAACTGAGTTAATGCATTAGCTCTGTCACTTATTATTTGGTTACCAAATAGGGAGTTTATGTAATCTTTTTTAAATCGTGGTTTCCACATCAATAAAAGGGATATAATAATTCATACTCTGATATTTGGAGGATTAAATGAGTCAGTGTGTGCAAAAGAACTTTGTAAACTGCAAATCTAAATAGAAGTGCTTTACACACTGTGATGCTGACATGTGACTGGCTCAACTGGCCCCATTTAGTGAGTCAACTGAAGGATGGCCCTTTGGCAATGCAGAATCTCTCCTGAGGAGGCATTTGGTCTGCTAGTGAGTTGGGTGCCAGGCAAGTATGTGCCAGTCACAGACTTCCTGGCTCACCCTAAGTCATTCTGGGCTTCCCAGTCGCTGGCCCTCTATATCAAACATGAGTTTGAGAGAATGGCAGCACAGAGTTAAGAACAGCATATATATCCCTATTTGGGGGAAACTTGATTCTGTCACAAAAGTAGGAAAACTTGGGGCTTTACACTTGAGGCAAGAAAAGAAAAATGTACCATACGACATAGAAAATTCCAGCTGCATTACTAAGACTGATTTCTAAGAGTGAGTTATAAAAACAATGGAAAAATAATTTCACATTTATATTGTTTCTAAGTAAATACACACATCATCCATGGAATAGACCCAGCTTGTTTTATCACATGTTTAAAAATGAACATTTTCTCTCTTAAATTTTAAGTATGCATTGTTTATGAATACTCATAACTTATAATACATTTTCCAGCTTTATTGAGGTGTAATTGGCATGTAACACGTTATTGTTATACATAAAGTATGATTTGATATATGTATATATTTCAAAATGATGATCACAATAAGGTTAGTTAACATCCATCACCTCATATAGTTACAATTTATTTTTCTTGTGATAAGAAATTTTAGATTCACTCTCTTAGCAAGTCTCAAATATATATATTATAATACAGTATTATTAGCTATAATCCCCGTACACCACCCCAATTTGTTCATCTTATAACTGGAGGCTTATATCTTTTTTATTTAATTTTATTTTATTTATTTTTATATTTTTGTATCATTAATCTACAATTACACGTGCAACATTATGGTTACTAGACTCCAAACATCATCAAATCCCCCCCGCATACCCCATTACAGTCACTGTCCATCAGCATAGTGAGATGCTATACAATCACTACTTGTCTTCTCTGAGTTGTACAGCCCTCCCCATGACCCCCCCCCACATTATGTCTCTAATCGTAAGGCCCCTTTTTCCGCCTTCTCCCTCCCTTCCCACCCATCCTCCCCAGTCCCTTTCCCTTTGGTAACTGTTAGTCCATTCAGGGGTACTGTTGAGTCTGCTACTGTTTTGTTCCTTCAGTTTTTTTCTTTGTTCTTATACTCCACATATGAGTAAAATCATTTGATACTTGTCTTTTTCCACCTGGCTTATTTCACTGAGCATAATACCCTCTAGCTCCATCCATGTTGTTGGAAATGGCAGGATTTGTTTTCTTCTTATGGCTGAATGATATTCCATTGTGTATATATACCCCATCTTCTTTAGTCATTCATCTACTGAAGGACACTTAGGTTGCTTCCATTTCTTGGCTATTGTAAATAGTGGTATGATAAACATAGGGATGCATATGTCTTTCTCAAACTGGGATCCTGCATTCTTAGGGTAAATTCCTAGGAGTGGAATTCCTGGGTCAAATGGTATTTCTATTTTGAGTTTTTTGAGGAACCTCCATACTGCCTTCCACAATAGTTGAACTAATTTACCTTCCCACCAGCAGTGTAGGAGGGTTCACTTGTCTCCACATTCTCGCCAACATTTGCTGTTGTTTGTCTTTTGGATGGTGGCCATCCTAACTGGTGTGAGGTGATATCTCATTGTGGTTTTAATTTGCATTTCCCTGATGATTAGAGATGTGGAGCATCGTTTCATGTGCCTGTTGGCCATCTGAATTTCTTCTTTGGAGAAGTGTCTGTTCAGATACTCTGCCCATTTTTTAATTGGATTATTTGCTTTTTGTTTGTTGAGGTGCATGAGTTCTTTATATATTTTGGATGTCAACCCCTTATCGGATATGTCATCTATGAATATATTCTCCCATACTGTAGGATGTCCTTTTGTTCTACTGATGGTGTCCTTTGCTGTACAGAAGCCTTTCAGCTTGATATAGTCCCACTTGTTCATTTTTGCTTTTGTTTCCCAAGCCTGGTGAGATATATTCATGAAGAAGTTGCTCATGTTTATGTCCAAGAGATTTTTGCCTATGTTTTTTTCTAAGGGTTTTATGGTTTCATGGCTTACATTCAGGTCTTTGATCCATTTCAAATTTACTTTTGTGTATGGGGTTAGACAATGATCCAGTTTCATTCTCTTACACGTAGCTGTCCAATTTTGTCAACACCAGCTGTTGAAGAGGCTGTCATTTCCCGATTGTATATCCATGGCTCTTTTATCATATATTAATTGACTGTCTATGTTTGGGTTAATATCTGGACTCTCCACTCTGTTCCACTGGTCTGTGGGTCGGTTCTTGTACCAGTATCAAATTGTCTTGATTACTGTGGCTTTGTAGTAGAGCTTGAAGTCAGGGAGCGTAATTCCCCTTGTTTTATTCTTCCTTCTCAGGATTGCTTTGGCCATTTGGGGTCTTTTGTGGTTCTATATGAATTTTAAAACAATTTGTTCCAGTTTATTGAAGAATGCTGTTGGTATTTTGATAGGGATTGCATTGAATCTGTAGACTGCTTTAGATAGTATAGCCATTTTGACAATATTTATTCTTTCTAGCCAAGAGCATGGGATGCATTTCCATTTGTTAGTGTCCTCTTTAATTTCTCTTAGGAGTGTGTCTTGTAGTTTTCAGAGTACAGGTCTATCACTTCCTTTGTTAGGTTTATTACTAGGTATTTTATTCTTTTTGATGCAATTGTGAATGGAATTGTTTTCCTGATTTCTCTTTCTGTTAGCTCATTGTTAGTGTATAGGAAAGCAACAGCTTTCTGTGTATTAATTTTGTATCCTGCAACTTTGCTGAATTCAGATACTAGTTCTAGTAGTTTTGGAGTGGAGTCTTTAGGGTTTTTTATGTATAATATCATGTCATCTGCAAATAGTGACAATTTGACTTCTTCTTTACCAATCTGGATGCCTTGTATTTCTTTGTTTTGTCTGAATGCTGTGGATAGGATCTCCAGTACTATGTTGAATAACAGTGGGGAGAGTGGGCATCCCTGTCTTGTTCCCGATCTTAGGTGAAAAGCTTTCAGCTTCTTGCTGTTAGGTATGATGTTGGCTGTGGGTTTGTCATATATGGCCTTTATTATGTTGAGGTACTTGCCCTCTATGCCCATTTTGTTAAGAGTTTTACTCATGAATGGATGCTGAATTTGTGAAATGCTTTTTCAGCATCTATGGAGATGATCATATGGTTTTTGTTCTTCTTTTTGTTGATGTGGTGGATGATGTTGATGGATTTTCGAATGTTGTACCATCCTTGCTTCCCTGGATGAATCCCACTTGATCGTGGTGTATGATCCTCTTGATGTATTTTTGAATTTGGTTTGCTAATATTTTGTTGAGTATTTTTACATCTATGTTCATCAGGGATATTGGTCTGTAATTTTATTTTTTGGTGGGGTCTTTGACTGGTTTTGGTAGTAGAGTGATGCTGGCTTCATAGAATGAGTTTGGAAGTATTCCCTCCTTTTCTATTTTTTGGAAAACTTTAAGGAGAATGGGTATTATTTCTTCTCTATATGTCTGATAAAATTCAGTGGTGAATGGCCTGGGGGTTTTGTTCTTGGGTAGTTTTTTAATTACCGCTTCAATTTCGTTGCTGGTAATTGGTCTGTTTAGATTTTCTGTTTCTTGCTTGGTCAGTCTTGGAAGGTTGTATTTTTCTAAGAAGTTCTCTATTTCCTCTAGGTTTTCCATCTTGTTAACATATAGATTTTCATAGTATTCTCTAATAATTCTTTGTATTTCTGTGGGGTGTGTTGTGATTTTTACTTTCTCATTTCTGATTCTGTTTATGTCTGTAGATTCTCTATGTCTCTTAATAAGTCTGGCTAGGGGTTTATCTATTTTGTTTATTTTTTCAAAGAATCAGCTCTTGGTTTCATTGATTTTTTTCTATTGTTTTCAATTTTATTTATTCTCTGATCTTTATTATGTCCCCCCTTCTGGTGACTTTGGGCCTCATTTGTTCTTCTTTTTCCAATTTCAATAATTGTGACTTTAGACTATTCATTTGGGATTTTTCTTCCTTCTTTAAATAGGCCTGGATTGCAATGTACTTTCCTCTTAGAACTGCCTTTGCTGCATCCCACAGAAGTTGGGGCTTTGTGCTGTTGTTGTCATTTGTCTCCATATATTGTGTGATCTCTGTTTTAATTTGGTCGTTGATCCATTGAAAATTTAGGAGCATGTTGTTAAGCCTCCATGTGTTTGTGAGCCTTTTTGTTTTCTTTGTACAATTTATTTCTAGTTTTATACCTTTGTGATCTGAGAGGTTTGTTGGTTGAATTTCAATATTTTTGAATTTACTGAGGTTCTTTTTGTGGCCTAGTATGTGGTATATTCTGGAAAATATTCCATGTGCACCTGAGAATAATGTGTATCCTGCTGCTTTTGGGTGTAGAGTTCTGTAGATGTCTGTTACGTCCATCTGTTCTAGTGTGTTGTTCAGTGCCTCTGTGTCTTTACTTATTTTCTGTCTGGTTGATCTGTCCTTTGAAGTGAGTGGTGTGTTGAAGTCTCCTAAAATGAATGCATTGCTGTTTATTTCCTCCTTTAATTCTGTTAGTATTTGTTTCACATATGTTGGCACTCCTGTGTTGGGTGCTTATATATTTATAATGGTTATATCCTCTTGTTGGACTGACCCCTTTATCATTATGTAATGTCCTTCTTTATCTCTTGCTACTTTCTTTGTTTTGAAGTCTATTTTGTGTGATACAAGTACTGCAACACCTGCTTTTTTCTCTTTGTTGTTTGCATGAAATATCTTTTTCCATCCCTTCACTTTTAGTCTGTGTATATCTTTGGGTTTGAGGTGAGTGTCTTGTAAGCAGCATATAGACGGGTCTTGCTTTTTTATCCATTCTATTACTCTATGTCTTTTGATTGGTGCATTCAGTCCATTTACATTCAGGGTGATTATAGATAGATATGTACTTATCGCTATTGCTGGCTTTAGATTTGTGGTTACCAAAGGTTCAAGGGTTGCTTCTTTACTATCTAACAGTCTAACTTAACTCTCTTGTTAAGCTATTATAAACACAGTCTGATGATTCTTTATTTCTCTCCCTTCTTATTCATACTCCTCCTTTATATGTTAGGTGTTTTATTCTGTATTCTTTTGCATTTCCTTTGACTGTTTTTGTGGATAATTGAATTTATTTTTTGGCTTTAGTTAGTATTTGGATGGTCTGCTTTCATTGCTATGATTTTATTTTCTCTGGTGACATCTTTTTAGCCTTAGGAGTTCTTCCATCTAGAGCAGTCCCTTTAAAATATCCTGTAGAGGTGGTTTGTGGTAGGCAAATTCTCTCAACTTTCCCTTGTCTGGAATTGTTTCATCCCTCACTCAAATTTAAATGATAATCATGCTGGATACAGTATTCTTCGTTCGAGGCCCTTCTGTTTCATTGCGTTAAATATATCATACCATTCTCTTCCGGCCTGTAAGGTTTCTGTTGAGAAGTCTGATGATAGCCTGATGGGTTTTCCTTTGTACGTGATCTTTTTTCTCTGTCTGCCTTTAATACTCTGTCCTTGTCTTTGATCTTTGCCATTTTAATTATTATATGTCTTGGTGTTGTTTTCCTTGGGTCCCTTGTTGTGGGAGATCTGTGGGCTTCCATGGTCTGAGAAACTATTTCCTTTCCCAGCTTGGGGAAGTTTTCATCAATTATTTCTTCAAAGACACTTTCTATCCCTTTTTCTCTCTCTTCTTCTTCTGGTACTCGTATAATACAAATATTGTTCTGTTTGGATTGGTCACACAGTTCTCTTAATATTCTTTCATTCCTAGAGATCCTTTTATCTCTCTCTGCCTCACCTTCTCTGTATTCCTGTTCTCTGATTTCTATTCTATTAACAGTCTCTTGCACCTCATCCAGTCTGCTCTTAAGCCTCTCCATCGATTGTTTCATTTCTGTAATGTCCCTCCTGACTTCATCCCTTAGTCTTGCATATTTCTCTGTAGGTCCATCAGCATGGTTATGACTTTCATTCTCAATTCTTTTTCAGGAAGATTATTTAAATCTATCCCACCAGGTCCTCTCTCTGGGGTTGTCTGGGTGATTTTTGACTGGACCAGATTCTTCTGTCTTTTCATGGTGATAGAAGTGGTTGCAGGAGGTCACACGTTTGTCAGATGGGAGAACAAATTCCCTTCCTGCTTGTTGTTCTCCTTGCCCTTCACCACAGCCTGTGCCAGTTACCCACACACTGGGATGCATGGGAGGCAGTTTCTGGGATAATCCCCTGAGCTGCCATGGGCAGGGCCATCTTCTGGCTAGCCTAGATCTGTGCGGGGGTTTGCAGCCACGTTGGGTGCATTCTGCAGCAAGTGTGCTGCCCGTTCATGCCTTCTGGACCTTGGTCTGGCTTCCGCAGCCTATGCTGGTTACCTGCACACTGGGAGGCAGTCTCTGGGATAATACCCTGAGCTGTCATGGGCAGGGCCACCCTCAGGCTAGCCTAGAGCACTGCAGGGGTTGCAGCCATGCCGGGTGCATTCTGCAGCAAGTCTGGGACCTGTTGGTGCCTTCTCGACCTTGCTCTGGCTTCTGCAGTCCTTCCTGGTTAGCTGCACCCCCGCCGGGAGGAGGTTCTGTGTGGTTGCTGTGGGCAGGGCCACTCTCCCGCTGTTCCACAGCTGTGGTGGATCTGCAGGTCTGTTTGCAGCCCTGGCTGGGGGGAACACATGGCAGGGTGCTTATTGCTGTGAGGGGCTTTGGTGGGGCTGCTTTACCTGGCAGCTGGTTAGGGGGCCAAAATTCCTCAAGTTTCCCAGCCTGCTGGGCTGAGTGTGCTGGGATGATTTTGTTCAGCTATTGGGCCCTTGTCTCTTTAAGACTTTTGAAAAAGCACCCGCTTTTCTTTTTTCCCGGGGAGCCAGCTGAGGGGACCCACTTGCAGTCTCTGTCTCAGATCCTGCCCTTCAGTTTCTCTAATCTCCAGTACACCATGCGATGTGTGTCTGTGCTCCTGGTGCAGATCACCAGGGCTGGTTATTTAGCAGTCCTGTGCTTCCACTCCCTCCCCACTCTGATTCTTTTCCTCCCACCGGTGCGCTGGGGTGGGGGGAGTGCTCGGATTCCGCCGGGTTCCAGCTTTTAATCTTACCCGCTTCGTGAGGCCCTGAGTTCTCGCAGATGTAGATATAGCCTGGCTGTTGTACTGTATCTTCTGGTCTCTCTTTTAGGAATAGTTGTATTTGTTGTATTTTCACAAATATATATGGTATTGAGAAGAGATTTCTGCTGCCCTGCTCATGCCACCATCTTCTATAATTAGACTGGAAGCTTATATCTTTTGACCTCCTTTATCCATTTTCCCCACTCCCTACCTTTTACCTCTGATAAACCTCAATCTGTTCTGTTTCTGTGAGTTTGGATTTTTAGATTCCACATATAAATGGGATTGTATAGTATTTGCATTTCTCTGTCTGAGTTATTTCATGTAGCATAATGCCCTCAAGTTTCACCTGTGTCACAAATGGCAAGATTTCCTCCTTTTTATGGCTGAATAATATTCCTCTGTGTGTATGCGTGTAATATTTTCTTTATCCATTCATCTGTTGATGGATACTTAGATTGTTTTCCTGTCTTGGCTATTGTAAATAATGCTGCAATAAACATGAGGAGTATTTGAGATAGTGATTTCATTTCCTCTAGGTATATACCCCAAAGTGGAATTTCTAGATCATATGGTAGTTATAGTTTAAAATTTTTGAGGAACCTCCAAACTGTTTTCTGTAGTGGCTGTGCCAATTATATTCTTATCAACAATGCAGAAGGTATCCCTTTTTTTCTATATCCTTGGTAGTATTTTTATCTCTTATCTTTTTGTTAATAGTCATTCTAATACATGTGATGTAATAATCTCATTATGGTATTGATTTGCATTTCCCTAATGATTGGTGATGTTGAGCACATTTTCATGTACCTGCTGTCCATTGAATATTTTCTTTGGAAAAATGTCTATTTGGGTCCTTTGCCCATTTTAAAATTAGATTTGTGTTTTACTATTGACTCATGTGAGTTCATTGTGTAATTTCGATATTTACCCCTTATCATATATGTGATTTGCAAATATTTTCTCCCATTCTGTAGATTACCTCTTTCTTTTACTGACCATTTCTTTTGCTGTGCATAAGTGTTTTAATTTGATGTTGTCCCACTTGTTTTTTATTTTATTGCTTGTGCTTTTGATATCATATCTAAAAAAACATTGCCAAGACCAATGCTTTCTCTAGGTTTTCTCCTAGGAGTTTTGTGATTTCTGGTCCTATATTTAATTCTTTATTCCATTTGAGTTATTTTTTGTGAGTAGTATAGCATAGGGATCTAGTTTAATTATTTTGCATGTGAATATCCAATTTTACCAGCACCATTATTTGAGAAGACAATCTTTTTTCCAGTGAGTATTCTTGGCTCCCTTGTCAAATATGGATTATCTGTATATGCACAGTTTTATTTCAGGGCTCTTGATTTTGTTCAGTCCTCAATGTGTCTATTTTTAGTTCAGAACCATGCTGTTTTGATTAATATAGCTTTGAAGTATAGTTTGAAATTAGAAGTATTATGCCTCCTGCTTTGTTCTTCTTTCTCAGGATTGCTTTGACTATTTGGGGTCTTTTGTGGTTCCAAATGAATTTTAGGATGATTTTTTTCTATTTCTGTAAAAAATGCCATTTGAATTTTTATAGGGATTGCACTGACTCCAAGAGTGGCTTTGAGTAGTAGGAACATTTTAACACCATTCTTCACAATATGCTATTTATAAATATTAAATGCTGAATGTAACTTCTTGATAAAATTCTTTCTTTGTGACCAAATAATGGCTTGCTTTTATCAATGGAATTTGAGGTTTTCTAGAGGCCTGGAGACTTAGAATTACAATAAATCTGACAATCACCTCTGACATTTCCCAAAAGGATGGATTTTAAGTAGTCTTGCCAGAGGCCTACTTATCTTCAAAAGCTTTTAGACAATATTGCATAACTTCTTTAGCAGATGTGTTTAGTGCCCCTTTCTTATTCCCTTAGTATCCATATATTACACAGTTTCTTAATGCAAATCCCGCAACTCTGCCTGAGAGCTTTCTCTGACTAGAGAAGCAAGCATGGTCCATATGCACATGGGGAAGTCAGGAAGATCTGGGTAATGAACACCCCTGGAAGCAGCACCCAGTGATAGGGGTTGATAGATAAATACTCCAGCTTCCTTATGTCTCAGGGGGATCAAATGAGGTGTGTTCTACCCAGGGGGATTGAGCTTTAGTTGCCCAGAGTGGTAACCTCTTCATTAATATATCCTATACTGGGTTTCGTCCTTCCCCAGCACTTCTCTTACCAGCACTTCCTAAGATCATTGTCTCAGGGTTTGCCTTTTTGGGGAATATAACCTAAAAAATCCCTCAATTATGTTTTCTAAAAATATTCCCAGCTAGTTCCAAATTACACATTAGAATGTTACTTCACCAGTGATACATGGGAAAATGTGTTTGGATACCTTTTAAAAAAACTTTTTCACAGTTATCCAAGTCAGAATAATATATCAGAATCATGTTTTTCACAGTTATCAGTTGGCTGTATAATAACATATGCAACTTATTCCAAGGAGAGATTTTCAAATTAGATAAAATATGCTTATTATAAGAATTTCTACATCTTGTTGCATAATAAAAGAAATAACTTTTTTGGGGTGTCTGTCATAAACTGGTATGTAACACCTCTCCACTTCTCCTATTCTGATGTATCATCAGTTGCTTCACCGACATATATGGGGAAATACTGGGAGAGAAGAAGGAGTTGGGATAGTGGCAGTTCATGCATTTGTTAGTTTGTGATACTATTTAGTCTAATGGTAACTCAGCTGAATTTTCCTCTACTAGGGAGATAGTGGTGGAGGGTAGCAGCAGATTTGCTTATTGGCAAATAAATGGATTTCTTTGCTGCCCTCCTAATTTTGATCAAATTCATTCTAACATTAATGGAATTGAGGTGAGGATGGAGATGAGCTTGCATTTTAGAAACCTATATGATATTAATTTTTGATAACCAAAAATATTAATCTTTCATTCATCGTTAATTTGTTGCTTACTTCCTACATATTCATTTGTCTTAGATCAAATTCCCAGAACACAGACTCTGAGACAGGGCTGCATGGCAGGGCTTCACTGAGGTGGGCCGTGGGAGTGCTGCAATGTAGCTGCAGCAGAGGCCTCAGCCAATCTCCTGGGGGGCCCTGGACCTGATGTCCCTTCAGAGATATCTTGAATTGAGGGCAAGCAGGCCAGGTGTTCCACCCTGTATCTGCACCTGCTAGATGATGGTGCATCCTGTGGGGCAGGGGGGTAACCTTACCAGCAAAACCTCATGTTGGTCAGAGTGTGAGAACTGCTGTGAAAGAAAACACAATATTTTGTTATTCAGATATTCTGAGTATTAATAAAGTAGTTTGATAATCAAGTTTCAAATATAAGAATACAACAAATACACTTAAAGACAAAGCTATGTGAATTACAATTTAATTTTTTCTGGCTGACTCAGATAGAGAAAGAAATAATCAAAATCTTCTAGAGCCTTAGGAACAACATTTATTAGCAAGGAGAAGCATAGAAGTATACATGAATTGCTTCCTGACTGACAGATACTAGGTAACTTCTTTATCTTAGAATAGCACTTAAAAATTTTATTCATAATATCACTGCACTGGCCTTTGTGTCATTTTTGTCTCTTGGTTGCTACTGTTTCTCTGTCTAATCCAAGAGTAGGCTATTGGTGCCCCTGGGAGGCAGGCATTTAGATAGTGGTTCTCTCCTGGCACTGCCAAAAGAGAGCACTCCCAGCTGAGCTCTTGGGCAGGGAGCTGGACCTACAAGGGACCAGCACACTGAATAATTTCATGAGCTGGAAGATAGATTCTTCTTCCCTCTTGGTCAAAGTCTCTCTCACCTCCTGTGGTTCACCCCACAGGAACTGCTGGTTCCCCTTATCCTCACCCCAGTCCTCTTTTGGGTGGAGTATCCACAAAAGAACTCCCACCTTGAGTCCTGTGGTATTCTTAGGAAACTCACACTTTCTTGTGCAACACAGGAAGGAGTATAGAGCATTCCACTATGGCCATGCCCACCTGGATGTCTGTCTCACACTCCTGTGGGCACAGGTCACCGAGTCTACTGCAAGGACAATTCTGGGACAAAGAAAAAATCCCACTCAATATAACTATTTCATTGTCTACATGTGAATTATTATCTATCAATTAATCCTTGGCACTTAATACAGTATCCAAGACAAAGGAGGCATCAAATAAATATTGGTTGAGTGAACAAAGGTTTAGCTGCTCAACAACTCAACAAAAAATTTTTTTTAACTCTTTAAAATATTTTTCTCAAGTCAGAGCCAAAGTGCTGCCATTCCATCTCATACTATTTTCATTGGGGAACAACATCTGTTCCCCAACCCCTTTATATGGCATATTATATACACCAAGACTGTAATTAAGTCACCCGCAGCCTTCTCTTTCTGGCCAACCAACATCATTTCCATGATCTCTTCCTCTTAAGCTTGGGTTTCCAACCCTTTAATCATCTCTGCTCTCTTCTGCATCCAAATGTCCCACTTACTTTTAAACTGCGGAGACCCAAATGGAAATCTATCATAACGATGCTGTAAAAGTTTGGCAAATTTCAGGGGAAACCAACATCTGTTTGGTCCTTCCTCATTATCTCCTTGCTGCCTTTTCATTAAAGGATTCTCAGAAAAATCTATAAAATTTATTTTTTAAATTAATTCAACAATTTCCCTTCTGGCTTAAGTCTTCCTATTTGTATGTACACAATTGCCATGCAAAAATGGGTTTTTAAATGAAGGGTTTTTACATTCACAAACATAAGCCTTTACACAATCTTTTAAAATAACTTGCATATACTTTTTAGGATCTAACTACAGAATACTAGTCTTTTTAACTCCTTTTTATAATTTTTCATTTTTTGTGTATTGACAGTGGTGCTGATTTTGAATGAATTATTTTTCAATTTAAAAGTATTTTTATTGTCTTTATTTGGATCTTTCCCATGCTTTTGATATGGACCCAATGAATAAGAATGAAAATTATTACTAATATTACATAGCACTTACTGTGTGCCACCTAAGTGTTTTAGATATATTAATGTATTCAGTCTTCATAACAATCCAGTGAGCCAGGTACTAGTGTCATCCCCTTTTCTACAGATGAAGAAGTTGAGGGACAGAGTGGCTAAGCACCTGCCCAAGACTGCACAGCAATATGAGGTTCAGGGCTGGGATCAAACACAGGGAGCCTAGCCCTAGAGTCTGTGCTCTTAGAACACCCTGCCATATGTTTATGAATATAGGGTGGACAAGCCATTTTGTAGAAGGTTCCTTTCTACTGGTGGCCTTTAATAAACATAAGCAGAAGTTTTGTGTTTAAAGATGATTTTCCTAATACAATTATACTTGAGCACTGATGCTGGTTTGACTGAAGAAATGACTCATGGCAGTTTCTTTATTGGTATAGCCTCATCACTCCCTTACATTGAAGGGAAGTTTCATATACTTTTTGTTTTGAGAATGTGAATCCTGCAGTTGTGTAATATTGGCAAATCTAACTACCTTTAGGTCAAATATTGAGCTCATCTTGCCATCATGAACTGCAAATGTAACCTCCAGGAACCCTATAAATTTGCCCCAAACAGCTGTGACATAGATCTTGGGCAATCCACAATTACAAAAAATGCTTGATCTTCTAGCCCTGAATGTAATTAATTTCAAAGCCCATCTTCCAGAATGGATGGCTCTACTGTTAGTGCTCAGGTCTTCCTGTGATGCTTTTGGAAACTCTACCGCCTTTTCGGGGAACACTTGATATCTTTCCAAGAGCACGGTCTGAACTATTAACTTGGTGGTAGTGTACTGAGACCCCAGTGAACTTGTTTCCAGCTCTCGCTACTTGGATTGTCCTTTCTTTGTAAATTGCATTTAAATGTTGGGGAAAATAATTACTTTGCTGAAGAAAAATAATCACAATCTCAACCTATTTTATTTAGATTGAAATTGAACATAACATACAACACTGCTTTAAAAAAAAATCCCAATCTTGCAGGTCAGAGAAAAGCTATGGGGCTCTTTGCAAACATGCCTTTGTCCATACTCTCTGTACATAGGGCAGGAAAACAAAACAATGCATTTCTTTAGGCATTTTAAAGAAATTTTAGCAAATGCTCTTTACCCAGTCCCTAATGTTACAAAATGTTCTCTAACCTAATGATTTCTCTTTTTAAAATATTGTATGCATGTAGTTTATGGTAAGATCTGCATATATTAGGAAATACTTAAGCAACACATAGATTTCCTACTGTGCCATGATTTTTAAAGGAGTCACAGCAAAATATTAATGTTTATCTCTCAGGAAATGGAATGAGGACTGTTAGGGATGGAGATGAAGACATTCACTTTTCATTTTATTCATTTCCTCTAATGTCTGAATTTCTATTGAAATTCTGTGCATGTATTTCTTTACAAGCAGCTATCTGAGCAGTAAGATTGTGGGTTGCTTTGTTTTCATACATTTTTCCATCTTGAACAAATACTATCTAAAAATTGCCTAGTGCTTCTTTAACTCTCTCATAAAAGTTTAATCAGCCAGTGTATTTAGATGGTTGGTTAGTTTGACTTGAAAAAGGAAAGGTGCCTATTTTTATCACTTCAGAATTTTAGCACTGAGAGGATCCAGCCTTACTGCTTTACAGTAAGGACCGGAATTTAAATGAAATTAAATGAAGAGCCTTAATACCACAGTTCATGAGTGGCAATGCTAGACCTAGAATCCAGGTCTCCTAACTCTAGCCAGTACTTTTCACCTTCCCTAAGTATTAATATATTTATACTTTCAAAGTAGCATTGCAATTCACAACTATAAAATCTTGCAAGTATATTCCACTAATTTAATTGTACCATAAAGCCAAGCTTTAAATGAGGTATAAATACATGTAAGGGATAAATACCATGTTTCACAGATCAAATGAGTTACATCATGTTAAATATTAAGTGTTAGAAAATACACTCAGTTTAAAAATGAAATGGTGCTCATTTGGGGGAGGCTTATTTTTGAGGGATGGAGGATTCTACATGAAAATAATGATCTCATTTAATGATTTATATGCTATCATTCTTCTGCAGGGATTGTAAAGAGACCTTCTAATAAGACCTCATCAAAACTCTTTAATTCTAAATATCTTCCTATTTAAAAAAAAAATGTTGGCAGAGTTTTTTTTTAAATACAGACACATGTATTCCAGTAAAAGCCTTCTTTATTCAAGGGCTTTTCAATAAAGAAAAGAAAAAAAAAACCCTAGGTAATTCTAGACTATAAGGAAGTAAAAAAGCATGAAAAATTATCAGTATTGGTGCTGAAACCAAATTAAAGGCAGACTCTACTAAAAATACACGTTTGCAGAACAGAATGTGAAATAAGTGCATTTTCCTACTGGAATCATAGTCTTATTTCCTTTTACTATTTATAAAAAGTCTTAGCTCAGCTCTTGGAATCAGTGAACAGAGATGTAGGATCCTCGGCATATGCTTTTTATGTAGCTTGTGTAAACATGCGCTCTGCTCCTTGCACTGCCAACCTCTATGAGTGAGGTGACATTACTTCCCATATACAAGCAGTGACGGGGCATCGATAGTAATAGTTACTGAATCAGTCAGTCAGTCCCTATTACTGGTTTTCTCTATCCACTCTAAGTCCGTAAGTCTTGAGAAGATTTATTTCTACTTCCTTCCATTCTACTATTTTGAACTGGAAATACATAGAGAAAAATGTATCCTGGATAATTTCCAACCAAATTCCTGGAGAAAAAACAAAGAGAAAAGAGAAATCACTACCTATTGGTGACTGCCTGAATGTCGAATTTTTGTGGCAAAATAAATTCTCATGACCTCTTTTCTGGAGAAAACTATTATTGCTTGGAACCCTCATTTTGTACTTGTTTTCATTTAACATGCTCTAGTCGAATGATAAATTATGTTATTATTATTTTCATTTCCCTAAATATGTGGACAAAGAGGCTGTGAAAATTCAGTAAATGGCCACACAAAGAAGTCACTGGGTCAAGGACGGGGCTGGCGTAATGGCCCCGAAGAAGCACCTGGATGAGGAGAGGTAGGTGCCGAAACAATGGACTGTGGGCAGTTACTGGCCCTGAGCGTGGAGACAGCCCACAGGAGAGAGGCTGGCTCACCGGGAAGCACGTTAGTGCAGAAGGTCAACTTTCCCTCACAGATAAAGGAAGACTCACAAGTCACATCTCTGACATGAAAAGCAAAGCCTAGACATTGTGGCCAAAACAACATTCCCAGAGTATAGATTTTCTAGAAAAGCGTTTTAGTGAGATTTAAACATGGGAAAAACATTTTTAAAACTAGGTACCTTTTTTCCTCAAGTTCATTTCTGAATCATCATATTTCTGAATACCAGGGCATCCTGGGGTTAGCAGAAAACAGATTACCTGAGATTAAGGGGAGTGGGAGTCAGACCTCAGGGTTTTGTACAAATACTGTGTCTGCCTGGCCTGGTGGTCTCATGAGAGCCAAAAATTAACCTAACAGTGAACTCATGAAATAGGTGAAGGAGGAAAAAAATCAGTGAGATTGTTGATATCTTGATCTGGCGTGCTGGTTTACATAAGTGTGTATACACATGCTGAAATTCACTGAGTTGTTATGCTAAGATTTGTGAATTTTATTGTATGTAACCTCAATATAATAAATACATTCATAAATAATTTAAAAATTAAAAAAAAAAACTGGGTGCCTATGGGGAGAAAGAAAGCATTTACAGGCAAGTTAATGGTAACTCTAGATTTTCTTGTCACCTCTGGGTACCGCTAGGAGTTATGAGAGAATTATTTTAGGATCTTTCATTTCAAAACAAACAGACAAAAGAAAAAGAGCTGTGTGAAAATAATGATGTGAAATTAATTTTAGCAGCAAATGATCATTGTTACCATTTACACTAGTAAACAGCTCTTCCGCTATTGCTTCCACAGGCCCAATTCCTTATTGGCCTGCAGCTCAGGCAGGATGCTGAAGACCCCAGAGGAAGAGAAGAGCAAATATTAAAAATGTTCGGGAGGACGTGGGGAAACCATTAAAATTTATTGGTTCAAGCAATCCATTAAAACATTTTCCAGCCCACTTATTGAAGCTGTGGAAAAATTGGGAACTTGCATTTCTCACTCTAGGATGTGGAAATTTTAAATTGCAAGAAGATGAAAAGGAAGGAAATGGCAAAAGGAAGGAAAGCTATGGTTTAGTTATGGCTAATCTGAATTTATTAGTATTCCTCGATTTAAGAAAATGCAGAGATCAAACAAAAGGATGGGGATGATAAGAAACTGATTTAATTTATATACCAAAAGAAGAGAAAACGAGGGCTTTCTTAAATAATGCTTATAAAAATGAAGAGAAACACTGTCTAGACGGTACTTCATTTGTTACCACAGCATTTGCGGAGTAGGCTCTCTGCACCATGCCTGTGCCTGAGAGAGGGCATGGAAGTCACTTGACCGTTCTGAACGTCGCAGATGAAGTGGAAGCTCTCTCTCAGCCATTAGAATCATACAGGGCATTGCTCCCCATTTCTAAGCGATGTGCAAGGCTATTTATGTTACATCTCATGGAGTTCTGCTAACGGCTCTGTGCAGTAGGCATACTAGCAGATATAGTTGGGGAGAACATTGAAGTTGAGAGAGGATGATTAACTAATTTAAGGTCATATAGCAAATAGAAGAGCTGAGGTTTGAACCTGAGTATTCGTCTCTCTGATTCAGAGCTCCTCTCTTTATACTATGCCATGAGCTCTGTCACCTTTTTCAAACCCTGTAGGTATCTATAGGTTGATGAGGAAGAGAAAATTTTTTTCCAAGGACACGGAAATCAAGGGCGGTGTTCTTGGGAGAGGAGGGCTAAATAAAAGAATTTAAGATGTCAACGTGGAAAACAGAGAGGGCATGATGTGAGCCCTGAGCACGTGTCATATCATAGGTGTTCAGTGCACAGGAGGAGAAGGAAGGCAGGCTTGGGATGGATGGATAAACAACTGGCCAAGTGGAAGGATTTTTCTTTTCCTTTGAATGAAGGTGAGAGGGGTCTGTGTGGAGTCATAATTTCAGAGAAATGGAGGGAAGCATACACAGGTGGGGTTACGCCAGGGATAGGGCTCCTGCCAGAATGGAAAAGGAACCTCCCACCAAGATGTGACAGTTGGAGGCATGGTCTCCAAAACTCCTCAGATAGAGTGCATCCTTATTCTTGTAATGTGTGAAATATTCTATATCAATACACAGCAAAATATCTCTATTTATTTATCTATAAATTGCTTGTTTTGCAGAGGTGGCTCTGTGTTAAGGTTCTTGCCAGGGAGAAAGTGATTGTCTAGTTTCTCATCTTTTCTCACTCACACTGTTGATCATAGGAGGCTATTCATCAACATTATAATCTGAGTTTTCAGCATCATCTTGATAATGTTTTCTTCTTTTTCTCATGACCTACCAAAATGATTTTAGGGTACTCATAGTGCAACATTTTTAAAGAGAAAAAGATAGATATTTCAAATTAAAGAAAACAAAAATACAGAGGTAGTAGATTTTGATCACACAGATTCTCAAGTGGAGAACTTCTACTAAATAGCATAGCTACAGAAAGAAGCAGTCAAGCATGAAACCCTAGGTAACATTAAATAGAAGACCAAGTAAAAGCTGCGTTCTTTTAGAATATCACATTGCTTAAGTATCTTAACATGTCTGAACCACACCCAAGCCTGTTTTATCAAAGTTACAACCAGAAAATTAGTTAAATTGCTTTAACTTACATTTCAAATGCTTCAATTCAAACATTTATAGGGTAAAATTTTCTTAGGTCCCTTTCCTTTATGTATTAGTAGAAAATTATATTTTTCTAAATATACATGTATTTCATGATTCCTAATTAACAAAAAGTAAGGCATTATTGCCATCTTTCAAGAAGTAAAATAAAAACAATGGCCACAAACATAAATTGGCAGACTATAAAACAGTGTAAAGATAGGGCAAAGAAAATCACCATCCAGAGACAACAATTCCCTACAAGGCTGTTCGTGTTTCTTTGGGAATGATTTTGCATATACACAACTCATAGCTGACTCCTTGGTGACCGAGCAGCAGTCTCTCTTCTCCTACTTTGGACTTGATTCCCAGGTTCCTAATCTCATTTTTTTTCTAGGGCAAATGTACCGTAAGATTATTTTCATACTTAAATCTAAGGATACCTGTGGATTTCAGGTATGTATTTTCTTTTTTGGACAGAGGCTGCGAATTACAGCCTTTTCTGAAATTAGTTCCCATGTACCCTTCTTTTTAAAGAATCCTTTAATTCAGGCCTTAAGCTGCACAGCTTCTTTTTCAACAATTATTTAGGCAGGTATCTTTGCTCAACATTATTTCTTATTTTCCTATCTCTTTCTTGGATTCCTGTTGCATTAGCTGGAGTATGATCACAAGTGTTTTTTGCACATCTGAATATTTGGGGTTGACTAGTTTTTGTGAATAGCTGTTATCAGAACCTGAGAAAAGGTGAAGTACAATGGAAAACAATGTAGATGTTTACTAAGTTTATGTTAACTAAAAATATTGAGATTTCTTAAGCCAGCTTTGATTTCTTTATTAAGATTAAACTTTCTTGTGGCCAGAGAAATCCCATAAATGTTGGTTCAAATAAGCCCCTCACAAAGAATTACTAGGAATACACATTTGCCTTAATTTACGATATTTCAGTCATATGATATTTCTGTCTTACTGCATTGCTGAGTTACAGATAAGTAAACAGAAATTGGAAATTAAACATCGTTCACCTAAGGTCTTAAAGAAAAATAAACAAAAACTTCTCAAGAAGGTAGGATAAATGAAGCTGTGGGTTTATGAGTATCTCCTTCACTCCATTCCCCATTGTTCATAAGAGGTAAATTGAATCATCATTATGATATAGGACAAAAAGAGAATGCATCCTCTTCCTGTGAACCAATATTACCAGTTTTGCAATTTTGAATGGACAAAATTGCCTTTGCTACCAATTTATGGAAAATGAGAAAACAATATCTGGGTAAGAGCAAATGTTAAGGTAGGGAATGAGGTCAGAACCATAGGCCAGAATAGCAACACTATTTTGAAGTAAACTACCTAAATAAGTGATTTCATTTATAACTGGAAGTTTCCACTCCCTTCCCCCCAAGTTGTTTGTATTCAAAATTCATTGGCAGGGATCCCAGGCTGCAGTGTGAAGGTGTTTGAAGAAAACAGACAATGAACTCTATTCTGGAAATAGAGTCAAACTTAAAAGATGCTTCTCCTTTATTGGAGATTAGTTAAATTAGATTTTGCTGAATATGGAAAATGAATAAGATAGCCTTCCCCTTTATATCCTGAACTAACCTTGTCATACTTACAGGAATTCCTACTTGAGAACTTGAAACAAGATTTGATCTCAGTTGCCACAAAGAACACAGGGGGGATATAGAATGGCTCCTAAGCCTTTTGATGTTCATTAAGAGGAAGGAATGGGGAGCTGTTTCCTGGAAGAGTATGAGGCACTAGGGAGCATTAAAGAGAGAAACAATGGCAAAGGAAATGTCAGTCTTTTGCACTCATTATGTTTCTGTGAACAATGAATTTCATGAGTACTAGGGCCTTGAATGGACATGTAACAGGTTTTAATCCTGTTCCCACCACTGTCTTAGGGACCTCACATAATATCTCCACATTTTAGATTTCTACTTGAAAGAACAACCAGCATTGTACCTACTTCCTCTACTCACCTAATGGGGATACTAGACTGTTTTGATTATAGACAATATGAAAGCCTTTTGGAATATTTGTTAGAATATCTATTAACAGGCATGATTATATGAACTCTTGTTCTTTCTGCTCTCTGATTCCCCCAGATTAATTTGCTTCTTAAGGAGAGAGAATACTAGGAAAATATAAAGAAGAAAATAACAACCCTCTATATTTATATCCACCAGAAATAACCTCTGTATAAATTTCAATTATATACCCTTCCAGCCATATAAATATGTGTACATGGTTTTATTTTTAAAGTAAGAATGAAAAGTTTTATAAGTTATAACAAATGGAATTGATTTTTTTATTAGGCATAGTTATGCAAATAGAAATCTGTTGTGGATTTTATTTTCTGCAAAACTTTTGTTCTTGCTAAACAGCTATCCAAATGTTTATTTTTTTTTCTGACCTTAAGGCACAGAAATACTTCACAAGTTTTTTAATGGATTTTGTATGACTCAGACATTTCACATGTATTAGCAAGAGTATATCATCCAAACCTTTGGATTCTTTCAAATTTACAGAAAGAGAAGTCACAGTAATCTGGAGAATGCCTTACTCAACAATTCATAAATGAACTGTTCAACTGACAAGGCCCCAGTGAGAATCTAATCTGCTCTTAAGCTTATTACTTTAGGACTTTCAATGCTGACTATGGTTGAACAGCAAATAATAAATTAGCAATTATCTACCACTTAATAGTTTCCAAAGAACTCTGTTAGAAACAGAAAGTATAAGCCATGGTTCCTATACCCAAAAGGAACAGCTCCTCATCCTGTCATGTTTTGAGACAGATCCCTTAGGAGAATTATTCCATACCCAACCTCCACTGTGACACTCACTTAACTAAACCATTCGTGAGTGGGAGCTATTTAAATGTCAGGTGTTCCCAGACCTGGCTTGGATCTTCGCATTCCTCTTGGGTCTGCACTTCGAGCTGTACATCATGTTTCTAATTTCCTGTCCTCTTTTACTAATAATTATCAATACCTTAAGAAGGACATAAATGGGGCAAAGAGAAGCTTTTTTAAATTAAGTATAGACCCTCAGTAATACTCTCTATTAGCATGTGCTTAGCACATTAAAAATACTATTTTCTTTAATCTTTACATCTAGCTCTTGGTTTGGTATTTCTGATTAAGATCTATTTGCCCTCCAGATCTCCTGGGCACGGGGCCTCCTGTTGGAGATTAGATTTCTCAGCTTTCCATGCTCTTCCCCTCACATCCCATTGGCAAGAACTTAGTCACGTGACAAGTGGGATGCAGCAGGAAGAGCCAAGCCTCCATCTGTGAGATTTACTTAAAGAAAATCGCTCCTCCTGGACTTCCTCACGTTGCCCTTTGTGCAGGCTGGCTGGAGCTGCTGAGATGTAGCTTTGCCCTTGTAAAGGTGGACAATGGCCTACAAAATGGCCCAGCCACAAGGTGGAAGGAATCTGTGCTCCTGAATGGCTTAGAGGAGCAGGCCTGCCCACTCAGCTTAGAATGCTCACCTTAAATATTTACATGAGAAAGAGAAAACCAAACCTCTACTTTAAACCATTGTGGTTTTTTTTAGAGCATTGTATTTTGAAGTCTGTTTCTTTCAGCAGCTTAGTCTTTACCTCAACTAATAAAGAATTACTGACTTCATTTTACAGATCAAGAAAGGTGAGGCTCGGGAGGCTAAGTCCCTTACCTGTTAGGATTTTTCCAGCTTCCCCTCCTTGCTCAGCAGAGTGTATTTCCACCAAAACACAATGAACCCCCTGGAATGGAGACAGAACAAACCCAGGTGAGCCTAGGCCAGAGATCACTCAGCCCCTACAGGATCCAAGATAGAGCTCTCTTTAAGCTCTTTATTTCTGGATCTCAAATGAGCACCTTTTTGTTTAGCAGCTCTCCTCGGAGCTTGCTTCCCCAGAACAGCCTGTCCTCACCATAAGAAGTTCTAAAAAGAGCTTTCAGGCTTGCAGGTTATGTGGTATCCCCACAGCTTGTGTCAACACCCCTAACAGCAGTGGAAAGAAAGGGCTCTTTCCACGTGAGTTCCTCATCAGTCCATGTCTCTTAAGGAGGGTACCATTCCTTACCCCCAAAAATCCATCAGCCTGTTCTACAAAGGCCAAATAAATGTAATTAGCACGAAATTTGGGTCTACTGACCAAATAGCACAGCTGTAAAAAGATAATCTTCACAAAATGAATGAACAGGCTTCCCTGATTAGTAAATAAGGCTAAAACCTTGAGAATAAATCAAGACAAATGGGAAGCCAGCTGGAGGAAACCAAACGGCAGAGCAGGTGTGTCGGGCTTGTGTTTGGGGAGACGAAGCACAGCACGAGGCATTGCACATTCACACAGAAGCAGGATCTATACCAGTTTCAGGCTTTGAGCTGAGCTAAATGCATGACTTATTTAAGAAGAGCTGGTAGCTGGGAAATCTTTGAACTAGATTCTGAAAATGTTTTCTTATACTTCTCCTGTTTCGATGTGCTCTGAGGATTGCCAGACAGCCAGTGGCAGACCGTCCTTCATCTAAGTGTGATTTTAGGAGATGTGAGGGATGACGTGCTTGACTATTTCCCCAGAGTCGCAGGAAGAAGAAATTCTTGTAAAAAATGCCCCTCTTGTTGGGTAGCTGTAAAACAGGCAAAGGCTGCACAGACCTTCAACAGACTGTTTCCTTATTAGGAAACAACGCTATGCTGTACAGCCCTGAATGACTACAACACACATCTGCGGACACTCAAAGGGAGCAAAAGCTCAAAAACTGAGCCACAACACCACCTAGAATGCATACCTTAGGCAACACAATCTTGTATCCAGCAATAAATTTTATAGCTTTTCCAGAAAAGGCCATCTTGATGTAGTGGAGGTACATTTAGATACAGTTGATTCCATTTTGGCAAGGTTCACTGGGCCAAATATAATTGCCTTCTCCATTGGGGCCTCTGAGAATGCTTCAGAAGCTGTAGTCCAAGCATGCACACATACACACAACAGTGCCAGGAGTCTGATTTCCAATAACTTCTGGTAAGATCCCCAAAGTCAGCCTCTTCTGATTTCTCACATAAAATATAAAAACTAATAAAAGCCACTAAACACTTGAATTTTCAGAATCTGGGAGCTCTTACATCCAACTGCAAGATGGATGGAATTGGATTCAAAAATGCAGCTGGGACCCACAGATGCCAAATCTTTGCAACCAGAGCAAGCTGCCCAGCTGGAAGAAAATAGAGAAATCCCCAACCTATTTGTTCTTTGGGCTCAAAAACACCAGATTTACAGCAGTGAGAAAATTGAGTGGCTGTCCCTCTCCTGCAGAGCTGTACTACCTTATGAAGTTGTCAGATAGCTTTCTGTGCCCACTAAACCCTCCCCACATATATTCACCACCATTAATACAGCTCTTCCTATAAAGATTAGAGGTTGATGCTCCCAGAAATCAACTTGAGAGGAGCATGGACAGTTGCCAGATTTAGCAAATACAAAAGGATTGTTAAACAGTTAAAATTGAATTTCACACAAACTATAGAGATAAGGTTGTAATATAACTATGTCCCAAATAGTAAATGGGACTACAAATAATTTTCAATGTAATTATACCCCAAAAACTTATGGGGAACACTTAGACTAAAAAATTATTTATTGTTTATCTGAAATTCAAACTTAACTGGGCATTCTGTACTGAGTCTGGCAACTTGATGAAGGAAGAAAAGAGAGAATAACATCACATTACATCATGAAGTTATAGATCCTACAAATAAAAATGTTGTAGGTCGAGGCAAAGACAAGAAGCCCTTCCAGCGTTACTAACTGGATGTTATAAATTTACACGTTTAAATCTGTTTTAGAACATCATAGCCTGGGAAGGATAATATCTCAAATCAGCCTAATACAGACAGAATCACTATGAAGATGACTGCCTCTCAGAAACTAAAAGTTAAGTTAGAAGGTACATTCATTGATTGACCTTCTAGCTGATTAGTCGCCAGTGCCAACAGACAATGAATGTCTTGAAGGGAAATCCACACACCTGTCAGTTGATAAACATTGAATCTAGACAAAACTTGCTTCATTAAAAATAAAGGGCAAAAATACAAAACAGTGGAAAACATATTTCAGAATATGGGAAAAGAAGCTAATATCCCAAGAGCATAAGAAGGTACTTCTACTGCTTGCTATAATCTATAGTAGCAAAAAAAATGAGCTCCATGAAATAAGAGCTGGAAATCAAAAGGATGAATTGAGAAGCAAGGATGTCAGGTAAAGAAATGTTTAGGAATTTAGAATTAAACATAGTAGGAACATTAGAATTTGTATTGAAATGAGTAAAAGCACTCACAGTGTATAATACTGAATCAGAGTTTAAATATGAGATGGTTTCTCAGCACTCATATGAAAAGTCAAAGATGAAAATAATGAAGAGATGATAGCTAGAAAAGACAGAGAGCCCTGCAAGTTTCAAAGGAAAAAAATGTTCACATCAAATTTGCCTTCTGCAACTATAAACTGCAAAAGAAAAGTGGAGAAATATCTGTAAGACTTGAGCAAAAATTGGTCCCCTAAGTCCACATTTACCTAAATTATCCTTCTTGTGTAAAGAAAGGAGACATTATCCCATGTGAAAGATTCAGAAAACATATCACATGTGTGTTTCTTGAATATGAATTTCATTGAGAAATTCAACATATGTTCAGAAAATTAATCAAATTAAGAATTTAAAACGAGGTACGTCCTAGAGAAATGTCTTGAAGCTTTCCATAATCATCAGGGACCCTAAAGTCTGTGCTGGTGATGGCTGCATGGTTTACAGCAACGGTTCTCAAATGTGGACGTGTGTGAGCATTACTGAAGAGAATTTTTGAAACCACTAGTGATTAAATCCTAGTTCAGATCAGTTAAGTCAGAAATTCAGAGCAGAGTTGTAGAAGTAGGCATTGAAGTTTTAAAAGCTCCATATTTGATTTTAATACATGACCAGGGTTGCGATCCATCCTTCAGATACAAAACAAGCATGAGATCAGGAGGTCAAGGTTTGAACTCCTTGCTTACATGTGGGACAAATAGTGATTGCAGGCAGATGGCTCGATCTATGTAGACTGCCTATTAATTTTAAAAACTGTGAAAATAACAGTAGTAAGAACAGTAATAATATATATGCCATATATTAGCATAAAATTAGAAAATATATGTGACATTCACCCAAGGAAGCTTATACAGTTTCTAGTCACAGCACAGTATTTTCAGTTTTTTCTGGGAGTGTGCACATGTTTTTCACATTCTTGCAGTTAAGTCAGCTTTCTCCCACAAACCTCTAAATTCTATGTAATTCCAAACACATTTGAGTTCTGCAGAGGGCAGCACCTCGTTGGCCAGCCTGAGAGTGGCCACTCCCACTTTTGCCGTGAACCAATCATGCTGCTCTCCTTATGAATCCTTACCCAAACCTACGGGGCCCTAACACAGCCCTGCTCACTTCTGTCTGCGTACATTTGCACCTTGCTCAGGTGTTCATATGCCTACTGTCTAACTCATCTTTTATGTTCACTACTCTTTTCTGACGACTCCAGCTTTTAGTGACCCATGCAAATTTAGTTACATTCCCCAATACCTACTATATTATTTATTACTTTGTATATGCCCTAAGTAAACTTTAATTTCCTGTGGGTGGTATAGGAAGAAGAGAGAGTGATGTGGAAAGAACAGTTAAGAAGGCCCATAAATGCTCATGATATGTTATTGAAAGAAACAAAAAAAGTAATATATAAATTGAATATATACAATATTGATTCAATTATGGAAAATTGCATAAAGCAAAACTGGCAGAAAAAACTAAGGAACTGGCAGTGGTTATCTCTTAATGATCAAATTTTGAGTAACTTTTATGTTTCCCTCATACTTTTCTATTTCCCATGAGATACATTTATTAGTTCTATAGAAATTCAAAATATGTTTTATAAAGAAAAAGAACTGTGATATAAAATGGCATGTGTAACAGAATCAAACTCGCAGAAAACATGCATTACAAAAATTTAAGAGAAAACTAACAAGAATATTAACAGAATGTACAAAAGAAAAATGAATGACAAATAGGCACCTGGAAAAATTGCTGACTGTCATTATTTGTCAAGGAAATGCAAAGTAAAGCTACAATATTACTGTGCACATCAGAATTGACTAAATTAGAATGTCTGCTAACACCTAATAATGGCCAAAATATGCATCTATATTCCATGTTGGCTGTGATGCCTACAATAGTGAAAAATTGGAAATAACCTATAGAAATTGTTGGAAAATTATTTTTATCACTTCAAAACAATATTTTACAGCCAACAACAGTTATTCTTTGAGAGAATTTTAAATGATAAAAAGTTTATAATATAATATTGAGAAAATGATTCAGATGTCAACAATCGTTAGTCTGGTGGTAGTGGTAGGAGATAGCTAACTTTTTTCTTCATGCTTTGCCAAATGTTAGCATTTATTAACTTACATGAGAAGAAAGAATAAACCCATTTTAGAATAATGACTTGTTTCTGGAATATGAGTATTTCAGCAAGGGAATCCATTCTTTAGGAACCAGCGATCCTCGCTGCTAATTTGTGAATGACTTGGGTTTCTGGAGCAATAGCTCTTCTTGATATACTTTTTATTAAATTATTGGTTGTTGTATTTTATTATTTTATTTAGTCATGTGGTATTCTATGTGGTGGTGGTTCTCAAAATGTGTGTATCATTAGCAGTACCAAGTTCAAAGCTATTTTCATAATAATTCTAAGACATTATTTGTCTTTTTCATTGCTTTGACATTTGCACTGATAGTGGGTAAAACGGCTGGTGCCTTAGCATGAGTCAAGGTGGTGGTGCCAAACTGTACCAGTGGTCACTGTATTCTTTGCTACCACATACTCACTGTAAAAAAAAAAAAAGGTAAAAATATTTACTTCAGAATGTCCTTGAGGAAGCAGCAAAAATTATTAACTCTCAGTCTTGAGTACATGTGTTTTTAATATTAATAGTATTTGTGACACAATAGGAAAGAGGCCCAGAGCATACCAAGTATGATAATTGTCCTAAGGACAGCACTCACACTATTTATTGATTGACTTCTGAGCTGAACTGTCATTTTTTTCATGGAACACTGTTTTTAGGTGGAAAAAAATGACTGACAGAGAGCTATGGTTATCTCAATCTGGATATTCCACAGACATTTTCTTGAAAATGATCAAAGTGAACCTGTTGCTTCAAGGAAAATAACTGGCAGTATTTGCTGTCACTGATAAAATATGAGATTTCTGGCAAAAATTAGAATTTTGGGAAACTGGTACCCATCATCATGAGCTTAACTGCTTCTCAATACTTAAAGGCTTTTGTAATAAAATCAACTTAATATTACCACATGTATTTTTTTCTATTGATTTTTTTAATAATTTATTTTGGTACCATTAATCTATAATTACATGTGCAATATTATGGTTATTGAACTACCCCTTCATCAGGTCCCCCCCACCAACCCCATTACAGTCACTGTCCATCAGCGTAGTGAGATGCTATAGAATCACTACTTGTCTTCTCTGAGTTGTACAGCCCTCCCGTGCCCCCAACATTACGTCTGCTAATCATAATGCCCCTTTTTCCCTCTTATCCCTCCCTTCCCACCCATTTTCCCCAGTCCCTTTCCCTTTGGTAACTATTAGTCCGTTCTTGGGTTCTGTGAGTCTGCTGCTGTTTTGTTCCTTCAGTATTTTTTCTTTGTTCTTATACTCCACACATGAGTGAAATCATTTGATACTTGTCTTTTTCGGCTTGGCTTATTTCACTGAGCATAATACCCTCTAGCTCCATCCATGTTGTTGCAAATGGTAGGATTTGTTTTCTTCTTATGGCTGAATAATATTCCATTGTGTATATGTACCACTGCTTCTTTATCCATTCATCTACTGATGGACACTTAGGTTGCTTCCATTTCTTGGCTATTGTAAATAGTGGTATGATAAACATAGGGATGCATATGTCTTTTTCAAACTGGGCTGCTGCATTCTTAGGGTAAATTCCTAGGAGTGGAATTCCTGGGTCAAATGGTATTTCTATTTTGAGTTTTTTGAGGAACCTCCATACTGCTTTCCACAATGGTTGAACTAATTTGCATTCCCACCAGCAGTGTAGGAGGGGTCCCTTTTCCCCACATTCTCGCCAACATTTGTTGTTGTTTGTGTTTTGGATGTTGGCCATCCTCACTGGTATGAGGTGATGTCTCATTGTGGTTTTAATTTGCATTTCTCTGATGATTAGCGATGTGGAGCATCTTGTCATGTGCCTGTTGCCACATGTATTTTTTTTAATGTTACATGATGAAATGGGTCATCATTTGGAAGTGTTACATAACTCACTGAACAAATCCTTTCTGAATGATCAGTGCATGACATTTCAAAGTTATATATGGGTAAAAGATCCATTCAAAGTGCAAGAAAGACCACTGGCCTTTAATGTAATGGAATAGGGAGGGTTTACTGCCAGTTTCAGATTCCATATTGCAAACAATTTAACAAGCTATTATTAAAATACTCCTCCCTTTTCCAACCACATTAAAATATTAGGCGGGAATTTATTTAAATACTTCAACAAAAATAACATCACAGCAGATACAATGTAGAAGCAGATGTGATGATCCAATTAAGTTATTCTCAATAAATCCCAGAGCTGGGTTTATAAAGCCCTGAGTCTAGAAGCCCCTCGGGTATTCAATCCAGATGAACGAGGATTTTGATCAATTTTCTGGTCTTATATTCAATAAAACAAAGGAAACTGCCTTTTCTTATAAATTATCTTAATGAGACTTAATTTCCTCCATTGTCTTAAATATTGGAGAGAAAGATACCAATTATAACATTACTTTTTGAAAATTATCCTATCATTATTGACCTCAATAACAAAAATACACTATTCCAATGCATTAGTTCAGATTGTGTTTAGCATTGAATATAAACCAAAATTACATTGAAGGAGGGTCAGTTTTTCCTTACATAAGAGGTTCATATGGGCCTTCCAGTCTGGTGCAGTGATTCCACAATGTGGTCAATATCCTAGGCTTATTACATCTTTCTGCCTTTCCATCCTTAGCATAAAATACTATTCTTTAAGTTTGCAAGATGGCAGCTTTACTATCCATACTCTAGGCAGGAAGAAGGAGGCAGGGGAATATAGAGTATCAATCGGTAGAGAAGTTCAGTAAGAGAACACCTGTCATCCAGCTTTGCATCTCATTAGCCAGAACTGTCATGTGACCACTCAACAGCTGAAAGATGGGCTAGGAAATTGAGTTTTAACTCACTGTCCTATGATCATAACAGGCAGGGCAGAAATGGCTCTAAAATACACATTGGATCAGCCAGTCTAAGTGTCTGCTTTTTCCAGTAATAATGGCTTTCAGTGGAAGGAAAAGCAATATAAACTGACTAGCCCCAGGAATAATTGAAGTCGGCATATACATCCTCCTGAGTGCAGTGACTAAGCATAGCATTAACTGGATGGCAGCAGGGGACTATTAACTATACAAACTTACTCTGTTGAGAAGTAGACAGTAATGCAGAACTTAGTTACATTCATAAAAACAAGGAAGAAAAGAGTCAGCTTTTAATTTTCCTTTTAGAAAAATAACGATTTTAGTACCAATAATCTGACTTCAGAATAGCAAATTTAGCAACTGCCAAGGTTCATTTCTGTGGCCCACAGCATGTAAGGAGATAAGAGGGAAGACCCACTGATATTTGTGAGCCCCACTGACGTTTGTGAGCCTGTCGTTGGTAGAAACATTCATCTGAAGATAATACCACAAATCCATAATCAGTAAGGATTCCTTACGTATTGACTGTTGAGCATAACTATGTGTCTGGCTCTGAGATGAAACGATGAGTAAGATATAGTTCTCATGGCAGGGGATTCACCATCACAGTGAAATTTGCTCTGAATTGTTGCCCATTACTTTATAGGTAGTTTGATGAGCCAATTGATGTAAAACTGTGTAGAAAATGTTTCTGACATCAAGATCTCTGTCTATATATAGTTCTCAAGCTATAAAATCCACTTTGTTCTACAGCTAGGGCATCAGGTATATGATAAATGACTTAGTGACTCTTACTGGATAACAGCCTAGAGATAATTTTCTTGAAACCAAATTCTTAGGAATTATTTTAAAGTAGGAGGGAGAAGAGAGCCATATAGCTTTGTGAAGAGTAGGTTAATTAATTGTTCCTGCAACAGAAAGGGGAATTTGAGGAGTAAAGATTAGACTGGAAGTTTCTTTTAGTTGAAAGACTTGACTGAATTTTACCTTCTTTCTTGGAAGATAGAAATACCTAGATAAAAATTACTTAATATTTGAGGATCAAAATGAGATACTTTCTTGAGCTTTCCAAAAATTCAGGGGTAGAAAATAACTGTATAGATTATGCTTTATCATACAATATGTTTTATAATCTGGTCTTTAATTTTTTTTCTTTAAGTCAAAATTTATTTGAAGTGGCTGTTAAACTTCTTGATTAGTTTTTCTGGTTTGGAGTCTGCTCTTGGTCCCAAATAAAATAAAATACCTACTCAGATCTTTTTAACAGTTTACCAAGGTTAAATATTCCTAAACCATAACATTTTTGTGGGTTTGACTATCTAAATTCTGCTTTCAACTCTTCCAAATCTGTAATCTGGGGAGAAAGAAAGTAAGACATTTCAGGTTTATGTGGCCATTAGGGAAGTCAGAACAGGAGACCTGCTGTAGCCATGCCTCCATTTAAAGATCCAGCCCTTTTCAATCCACAGGGCTCCCTCATCAATTCTGGTTCTGTACAATTTTGGACCCAATGTTTTAGCATTCAGTCCTTTAAACAAATTATACTAGTGGGATATCATTGCACATATGAACCTCTTTATTATGAAAATTTTGTGGCTGGTTTTGGGAAAGGGGAAGATCAGTTAAATATTTTATTGGAGAATAAATACCAGTTCTCTGCTTAGTTTTAAATCTAGGCTAATATGATTTCTGGTTCTGGATCTTATTACTCTAGTGAAATTATTACTTTTCCACCTGAAACTTTATTTCCTTCATTCTTTGTTCATTAGTTCTATTAAAGTCCATACCTCTATAATAAAATTTAAACTTTAACTTTTAAAAATCATTTTTCCTCTGTGTAAAAGCCAAGGTATTTTAGTATAGATATTGGATGTTAGTCTAATGAAAACAGTTCTGAATGCAGTAAGTTCCTCCTTATCCATAGGGCATACATTCCAAGACCCCCAGTGGCTGACTGAAATAACAGAGTACAGAATCATATATATATATATATGCTGTATTTTCCTCTACATACATACCTATGATAAAGTTTAATTCATAAATTAGATGCAGTAAGAGATTCACAACTAATAATAAAATAGAATAATTATAACACTATTCTGTAATAAAAGATATGTGAATATGGTCTCTCTCTCTCAAAACACCTTCCTGTACTGTACTCACCTTTCTTCTTGTGGTGATGTGAGATGATAAAATGCCTGCATGATGACGTGAAGTGAGGGGAATGATATAGGCATTGTGAGGTAATGTTAGACTACTACTGACCTCTGATGAGTCAGTGGGAGGATTATCTGCTTCTCAATCACAGTTTACAGCAGGCAACTGAATATGCAGAAAGTGAAATAATGGATTAGGAGGACCATTGTACAAGGCAAAAGAGAAGGGGAGAAAATGTAAACCTGATGTGCAGAAGATCTGAACATTGTCCCAATTCTGCCATAAATCCTTAATCTCTTAAACTCCCTTTGTTTTTTCATATCAAAAGGTTATGATATTGAGAAAAAATACCTGTAAGGTTTTATTTCTACAATTCCATAAATCTCTAAGTATTAGAGAACCGGGTATATTCTGTTGACTGTTTATCTTTAAATCTTTCTAGGATGTCTAGCACACCAGTGTTGTTACAACATCATGGAGTACCTTAGAGTTTACAAACTTACATGTCACTATTATATTATTATTTATTATCTCTTTAGGCATATGTCCTAGGCAGACTTAATTATGAGGACTAGAACTGATTGTTTAATGAGAATGCCTTCTTTGAACAAAGAGGAAGATTTACACTTCCAAAATTTTATCTAGTATTTTTTTGTAAAATATATAAACTATTAAATCTAAATTCAAAGCATACTTAATACTTATTAAAATTGTTCAGCTACACATTAAATTAAAAGGAAGTTAAACACCACAAATTGGAAAGCAAATGTATACATTTTTCAAAAATTCAATGCCAGTGACACCACCCTGTTTCATTAGCTTCATATCGAAGTACAATTTTGTCAAGGACACCGCTTGAGGCAACATCTGTTTCATATTTACTTATTACCAGTCCTTTCAGGCTGCTAAGAAAATCTACTTCTAAAGATAAACTTGATTTCATAGGACTCTAATTTCAAACACTATTAAACAAAGCTTCCTTTGTTGAATTCAGAGTCTAGAGTACTAAGATTATGGAAGCTGGTTTTTAATGAAAAACTTCATAGAAGGTATTTAGATCGTTATTAATTTCAAAATATACCAGTGGGGACTCTATTAGCATTTTCTCCTTCATTGCTGCTCACAAAGTGACTGTCATGGTTTTATCGCTCTATAATGCTTTATTATTTTTCTGTTGACTTTTACTGTTTCAGAGTAACATGATATTTCTCGTCCCACAACCTCTCAGGTAATTATATTTTGTAACTGCCCTCTGGGGCATCTTTGTTTTTAACAACTCGTGCAAGAAATACACACACACACACACACACACACACACACACTCATCCATAGATACAAACAAAAGGGATCATTCCATTGCATTCACCATCCTTTTCATTTATTAATATGCTCTACTCCTTCCATTCATTAATTCATTCAGTTAACATTTATGAGCACCTGTTACATCCTGGGCACGGCTACGTGTTGTGGACATAAAGGTAAATACTACATGTCTTTTTGCCCTTAAGCAGAGTGCAGTCTAGTGGCTGACACAGGCATAGCCCCAAGTATCATGATGCATCACAAGGAGGCGCTACACACGAGGTGAGTACAAAGCACAAAGATGAATCTAAGTTGGAAGGATAGCTAGGAAAATTCAAAAAATGAAAATAAAATCGAAGGAAGGAGCCTTGCACAACCACACGAAAATGTTGTAGAGCTGGGGCCTGGCATTCTCTGTCTCCTTCGGGAAATCAGTCTTTTCTCCCACACTGGTGCACCCTATACAGAAGGTGGTGTTTAAATCCTCCTAGCTTCCCAACATAACTCATTCATTCTTGTTCCTCTCTCCCTTGGGGGCTCCTGTCATTGGGTTACCACCTCCCACCACCCTCCTTGCTGCTGTTCACCAACGTCCTTGGTGCTCCTCCACATTGTCAAGGACCTTCACACTCTGATCTTTTTCTCTCTTGTCACCATTTTCCTAAGCCAATTTCAATGTCAATGCAGATGATCCCATCCAACAAACTCTTCACAGTTCCATGATCTCTTCAATTCCAGGGAGCAGTACTACCTCTTCTCTCCTACCTGAAATTTATCAGGACCTTTCTATTTTCCTGTTCTGCATAAACCCCAAAGGCTCATTCATTCATCTACTTGAGCTCAGGTGTGCCTGTCAGAGCACCTGCTGAGGAAACTACAACGCTTAGCTCATTCCAGACCTCTCCTCTACTGCCCACATGAAGGGCTCAGCAGCACTGGAGAGAGGGAACAAATGGGTGGGTGACATTTTGGGCTCCAAACTGAGGGACCCTCCATGATGCTCTGCAATCATTTCCTTTCCCAGCCTTACAGAACCCACTTTAAACTTCTACCAATCTCTTCGATGCCCTGACTTGTTTTTACTTATCATTTTCAACAGATGACTGAAATTCAAATGCACAAGAAAACAGTGACTATCAGACCAGCACTGTTCTGACTTTTTGACTTCTTCAGTCAACATCTGCACATATCAGAAACTATCCTCTTCAGTTTTAGTGGGAAGAGAGACACCCATCTCTGAGGAAAGCTACTCTCTCTACCTTCATCTGCTTCTCATTTCCTCCTATGTCCCCAGTCACCTGATTCATCAGTTGCCTTCTGTCTTCCGCAGTCAGGCTCTTCTCAGTATATTAATATACTCAAGTTTCTCCCCACTAAAACACCAATCTGTTTTGATTCTGTTTTCTACTCCAGCTGTGTCTCACCCTTCTCTCCCTTTCACACCTAAGTGTCCCCAAGGAAAGTAACACACACCTTACCCTCTGCTTCTTCACCTTCCACCTATGCTTTATCAATTTTTTATTATAAAATATTTCCTATGTGTAAAATATCATGCTTATATAAGATAGAAGTGATCATTAAAATGTATCCACAGCTCAGCTTAGGAAATAGAATATTACCAGTGCCTTTAAAATAAACATGTGTTTTCCTTTCCAATCTGTCCCCCTCGCCTATAATGGCAATCACAAATTTTTGCTTGCTTTTTATTTCTCTGTAATTTATACATACCTTAACAATATATGGCTTTGTTTTACCTGTTTTGGTTTTATATAAATTCTATCATACTGTTAGTATTGTTCTATGCCTTGCTTTACTGTTTTTGCTCCATATTAGCTCTGTGTAATTTATCTATAATGATAAAAAGCAGCTATGATTCATAATGTATTATATCATGAAAATTTACAAAATGGACATTATTTTCAGTTGTTATTACATGGAACCACTTACATGAAATTTCTGTTTTCATAGTTTAAAATATTTTATTATCAATATTTAACATGGTTTATCCTATAAATACATAAAACTGCTGCAGACATTCTTTTCCATGTCTTTTTATTTTTTTTGCAACAGTTTCTCTAGGCCTGGGTGGAAGAGAAATCCATAGTTCCAGCAATATGAGCATACCTATATCTACTACATGATGTCAAATTATTATTCCATTTAGTATCACCACTACTAAATGGATACTGTTCCCATTGTTTCACATTCTTAGCAACACATGGTATAAGAGGGAAAAAATTATATTTCACTGTCCTTATAAAATGTTTTTATTAAGAGTTTACTTTTTTAGGGCAGTTTTAGGTTCACAGCAAAATTGAGAGACAGGTAGAGATATCCCATATACCCCTGCCCCTACACATCCACAGCTTCCCCCATTATCCATATCCCCCATGTCTTGCCAATGGATTTCAGCCCCAGGCAAGTTCACTATGGATTCAATGTGACCAAAGAAATGACAGTAGAATGTTCTTGGGGTGAAAGGGTTATACCCAACTTTCTTCCATGATGGCAGATCAATCACTAGAATCCTGTAATCCCATCCAGTCAGAGCGAGTCTGCATGCAGTAAGCTGGTCTCTGCCTCTGGGCCTCTCTGCCCGCACAGCCGTCTCAGTCTCAGTCCTTGGTGCTGCCACCACTCCAGTCTTGTCTCTGCTCTCCTGGAGCCTTACAGCCATGTCACCATGTTGCCCAGAGCACTGGGCAGAGCTCTTTAATATATATAGAGGGAGAGTCAATAACAACATACTGCCCACATATGTGTAGTGAGCTAGCTGACCAGGGCCAGGTGAGAACCCTGGCCACAGGAACCTTCACTTTATTTACACCCCATCAGAGTAGTACATTGGTTATATTGACAGACCTACCTTGACATATCATAATCCCCAAACTCTATAGTTTACATTATAGCTCACTCTTGGTGTTGTATATTCTGTAGACTGGGACAAATAGATAATGACATGTATCCATAATTATGGTATCCTCTGTGCTCCACCTATTTTCCCTTCCCTCCTTCAGCCCCCTAGCAACCACCTATCCTGTTACTGTTTCCATAGTTTTGCGTTTTCCAAAATGTCATATAGTTGGAATCAAGCACTCTGTAGCCTTTCCAGATTGGCTTCTTTTACTTACTAATATGCATTGAAGATTCCTCCATGTCTTTTCATGGCTTGATAGGCTCTTATTTTTAGTGGAATTACATTCAGTTTCTGGATGTACCACAGTTTATTCATCCATTCATCTACTAGAGGACATCTTGGTTGCTTCTAAATTTTGGCAATTATGAATAAAGCTGCTATAAACATTTGCATGCAGGTATTGTGTGGAAATAAATTCTCAATTCATTTGGGTAAATACCATGGAATATGGTAAATGGTATAGTAGGAAATATGTTTAGTTTCATAAGAAACCACCAATATGTCTTCTAATGGGACTGTACCTTTTTGCCCTTCTACCTTTTGCAATGAATGAGAGTCCTGTGCTTACGTCCTTGTCAGCATTTGGTGGTGTCAGTGTTTCAGAGGCTGGCCTTTCAAACAGGTGTGTAGTGGTATCTCATTTTATTTTGTATTTCCCTGATGGCATATGACATGGAGCATCTTTTTATATGCTTATTTGCCATCTATATATCTTTTTTGATGAGGAGTCTGTTAGGGTTTTTGGCCCATTTTAAATGGGGCTGTTTATTTTCTTAGTGCTGGGTGATGAGGTCTCAGTCTCTTAGTGAACTTACATCGGGATTGGGAGCTTCACAAGTGTTTTCTGTTTTTTCCCTACCCCCATAGGTGGGTCAGGATGACAAGTGTAGGCTGGAGTTTGGTATTTTCCTTCTCCCGTGCAGAAGATACAGCTGAGTGGAGTTAAGATTCCCCCTGCGCCCGCAGTTTAGGCTCTGGTTAACTGGTCTCTCCTGAGGTCAGAAGGTGTCAAGAAGAACACAGGTGCTCTGGTTCAATTCACAATGGTTCCTTTTCTCCACCCCTGCCAGGGCACGAGGGGATTTTTCTTCCATATTGCCTGTGGGGAGCTGCTTGAGGTCTCGCAAGTAAATCTCACAGTGTTGTGGGGTCCTCTGTGACTCGGTTCCCCTGGAGTTTTTAAATCTCAGACTTGTGCACGCTGAGCTTCCAGCAGTTCAATTACAGCTCACGTTTCAGACCCGGTCTGGTTCCTGTGGTGGCTTCTGCTAGTGAATCTCCGCTCAGGTAAGTGGCAGTGACACCTGTGCCATCACCTCTCTCTCCAGTCTTGGGGCAGTGATGTCCCCTCGGTCCTGTCCTCTTTCATGGATCCAAGAATTGTTGACTTTATAGTCTGTTTGGCCTTTCACTTGCTGTTAGGCTGGAGTGGTGTCCTCCAAGCCTCTTACATGCAGGCTTTTATTATTTCTGAGTTTTAATTTTCATTTTCCTGATTGGTAATGAGGTTGTGTTTCCTTTCATATTTCAGTTGGGCACGTGTGTTTCCTGTATTTACGTTTTTGTCCCTCTAGAGCTGATTTTTTGGTGTAAAATGCGAAGTAGGAACCAATTTTCATTTCTAACATGGGTACTAATTTCCAGAACATCATGTATTGAAGAGTCTGAGATTGTTTTTCTATTCTTTTCCTAGCCTTATATATTTTATATCATTCATTTTCATGTGCTTTCTGGGATCTCAGTTCATTATTGAATGTGTGTAGTCATAGCATCTTTCTTTTGTTCCTCTCTTAAAAGAGAATGATTTCACCATTTTGATGATGAGTATTATGATTCCTATGAGTGTTTTTTTTTTTTTTTACTTTTTGCCAGCTGGGAAAGTTTCCTTCAATCCCAAGTTTAAAGTTCCTAATGTCAATATTGTATCTATTTTATCTGCAAAAAAGTGAGATGATTTTATAGGTTTTAAGCATAATTATGCCAAATTACATTAATAGTTTTTTAAACATTATGTTTGTCTTAGATAAAGCCAACTTAGTAACTTGTGTGTATGTGTTGTTAATATATTGCTGAATTTAGTTTGCCAATATGTTATATAAGACTTTTGCACCTGAGACCTATAATTTTCCTTTCAAAATTTTCATTATTGGGGTTTGGAATCAAAATTATAATAATGACTTCATAAAACAAGAGAAATGTGAAATTTTTTTCTCTGGAAGAATTTGTGTGATATTAGAACTATTTGTTTCTTATATATCTGGTAGAATTTTTTGTCAAGCTCTGGACATGGTTTTATCATGAAGACAATGTCTTCAGTGGTTATAGGACTCACACAGGTTTTCTAGTTCTTTTGTAAGTCGATTTTTGTAAGAGATAATTTTCTAGAAATGTGCCCATTTCAATTAAGTTGTCATTGTAATCTAAAGTTGTGTATAACATTCTGCTATCCTTCTAGTCTTGGTTTCTTCTGAAGCTGTTTCCTGTTGCTCTGCCAATATTGTGACTTTCTCCTTTTTTCTTGATCACTTTTGTCAGACACATCTGGATTTTGTTTGTTTTTCAAAGAACAGACTTGGTTTTGTTGATTCTCCATATTTTCTACTTTATGTCTGTTTTTATTTCCTACTTTCTGGGTTTATTTTGTCAATATTTCTCTAAATTGAGATGTTTAATTTACTAATTTTCAGTTTTTCTAACTTATGGCTATAAATTTCCATGACCTATTTTGTCTGTATCCTATATGTTTTGCTATACAGAATTAATTGTTTTAATATTTTCTAATACACGTTATTTTGTCTTATTTAGAAGTGTTTTTGGATTTTTAAAACATGAGCATTTTAATATTTTTATTGAATTCAAACTTAATTTCATTGTACTTAGAGAACGTGATCCATATCATTACCATATCTTTTATATTTGTTAAATCTTGTTTTATAGTCTATATATAGTCAATAAGTGCTTGAAAATGTGATGTCTCTAATTGTGTTGTACTTTATTCCACATAATACAATTAGTTCAAACATGTTATTTATATTCTCAAAGTCTTTTATTCTCTCTCTCTCTTTTTTTTTTTTTTTGGTCTATTTGATCTATCAATTGTCAGGAAATAGGTCTCAAGACCACCCACAACTATTTGTGAATCTTTCCTGCTAATTTTTACTATAAACATTTTGAGTTGTGAAATTTGGTGCATGGTATATATTTTTTTAATCTTTATGTAGCAACTCTCTAACTGGAATAATGCTGTCTACCTTATGGTCTATTTTATCTGATTTTAGTATAGCCATGTTACCTTTTGTTTACCTTTTCATTTAAAAATGAGTAGTTATATTTTAGATTCCTGGTATATACTGATTTATTTTTACCATTTTGTACTTTTTTGTTTTATGCTTAACACAGTTTAGAATTAATCTGCATCTTTCTGCACTTCATACAAGTACTTTGGCATGCTTTAACTTCCATTATGCTCTTTCTGACTTAATCACTGTTTTACTTCTATCTTGTTGGACTTTTTTTCCCCCACCTCTCTGTGTTGAACACACCCTAAGGTGATCTGCCATGAGTCATGCCTTTGCATGCCTCTCTTTCCTTGAGTGTGGGCTGAACTTGACTTGCTTCTAACTAAACGAATATTGCGAAAGTAATAGGATGTCACTCCCGTGATTAGATTAAATTATGTGGCAAAGGTGACAGGGATGTCATTTCAGGTACTGTTATGTGTACAGACTGGAGAGAGAGTCTCTTAACTGGCTTAAAGAAGTTAGCCACCATATTATGAGAGGGTCTATGAAACGGGGTGACCTCCAGCTGACAGCCAGTATAGGGTCTGGGCCCTCAGTTGCAGAGCCTCAGAAAATGAATTCTGCTAGTAGGGTGAATGAGCTTGGAAGTGTATCCGTCCTTAGTCGCCCCTCCGGCGAAGAATACAGACGGTTTAAGCCTTGACTGCAGCCATGTGAGACCTAGATCAGAGGACACAACTAAGCTATGCCCAGACTCATGATCATTGGAAACTTAGGGAAATAGCATGTGTTGTTTTAAACCACTAAATCTGATACTTTGTTACACAGCAATAGAAAACTAATTCATTCTCAAGTTAAACTTCATTATTTTATAGAATTAATATTTATTCAGATTCACTTATATTTGCCACTAGAATTGCTTACCTTTTCTTCTTGAACTCAGTTTTTCTGAAATCATTTTTCCTTATTCTTGAAGTATACATTTAGCAGCTCCTACAGGGAGGCTCTGCTTGTGGGAGACCTCTTGCTTTATCTCAGAGTGACATTATACTAGTGTGAAATTCTTGGTATGTAGCTATACCTTCTTCATAATTTTGAGAGTATCTTACAGTTTTCTAGCTTCTATTGTTTTTAGAATTCAGTTATTCTAATTATATCTTTGGAAGACATCTGTTTTTCTCTCTGGAGTTTTTAAAAGGTCCTTTTCATTTATATTCTGCAGTTTGGTTAAGATTAAGATTATTTTTTCCTTCCTAAACCTGAGAATCATGTCATCTGAAATCCTGGAATTTCTTGGCCATTTTGCCTTCTACAATCATCTCTCCTATTTCTTACTTTCTTTTTGGAATTATAATTTGAATTGTATCTTATTCTATCCTTTATGTCCTTCAGCTATTTCCATATCCCATCTCTGTCTCTTGGGGCTAGTTGCTTCAGATCTATATTGCAGTTTAGCCATTCTCTCTTCAGCATATTTAGTAGGCTAAGTAGCACCCCTATTGAATTTCTATTTAAATTACCCTATTTTTCATTTCTCTGTGTCCACCTTAGTTTTTAATTTTATTACAGTTGTCTGGTTATCTTTATAGTTACTCTTGTCTTTTTCATACATTTGCTATTTTTTTTAATTGAAACGTATTCCAGTAGTTACCAAAGGGGAGGGGTGTGGGAGAAGGGGATTGTGGGGAATTATGTTTAGTACACATGGTGTGGGGAATCATGGAGAATGAATTGGGGTATGAGTGGGGACTTGATAATATGTGTAAATGTAGTAACCACATTGTTCTCTCATGTGAAACCTTCATAAGAGTGTATATCAATAATACCTTAATAAAAAAAAAGTATTCCACACTACTCTTATATTGCAAATGTGACATTGCAACATCTGGGCTTTTCTAGGTCTGATTCTGTTGTTTATTGTTTCTGCTGACATTTAGTCCCATCTCCATTTCCTTTTTATTTTGTACTTTTAAATTCTGAGATGATATGGAGACTTTAAATATGGAAATTCTTTGAAGTTTGATTTGACAGTTGATTCATTTAAAAATATATATTTGCTTCTGCCAGTTGATTAGGGAAGCTTCAAACTGTGGGTAGTTTGAGACTTTTCAGACTATTCAGGCAGGGAGATGTGGGACCATAGTCTGTATGGGGACTAGCTCTGGTTTACAGATTCTCCAGGAACATTTTGTTTGTTTCTTTTTTCAAGGCGTATTTTATTTTTGTTTGCTTTTTTTTTCTAACTCACACTTTCACTGAAGATGCAATTTTTTTATAGATCCCAGAATTGGAATCCAACTCTCCCACCAGGGCAGACTGGAGCTTGTCAAGCTCAAAACCAAAGCTCTAGGTTACTGGCATTAACAGATGATTTCATTGCTTACAACTTTGAGTTGGTTTTTCCCAGAACTTTTGGCCTCTGCCTCTGATAGTTTCTCTTACTCTTTGCTGCTCAAGCATGCATTAAAATATGTTTTTAATTTTATATCTACTTCTCTTAGGAGCTTTGCAGAAGGGTAGTTTTTCAGGATATTTTCTCTGCCAATATTGTTGGAAAAGAAAATCTCTGTCTACCCTTCACCTTCCTGTAACCAAGGGTTGCTCATAGCATTTCACAGAACCTACCCTTGCTCAGGTCACCAGTGATGTTAGGATTCCTAAATAAATGTTCATCAGGTCTTTTCTCACTTTGCAGCCTCTGAAACGATGTCCGCTTTCTCCATGAATCACTCTTCTCCCTTGTATGTGGTGGCTCCCTCATGTACGTAGGCATGCACACACACACACATACACACACACACTAACTTGGCATTTGCCATCACCAGCTCCTATTTTCACAGGCCTGTTATCCAAATAACTCTACTAAGAAATCCAAACCAAAGAAATTTTCCTAATCCTCTCTCTATCTAGTGGGATATTATGGGACACATATCTCATTGCCTTTATTTATTTATTTTTATTGAAATATAGTTGATATATAATCGAAACTAATATAATATTGTATAACAGAGTGATTCAACAATTATGTACATTATCAGATCCTCACCCCAACTAGTATAGTTACTATCTGTCAACAAAGAAAGAAGTTACAGAATCACTGACTATATTCTCTATGCTGTACTTTCATCCCTGTGACTAGTTGAGGGGTTTGGGTGGGTGGGTGAAATAGGTGAAGGAATAAAGAGGCACAAAATTTCAATCCATGCCTCTATTTCTTATTGCAAGGACTGCTTGTGTCTCAATACTGCTCTGTCATTAACCTGTTCTAACAATGTACCAGCCTAGATTAGAACTTGCCTGTTGCCTAAAATGCTAGCAATTGCTGATTTTTATTGTGCTTCTGCTTCACAGTTGATTCATTTGCTTCAGATTACTACGGAATAAATGGTTAGGGGCTATTTTCAATGGCAACCTTCCAATTCTATAGAACCTATAAAAGTCAACTTCAATATAAAGCTGCTGTTGGAATGAATGGGAGGGGAGGTTCTAGAATCCTGTCCCTTCACACCAGAACACCAGGTCTAGGTCTGATTTTTAGCTGCATCCCTGTGGCGGGATCAAGGCTTTCTAGGGACTCTGTAGCAATCGCTGATACAGAGGATAGCTTGGTGCTGATCTGAACATTCCTAGATGTTATAGGGATGCCTTCTCCATGTTTTGTAGTAAAATGTCCTTTTAATTAAATGTTATAAATCATGTTGTTCAAGTTCAAATGTTACGTTTCTTTCCACAAACTCAGAATAAATGTCAGTGAACATCCAATCAAATGCTAGGATCTGGACTTACTGCCTCAGTGGCTGGCAAGAAACTTGAATGGAGCCTGTGCTAGGGAATCTCCTCTGGAGCAGAAGCAGATATACCCAGTCTCCCCTCCCTCTCTGGCTCCTTAGTCCCAGGCTCCTTTACTGGTTCCTCATTCAGTCCTCTGAATATGCCTCTTCCTCCAGTGTGTCCTCAGTCATGCCTTCTCCTGATACCTGATGTTCTTGGGTGGCGTTCTTGGCATCTGCTCCACCGTATTTACCTTGGTGATTCCCACAGATGTGTTATTAGCTCCGATATCCACCTGAGTATAGGGTACGATTTCAAATTCTTTCTGGTTATCTCCTTTTAAAGGCACTCAACATACCACATGAGTGAAAGTGAACTCCCTCCCCACGTGTCAGCTGTCAGTTCTCATCACACCAGCACTTAGTAAAATCACTCACTCCTTTCAGACTGCTCCATAAAATTAAGGAAAGCCTACAATTGGCCAACAAATAACCAGTCCTGCTTAATCATTAGTTGCAATTTTTCCCACAGCTTAAGTGGTTTCTGACGTAAGAGAGGTTCCATTCTTCACCTCTGAGTAAAGAAGTTAAAAATATTTTGTAATTTCTGAATTCCTCTTTACACTGTGGCTTCACTCTCATCTCTGGATTGAGGATTAAGCTAAGCTCCTCATAACTGATATTGCTAAATGCCTCATTTTAATAAAAAATTAATGTGTATATAGAAAAGAAATCATCACACTGGAATTGCTTAATTTGAAAAATAGACTGAATGATAAAAATGGAAACCAATGTTGAATCTATAATATAGACAATAGGCAGGAAGAAAAATGACTCCAAACCATTCACTTCCCAGAGCCCAGAACCCAACATCTCTCTCATTTCCTGCTTGAGATGAAAGAAAGCAGAGGGACTTCATGGTCAAAAGATAAATATGAGTTATTATTTTTAAATAAATGATTTTTCACCTCTCCTTTGGCAACTTTCTGCACCAACCACCCACTTCCCCTTATAACTCTAGTCAACAGTTCTCACATCTTCTCAGAAAAGTAGGTGGAGGGTATTTCTGGGAGCCTTTGCTGGTGAGGTTGCCCACATTCAGGTAAAAGTGTGGGAAATAACTGAAACACTGAAAACCTATTCCTAGAGACAGGAGAAAAAATTTACACATATAAAAAAAAGAGAAGTTGAGGTGTCAGGGTGGAGGAGACCAATTCTATAAACTTCCTCTCATGATAAAATAAAATGAAGCTAAGACTAGCCTTTTAATAGCTACCTCAGAGAATATCTTCAGGATTGCCAAGTGTTGGGTTAACTTCAACTTTAGCACCTGGGGCAACAGGAAGGGTGGATGCAACTCTGTTATCAGTACCCTCTGGAGAGGAAGTTTGGTGCATTCTTCAAGACTGCTGCTTATTATCTCCCTTTTGTGAAGACAGGCAGAATTTAGTGACCTTTCCATGTAGCTTTATTTTGCTTTCATGTGAGAGCAAAATAACAAAATGATCACATTTTTCATATATACATTTTGTTTAAAGCCTGCCTAGAAGAAAGTTATCTAAGAAGTAAATAGGACATATGCTTTAGAAAAAATGATATGATCATCTCACCATTTGCTTTATCTACTGAGATGCATTTTGACTTTGGCATCCGAGATACTGGGTTTTATTTCTATGTCTCAAGTTTTATTGTATAGATGTTGAGTAATAGGTGAGAGAGAGGCAGAGACAGAATTCAAAATAGCTTGATTTGATTTGAACTGGAAAGAACAGAGGGTTACTGAACAGACAACCAGAAGTGTTAAAACGGTGGCCACAGGGCAGAATGAGGGCCTGGCAGCCATGTTAGGCTAGATTAAGGAAGAGTTTTGATCAAATTGAGAGGAGGAAAGGCAGCTGTCTTTCTGGCCAGACAGTTATAAGAGGGATGGGAAAAGAAAATTTTTAAAAAGTATTTCTGTGCATCAAGATTGAATGTCCTTTGGGCATTTTCCAAGATGCTTCCATAGAGAATTAAACTGCTTTTCGGTTGCGGTTTGTAGGTGTTGGACTGGGTAACTGAGATGGGCTAGAAGGAAGAAGCAAAAAGTTCCAGCTCTATGTGACTCACATAATTGTTATCTGCTCCACCACAGCAAGGGCTAAATTCTCTTGAAAAGCAATTTAAAATATTTGGAAGTAACATCAATACTTTAGGCCCTGACAGTACAGAGTTAAATAATTTTAATTCTTTGAACATAATAGTTTGTTACCTTAGTTATTGTTATACATTATAATCTCCCAATGATAACAATAAATACAAGGAGTTGTGCCAAGTGTCATGCATGAGGTAGTTTGATTAATCCCTCTAAGAACTGTAGGAGGTCCGGTGCTATTTTTATCCCCATTTAATGGTTGAAGACTGAGACACAGATTTAACATTTGCTCAGTCATACAGCAAATAAGTGGCTAAGCCAGGATTCGAATGGAAGCTGCCTGACCACCTTAAGCAGGAGATTTTAAGCTCTGCTTCAAAGGATTTGCTTGATTTACATGTATTAATCTGAAAATGGAGCCATAGAGACAATTTTGTGTTTAGAGTTTTAAAACATATACTTAGTCCACTCCTAGGAACTTACCCTAAGAATGCAGGAGCCCAGTTTGAGAAAGACATATGCACCCCTATGTTTATCACAGCACTATTTACAATATCCATGAAATGGAAGCAACCTAAGTGTCCATCAGTAGATGAATGGATAATGAAGATGTGGTACATATACACAATGGAATATTATTCAGCCATAAGAAGAAAACAAATCCTACCATTTGCAACAACATGGATGGAGCTAGAGGGAATTATGCTCAGTGAAATAAGCCAGGCTGAGAAAGACAAGTATCAAATGATTCCCCTCATCTGTGGAGTATAAGAACAAAGAAAAAAACTGAAGGAACAAAACAGCAGCAGACTCACAGAACCCAAGAATGGACTAACAGTTACCAAAGTGAAAGGGACTGAGGAGGATGGGTGGGAAGGGATAAGTGGGAAAAAGGGGCATTATGATTGGCACACATAATGTAGTGGGTGGGGGGAGACACGGGAAGGGCAGTATTTACAGAGAAGACAAGTAGTGATTCTATAGCATCTCACTATGCTGATGGACAGTGACTGTAATGGGGTATGTGGTGGGGACTTGATAATAGGGGGTCTAGTAACCATAATGTTCAAGTGATTGTACATTAATGATACCAAAATAAAAAAAATAAGTCAAAAATAAAAAGTAAAACATATACTTAGATTTTTAAAAGCACAGTCATAGGGAATATAGCCTAAAATCCTTTTAATTGACTGGACTAGTTTTCTACTGGGAAATTTATATTACTGTCCTTTGGTGGGAAATGTGATGCTCTGATCCTAACACTAGAGTTTCCTCCTAAAGAGATGTGTCCAGAAAGGGATTTGAAGTTGAAAAATGTTTCCTTTTTCCTTAAGGCATTCCACACACCCTTCTAATTAAATGGGAAGCTTTTATGTTGTGAGATTCACTTATTTCCTTCTTTTCCCAAGTCAAAAGAATTTTGTTTCTGGAGACAACCAAAGCAGGATCTGACACCAGAATGGGCTCCTTGTCATTCATCATCTTTGAAAATAACACATCATGAAATGTGACATCAGTTCCCCTCGAGATGCAGTGAAATAGACCAAAGAGACACAGGGTTCTGTTTCTAGCTTCTCATTCCATAATTTCAGAATTTGGCTTTTGTATACCTGCAGGTGGGCTTTGAAAAGAATATCCTGTTCTTTTAGATGATTAAGAAAATGAACGAATATGTAGAAGAAAAACTGTTTCTTTTCTTTAGATCTTGATATTTTGATGACTATCTTTCTATTCATGTGTAGACAAACACACACACATACACATCTTCCAGCTTCTGCTCAGATTCTCCACCGTGATATCACACATACACATATACAAGAACGCTCTTATATACATAACAAAACTGTGTGTGCTTGTATGTTTAAGTCACTATTCTTTTTAACACTCTAAAGCCTAAAACACTACTGAGGACTTCCAAATTTCAAACTTCCTCCAGTATCTCTGGCAGTCTACGAATGTGGAGTTCTGGAAAGTCCCACAACGGACCCCACAACATGGATTTAAACTGTATTTTGCACAACTGCCTCTCAAGAAATATTCCCACATCACATTATTGACAGGCATTATCTAACAACATAAAATGAGAGGAAAATGGTAATGCAACCTGATTAACCTTAAAAAAGCCGGAAAGGCAAATACCGCCCCAAGGCACAAGTTAAGATACAAGATATAATTCACCTACATGAAATGCACATTCCTTTATGGAAAACACACTGAGAGGAAATGAATAATTGGCCCTAGAATTGGGCATCTAAGTATATGACACACAAGTACAAATCATGCATGAAAGCCAGCCTTGCCTGGTTAAGGGAAAATTGTAGTTCTGTGTAAAAAAAAACTCTTTAGTCTAGCTGTCCTCTGAGTACTTTTTGACAAGATTATTTGCCATTTCACATTTTCAAACACAAAAATGTTTCCTTGAAGGATTTGGGAAGTGTTTTAACATCCTGAGTGCAGAAAATACATGTCACATCCGAGTTTACATGTACACACCCACGTCTTCCAGCAGCACTCTGTCCCCTGCCTCCACTAGACACCACTCAACAACCAGAGTAATTTCTTTAAAAATATAAGTTGTATTTTCCCTATCCCATGCCCTCTATGGCTTCCGGTTTTACACAAGATACAGGATGAATCCTTCGCATGGCCTTCAAGGTTTGGTGTAAGATTTGGCTCTGTTTATCTCCTTAGCTCATGTTCCACCCAACCCTTTGCTCAAGATCTTCTGCCACTGTGGTTTCCTTGCTGTTTTGCCCACAGGCCAAGCTTCTTTCTCCCTTGGGGCCTTTTGTCAGCCTGAAATCTTTCTTTAGGGTTGGCTTCTCCTCATTTTTCCTAGTTCCTCAGAAAAGCCATCCCTAACCATTCAATTGGAAGTGAATCACTCACTACTACTCTGTTATGACACCCTGTTCTCTTCCTTTATAATATTTCAGTGTGCATTTTTGCATTTGTTTGTATAAAGTGCATCATCTCTTCTGCTAGGAAGACAGGAACAATATGTGACTTATTTTTCATTTTGTATTCAGAACTTTGCATTTCAGTTGGTGCCAGTGTATGTGGGTGTACAGTTATCCTTTTTAATTAATCGATCAACTTCCTGTCAAATAAAAATTGTTTCTAGCTTCTAACTCTCTTCCATTTTCACCTCAGACTGCCTCTAGATATCTCACAGGAAACTGTGAAGTCACATGGATTTCACAATGAAGGGACGCCATAGGAGACAGCCAGCTTATCTGTTGGCATGCCGGCAAGACAGAAAGCAGCCAGTTAGCTGAGGAGATGTCACTGGTAAAGTAATTTTTCCAGAAGAATTCCTACCTTGAATTTTGGTCAGTCACAGTGATCACTGAGATTAATCATGGTGGGCAGGGTCAGCCTAGACCTTAAAACTCAGACTTGAATTATACTATAATGACCACTTGGACAGCAACTGTCATCCAGAATGTTTCCCCACCTCATCTTGGTAATGGGCAAGTAGAAAACAAAACCAGTTAAGTTGGTGGTTTGTATTGTGCAAACCAAGAAATAGAGTGGCCAGATTCTTCATTTGTCTCTAGGTATTTTGGTGTCATATTGACTCTGCCTTTAGCTTTAGATCTTCTGCAAAGTGGTCACTCTTGAAATGTCACATTTCAAAATGGTCATGGTGATGGCGGTGGCTACTTCTTGCTAACACACAGAAGAGAACATCTGTCGCTTAATACGGTACTGAAGAATCTGAGAGACTGTTTCATCATTTCATTAAATATGTGGGTTGGATCACTTTATGTATTTCAGTTGCCACATTGATTCACGAACAGAAATAACATTCCTTGCAACATTGCAAACATTTTTAAGTGAGCTTTTGGAACACAGTAACTTGATGCTCTGCAGATCCATCCTCCAAATGGCTTCTCTTTCCTTAACCCCATCTTCTAGTTCTTCCTCAGTATATGGTTTCTGCTGTTGCTAACTCCTGCCATGACTAGTTTCATAGTCCTTGATTATTATCTTATGGTAAGCCTCCTTTTCAGACTAATGGTGTAAATATTCGAAAAAAAGAGCCTACTATTTTCTTATAAAAACATATAGAGAAATTGACTCAGTGTACAAACCTTAAACTGATGCAGAATCTTTAGGTAAGATTCGAACTACTGTTTAGTAAGCTACATTTGTTGATAGAAAACTTTATCTTTGCTTAGATGGTTGAGGAAAATTCCCAGATCAAACATGTGTATGTGTGTGCATCCCAACTTTTAAAATCCATACACATAGGATTCAAGTTGTAGGTGGGCAAACAAAAAAAAAAAAGAGGAAGGTACATACTGTAAAAACAAATAAGCAAACAAAAGAAAAAGCAATAGTCATTGTGTTGGATCCATCAGCCACATATCTCAGATTATAATAATTGTATAATACCAGGTAAATTATACTTGGAAAAAAGTTATTGTCACTTGAACATATCTCACAATTTTCACTTGGCACAATACTTTTCAAATGTTAGTAATTGCTCTTTTTTTTTTAACCCAAGGGCATAGACACATGCGTTGGTTCTTTGAATTTGTATAAAAGTGGAAAGAAAAATAGGAGTTTATTAGTGTTGGATGCTTTTGTACTTATGTAACAAAAAAATCTGGCTGAAATGTTTTGGCAAGTATGCAATGCATCATATAGTGTAATAACTTATGGTGTTTGGAACAAAAATAAAAGCTGCTAAGATATTGTGGTTTTGAACTTGGCAGAAGAGTTGTAGAATAAGATTGGCCCACGCACTTTCACAATGGATAACAGACTTCCTAAGTACTGTACCTAATGAGGTGATAAGCAACTTACTACTCTGAATCCTACTGTAACCTTTCTAGGGTCCATATATTTAGAGAGTCTTAAAGGGAGATTATTTTATAGAAAAGGGTCCATGGAACATCAAAAATGAACCTCTTGAATGTATTCAAGAAAGTCACACTTTATCTTAAGTTATATTCAAGAAGGAAATATAGTACTATTTTAATCACTTTAACATTGACAAGTATTTAGTGAGTACCTTTTATGTGTTGGCATTTACAGAGAATACATGTATTAGTCAGAAGAGACAGACCCTGCCTTTGTAGAATTTATGTTGTGATGATCTCCCTTGTAGGCACCCAACCATAACGATGCTATAGGCAGTTTAGATTTTATGAGAAAGGTAAAATAGTTCTATGTTTCAGTAGTAGATCAGAAAGAAAACTTCCCTGGTTGTTAGTTCTTTCCTAGAGATTAGAGAATAACTATTCACATTCTTACAATGAACACCAAAACATGAATTAATAAATAAAACCACCTTCTCCAAAGATGGAAGAATAATGCGTTAATGAATATAGGAGGGAGAAAATGAAATCCTCAGATATGCTATTTCAGATACTACAATAATGACTAACATTCATTCATGCCATGGGAGAATTCCGTGGGATAGGAGTTTAAGTCTCAGTGGTGCTCCCTTACATCTCATGTGGCTGATGTGGTCTTTATGAATGTCCAGTGTTCTGAAGCAACATCTAAGATAGGGCCTTTTGGATATGGGGACGCCTCTAACTCTTGGTATTGTAATAAGATAAGGGCAGTGGATGAAGTACGAATGGCCCAGCTCTATGTGCTAGATCAGAAGAGAGCTCAATATTTGTTACTAATCCCTATCTGGAAATCAGGAGCTTATCATTTTTTTTTTTTTGGAGTGAATCCCATGAAAATAAGCCTCAGAAACCAAGCAGAGATGTGTCATATACCACTGGCAGCTCGTAAAGGATTTTAGGATTTGGCATCCCAGCTGTTTCTTCTTTAGAAGCTTTATGAAAGAGCTTTTGAAGTTAACCTTGAAAGTCACAAAGGACTTCAAATGGCAGAAATAAAAGGAAGAAAGTTCTAGAAGGAGGAAATCATACATATAGAGTTATGCAGAAGAATGGGGCAGGTTGGGGCAGGAGCTGGAAAAAAATAAAGGTAAAAGTGTTTCGAGACAACATTGGAAAGAGAGGTTGGGGTCATATTGAAAGCTGGGATGAGAAAGTTTTGATAAATATAGCAGGCACTAGAATGTCTCCAACATTTCTACTTGAATACATGATATTTCTCATGTGTCCTAGAAGAAGGTCACCTTTCTTTTATTTTTCTGTCTTTTTGATCTCTGTTTATGTGGGCCACAGCTATTGATATTTAACATTAAAACAGAATTCTTTTTCAAACACAAGAGTACATAAGCACGTGTTCCATTAGACATCAGAGCTACCACATCATCACAGGTCATGGAGCCTCTGGATAACTCCATTGTGCACTTGTGAGAAAACCAGTGAAGGCAAGTAGCATCTGGTATTATTATAAAAATAGTTTTGTCATCAGGAACCTCCTGAAAGATGTAAGGTAATCCTCAGGGGTCCCTGGACCATACTTTGAGATCTGCTTGTCTAGGGTGAGCAGGGGCTAGGATTTAGGAAAGCATTGTGTTCAGTGTTCCCAAGTGCAAAACTCCAATAACATTTATGAGAAAAATAGGCAATGGGAATAGTACAACCCATGAAGAATGCCTTGAAAATACTACATCATTGCAATAAAAGTATGTTTTTCTTCATTAATGAAATATTTACATGCCATGCATTGGAAATACAATGGTAGATAAGACTGAAACCTTGCTCACATGGTGTGTGTATTCTACTAAATAGAAAAAATCTAGGGTTAGAATTTAAGCTTCAGAAGATGGTGCAAAAGGCTCAGTTTTTGGAAAAATGATGGTTTCATTGCAGGATACATAATAATAATTTTAAAAAATAGTGTGGGAGCAGGAAACAGGGCCAAATGTGCTGCTCAGAGGGCTTTCAGTCCTAATGTCAACTCTGAAGTCAGAGTAAGACATAAGAGGAAACAAGGTGGAGAAAGGATGTGTGTCATTGTAAATCAGAAATTTCCCTGGAAACCAGCCTTTCATTACAAACGAGGGAAGCAAGGGCATGAAGAGAGGATGAGCCGCACTCTGCCACCGGTGCTATGAAAAGTCATCTGGCACTTGTGTTCCAAGTGAAAAGTTCCACCAAAGAATTAACTGCCGTACTTGTTCTGCCATTGGGGAGAAACTTCTTTGACAAAGGCTTCAGACTGGAGGTCATTCAGCAAGTTTCACACCTAAATTGATCTTTCAACTGTTGTACTTCTAAGTACATAGCCGTTATGTATGTATATAGGTGTTATCGGCATGCATTTGGGGTGTGTTTTATGTTCCATATAATGCCATTCTCTATTATTAAAATCAGTTCTATCTGGATACCTAATTTAAAATTCTAATTTAGAGAATTGCAACAAATCTCCATTATTTAGGTATCATTTCAACATGAAACTTACAATATTTTAGGTTTATTTTTGCTTTTTTGTTTTTGTAAAAAGTGAGGTTTTTCCTTCATTTATTTACCCAGAATTATCCATTGCTGCCAAAATATTTTGCCTTGCATGACTCCTTACAATAAAAGAATTTGGGTAGGAAGTTTGCAGAACTGGTAGGAATACTTAAGGATTAAAATGAATGATCAGAAGTTTCTTATGTATATATGATATTTATATAAAGTAATAAAGATATTAGAACATACATATGCAAAGGAGCATTGTACCTTCAGAGTGATTATAAACTGCTGTTATTATTTCTCAAAATATCTCAGTATGGTCTGATTGCTTCATAATCACACCTAAGTATGACATACTAATAAATATTGCATATGTGCCCACAATTATTCATAATGCTCACAACATTTAAACTAGACATACTAGATGATTTTTTAAATCTTCTGTATTCCAAGTAAAGGATTGTTAAACTTCACCCTAAACATTACTGAAAATGTTTTCTGCTTCAGAATTAGTCATATGACTTTTATTTTTTAAAAGCTTGTCCATTGTTTTGAATGAATGTTGAAGGCACCATGAGTAAACTGTGCTGCAATTTAAACACTTACTTGCTATATAGCACAAGATAATGAAACTCAAAGAATGTCAATAAAACTGCTGCCCATTACAGTCTCTTTTTTTTCTTACAGAAACATAAAAGTATTTCTCCAGGTATTTTATTTCACCTCTTGAAAGAAAAGAAATCTCCATTTCTTCCTTGAAGAAATAGCAAAGCCAAAGCTGTGACATTCAATAGCACATTGCATCAGAGCCAACAACTCTTGGTGTTGGTGACTTTAGTTTGTTACTTTAAATCACAGCCAATGGCATAAAATGAAAATTCCAGGCCAAGATTTTACATTATGCCTGGATTTTGTAAGGCTCTCTATTGAGTACCCCACAATGCCTTTACATGCCTAAGATAGCAGCCTGCCATTTTTCAAATCCCCACGTATTAGCTGTGTGTCCTTGGGCAAGTGATGTAGCCTCTCTGGGCCATTTTCTTCACCTGTAAAAGGGGATAGAAAGTCTAACTAATGCATGATTCTTGTGGAGACATTTAATTAATATGGGAATTAAAGCAGTATTTTGCTCATAGTTAGCACTTAAATATTAGCTATCACAGCTTTTAAAATATATAAAAGTTTATATTTGGTGTGATCATAAAAGAGTGCATGGAAGAAAGGCTGAAAGTATATATCCAACACTAAATAAATGTCTTTAGTTTTTAGAATAAGTAATCTTTGACTTTATATTTTTCATGTTTTATAATGATTGTGTTAGTTTAAAAGAGGGGAAATGACTGAAATACTTGGTTTTAGAAAGAAGGGCATGATATCTGCTGTCATGAATTTAAGAATTCAACAGAAGACTAAAGTTAAGAATAGGAATAACTCTCATTTAGGGAAGAATGTGTTAATTACTAGCACAAAGAAAGCAGGGAATTGATCCAGTAGAAGACAGAAGAGATACTTAGCAAGGAAGGTAACATTTAGCTAAGACCTGACTGAATTAGATTCAAGTACATAAGAAGATCTATACTTTTCAGACCGAGAAAATAAGGCAAAAGCAAGAACATGAGAGGAAAAATTGCCAGCAAGTCACATGGATTGGTTGGAACATAGGACTCTCGGACAACTTTGGAAAGGCTGTTTGGAAGCCACAGTGGAAGGTCTTAAAGGACAATTATAAATTTGAACTTATAATTTGGTCTACTACTATAGGTCTGTTCAGGTTTTCATTGTCCACCATTGATCTAGAAAAGGATAGATGAGGTTTAACTCTTATTGAAAGATTGACTTCTACCTAGAGATATTAAGCCATAAAACAATTTTGCCGGCTCCCTGTGTTTCTTCTCTATCAATAAGCTTTGCCATGAACTTGAGGTCCTCTGGGGCCTGCTTGCATTCAACTTCCCCAAGCTTCTTGGTATTACATGGTACTCTGTCGTCCATCTCCTGAGCAAATACTCTTTCCCATATTTCCAGCTTCGGTTAAGAAACCCATTTGTCCTCCTATTTGTCTCTTTGTAATGCTAATTTGCACATCCAATTCAGGCTCTAGTTCCACTCATCCAGGAAGGTCCTCTGTAACCCTCTGTGCTTGCTCTCTTCCAAGACACATAAATTCAGTCGGTTGTGCACTGCCTTGAGACTGCTCAGTATTCTTGCCATGAAACTTATTTTTTTTTTTTTAGTTAACAGTATATTTGGGCTCAGGATTCAATTGTGATGCTCCTTGGTGTTGTCCGTGACAATCTTTTATTTCAAGTTGGCTTATTTTTTCAGTGCTTATTTTTGACCAAATCAATGAATCACTGAACAACACTGTGGCTACACAGAAGAGTTCACTTGACCTGTCCCATTCTGTTTCTGCTCAGGTCTGCCAGGAAATGAACTTAATTTTCTTGTTAAACTAATGTAACTTTCCCACATTGTTAGTGTTTCTACAATTCTTTTGAAAAATATTAGCTGTTTAGCAATATTTTTTGCAAATACAGTTGCCAAACAAACTAGTTTCTAGCCTAAAATTATTTCTCCTTATATGATTTTTAGATGTAAATGAAAATAATAAGAGTTATATTTAGAACATTACTGGATTTAAATGCAATGGATGATATTTACAGATTAAAGCAGCCCATTTGGAGATAGTTAAATTCAGCTGCAGTTTTTCAATTAATATAAAAAGATGTATAAAATCAAGAAGTGGTCTAGTTGACAATGGGAGGGTACTCAATTACAGGCATGTCATGATGAATGCCCTGAGAAGCAATATTGAGGCATAGCTGGTGCCTTTTCCTCAATGCTAGCTTGATACAAACATGCACATGAAATATTTGTAACTTCAACTCAGTTCTCACATTAAGAATAAAACCCAGCAAGGATTTTTTAATGACGATACTCAGACTAGCAAGAGTGTAGTAAATGAGCATTTTCCTATATCTCTAGTGGGGGTGTTGATTGGTTCCATATTTCTCCAGCACAATTTAATATAGAAGCTTTAAAAAGAGCATACCCTTTAATATAGCCATTCTATTTCTAGGAATTTTTCCTAAGGAAATGATCCTGAATGTACACGCAAATGTAGCTATCAGATGTTTATCACTGTATGAATAGTGAAAAGTTGGAAAACACAAAAATGTCCTGCAACTTTAGGATGATTAATTAAAATAATAAATGACAGGTATATGCCCATATAGCTTACTGGATATAGCCATCACATGATGTTCTAAGAAAGTATTTTCTGATAAGTTAAACTGTTTATGGTGAGGTCAATTCCAAGGAACAGACCAGCGAATACTTGCTGCAAACACAAAAAGTGTGCTTGGCACTGGTTATAGGCTCTGGAGATACTGGAAGATGTATTCTGATATAGAAGTTGTGAGAAATATACTATAATTACAAACCAATGAATTTTAGGTACAGCTAAGAATTATAAAAATGATAAAGATAAGGTGATGCAATAGAGAAAAACTGGAAGGTTGCTTTGTCTAGACTGGCAAGGGAAGGCCTCTGCTGAGAAGGCATTTGAATTGAAACCTGAATGAGGCAGGCACGAGGAGGTCTGGGGAAGAACCATCTAAGCAGAAGAAACAGCTGTGCAAAGGCCTGAGAACAGGAATGAGCTTACCATGTCTGGAAATACATGTATCGGAATGTTCACTAATAATGGTTATTTCCTACAGATAGGGTTACAAGCTAGCTTCTATTTTATTGTATTTGCTTATGAAATATTCTTATTTTTCTATAACTGATGGCTAATTTTTTTAAATATAATTTATTTTATTATCATTAATTTACAATTACATGTGCAATATTACGATTATTAAACTACCCCTTCATCAGGTCCCCCCCACCAACCCCATTACAGTCACTGTCCATCAGCGTAGTGAGATGCTATAGAATCACTACTTGTCTTCTCTGAGTTGTACAGCCCTCCCCGTGCCCCCCCAACATTACATCTGCTAATCGCAATGCCCCTTTTTCCCTCTTATCCCTCCCTTCCCACCCATTTTCCCCAGTCCCTTTCCCTTTGGTAACTATTAGTCCGTTCTTGGGTTCTGTGAGTCTGCTGCTGTTTTGTTCCTTCAGTATTTTTTCTTTGTTCTTATACTCCACATATGAGTGAAATCATTTGATACTTGTCTTTTTCGGCTTGGCTTATTTCACTGAGCATAATACCCTCTAGCTCCATCCATGTTGTTGCAAATGGTAGGATTTGTTTTCTTCTTATGGCTGAATAATATTCCATTGTGTATATGTACCACTGCTTCTTTATCCATTCATCTACTGATGGACACTTAGGTTGCTTCCATTTCTTGGCTATTGTAAATAGTGCTGCGATAAACATAGGGGTGCATCTGTCCTTTTCAAATTGGGCTGCTGCATTCTTAGGGTAAATTCCTAGGAGTGGAATTCCTGGGTCAAATGGTATTTCTATTTTGAGTTTTTTGAGGAACCTCCATACTGCTTTCCACAATGGTTGAACTAATTTGCATTCCCACCAGCAGTGTAGGAGGGTTCCCTTTTCTCCACATCCTCGCCAACATTTGTTGTTGTTTGTGTTTTGGATGTTGGCCATCCTCACTGGTGTGAGGTGATATCTCATTGTGGTTTTGATCTGCATTTCTCTGATGATTAGCGATGTGGAGCATCTTTTCATGTGCCTGTTGGCCAAACTGATGACTAATTTTTAACAAGAAAATGAAAGGCAATATAATAATAAGATAGCACTTCCACCTATGTGCTTTAGGTGGCAGTTTCCCAAAACGATTGTTTACAGTAACAAAGATAAGGCCTAAATCTAAAAAAGAAGTAGGACATGCTTTGCCAACTGTATGATTAAAACAGATTGTTTTATAGATCATTCTTATCTTCACCTGTTTTCTTTGATCAGGAAGTAATTCATTTCACTTAGGTAGGATATTTTATGGAAGGGTTAGGATAGTGTTTAAAGTTGCACAGTTGTTAAAGAAGCCAAGCCGAGACTGACATGATGGGCCTGCATAAATTGGGACAAAATTATTTGGGCTCAAAGTTATGATAAATGCATCCTACTTACCCAGTGTTGAAACCACATAGGATTGGGGCAGCAATACTTTATAAAGGATTTCCAGTAACACAAATCCACACTTAGATGCAGACATGCTCGACATGATCTTACATACAGGACTTACACTGATTGCCAGGGAGGAAAGAGAAAACATCTGCTTTCTATTGATTTTGTAGGGAGCAACTCACTGAATCATCACATTTCTTCCCAGTGAAATAAGCACTTTGGTCTTTGGTCCATTTTCTGATAAGAGGTTAATAAATGATCCAAGGAAAAATACATTTGAAATCACACTGTATAGCTCTTCTTAATTTCTTTTTATTTAAATCAATTTGACTTAATCTCCAAACACTAGTTGTTTGCTGTGGCAGCAGAGAGAAATGTGATTAGAATCACACAGTTAGTTAATTCACTAAAGATGCAAAAGGTCTATGGAAAAAGGAGCTATTCCTCTGCAAATAATGTAATGTTAACAATGCAACCTTTATTTTGCAAAAGAAAGAAGAGGCTTTGACCTCTACAGGGTAAATTTTTATGAGCAGTTGCACCAAAAATTGAAATTAAGTATGTGTGGGATTTGGATTAAGTACACTTTTGAGGATATAGGAGAAGGAAGGATGGATGTTTTGGAGGAAGACCAGGGGGAAAAATCACTTTCTGCAAAATTTTTTGCTTTAGTTTGGCTCTAAGGGATTTTTAGGATTTATCTGCTCTCTGAAGTTCTATCAAACTTTACCTTTTAATGAAAAGCAGGACAGACATAGAGTCATACGGGGCTTACTTCGTAGAAACTTTAATTAAAATTGAAGGTTTGTAAAAACCTTTACATTAAATATTTAAGTCTATTCAGTTTTCTTTCAGATGCATCTATTGTAAAAAAAAAGTGTAACTTCTCTGAATATATTATGTGTCTATGACTTAAAGTCTTTATAAAGCAGACAGATTGGTGTGATTTTGTGGACCAAAGGACCTCACAAAGGACAGATAGTAAATAATACTGTTTGCTTGGATTACATCTAAATCAAATAAAAAAGTATTTATTTATATATAACATTATGCATAACAGATACTAACATCTTGAATAATAGAAGAGACAGAGTGTTTGGTATGATTTTTGAAGTGCTAAAAAGGGTCATTGCAATTATTATGATAGGGAAAAATTTACAAGGACAGCAATCTAATCCAGGTGGCTCCCTTCTGCTTCTCTTCTTAGCAAAAACAAGAGAACACTCCCTTAGCTTCCCACTCTTCCAGGCACTCACTCCCTAAGCTCACTCCCTAAACTCACTCCCCCTTGCTTGCTTGCTTGCTGTGCACATAGAAATGTTGCAGATATGGAAGCAGAAAGATATATATTGCTCCCCTTGCCTTTGTTCGGGGCTCAGACCTTGGGAGATTGCTCCCCTCTGAGCCCCCCAGTGTAAAACTAAAACCTCAACACTCCAAGACCTCCAAGTGCCACTTGGTTCTTCCGTCAGTGATCCAGTCCATGTTTTTCAGGTTTTTCCGTAACAATTACATTTATAAATGAAAAAGTTTAGCCTTTCAGAGGGCATGATAAAAATAATGGTGTTCTTTGAATAATGGAAGTGTCATAAATCATAGAATCATTAAACAAATTGCCAGTGTGGATCTATTTTTATAAAGGTTTCTAGGGAAAAGCAAAGATTCAAAAAACTTACAAGAATTAATCAAAATAATTGGAAAACATGAACAAAATGAAGTAGTAAATAGAATAAATTAATTAGATATCAAATATAAGTCCATTATTGCAGATTCTGCCCTGGATATAACAAGTACCAATCACCTGGTGATTATTGTGTGCCGCTAATCAAAATGGACATATCTCTGATTTTTATCTTTTTGCCAGCAAAGAATCTTCTCCTACTATTCAACAAAGAAGATCTGGACAATTGTAGCCTACCCTTGAACAACTGACAGCATTCATGGTTAGTCTTTTGATAGCACAGTATAATGAAAGGTATGGACAGCATTCTTTTAATACATTAATAAATACACAGAATATATCTATGAGCAGCTCATTCTATAAATGTCATGAGAAGAAGAGCCACCTCCAGGACAACCTGAGTCTGTGGACTATTTACATATTTTTGGCAAAAGTTACATATTTATATCTTCTTTTCTGGTTTGTCTTAAAAATGAAGTATTTTAAACACACATGCCAAATGGATCTTCCTTTAAAAAATCTAAATATAATGAGGTGGCCTGCCAATTACAAAATTGTTCAGCCCTCAGAAGATGGTACAATGATATATATTTTCTTTTTTATAAGTTGAGATATAATCAACATGTAACATTAGTTTCAGGTGTATGACATAATGATTTGATATTTTTATATATGCCAAATGATCACCACAGTAAGTCTAGTTAACATCCATCGCCACCCATAGTTAGTTTTTTTCTTGTTATGAGAACTTCTAAGAACATTTTTAAAGACACAAGAGAACCTCCAACTCAAACAAGGTATAACATTTATTCAAAAAGATGATAAAGCTCAAGTATAGCATTTTAAACTGCAAGTTGTAAAGATATTTTGGAGCACTTCATTAGAACAGATGAGAAACTTAAGACTCCTTTGTTGCACTATCTTAATTTGTTATCCTTGAATTAATTTTTAAGGAATTAAGAAAAAATATAGATAAAATATTAGAATATAAACAAAAGCAATGATGTCTATTAGTAAAATCAAGATAAATTATTCTGACATCTAGAAGAATATTCTAAAAAAAATTTTTCATAGGGAAACTGCAATGTGTCTCTAAATTCTAAGGATGCCACTGGGTTGTGCCAGGCCCTCCCAGCCCTTTGGACACTCCAATGCAGCCCCTGACTTGTAACTTCAGAAATACTCTAAGAACCGTGGCAATATACTCAAAGAGTGGACCTAATATTAGTAAAGTGTAGCTTGTTCCCTATTCATATAAAAAGTAAATTTGAATCTGAGTTCTGGTATTAATCCCCTGTATCCCACTGGACCCTTTGGTGAGTTGTCTGGGAGGCAAGAACAGGATTTGCAGACTGAATCTCTTAGGTGTTTTCATGCTTTAAAATTCTGAGAGCTAAGACTCTCAGTCTTCAGTCCATGACTAATTCATTATGCTCTGATCCAAATAAGATGAATTATTTATCTGGTTCACATTCCTTCTGTAAATAATGAACAACTCTGCCTTATATGAATACTTAACATTAGCCATTAATCCTTTGGTCACAGAGAAAGAAAAAAAAAGATGTTTGACTATTTTGTATGTAATTTGTCTAAACACTTCACATTTCTCCCCTTGTGTAAAGTGTTTTGGGATATTTATGCTAACTTATAATTAATAGAAAGACATTATTAATGGGGATATACCACCCATAGAATCTTAACACACTGAGAGCTGCAATAGAAGATAGAGCTTTGGGATAAATCTTAGGTTAGAGGTTTTATGATAAATCCTGAGAACTTTGTGATTAAAACTAGTAAAACACAGTCTGTTAGACATGCAGCCCCATAGTTTTCAGAATCCTGTAATAATCAATGTGACCACACTGTCAAGTCAGAGCTGAGGGTGGTGCTCATCCAGTCGAACTTTGTGAATCAGCTTAATAGGGCTAAATAAAACATATTTCTATAAATTTCTTTTTCAGTTCATCATGTTGATCATTAAGGTAGGCAGTGGAATACAGGGATCTAGAGATTATATGTACCTTAATTTATTAATGTTTGGGAGAGAAAAGGCAAGAGTGCTTTATTATTTGGAAACCTTGGGCAACTTTCTTTTAAAATTACCTTTTCACCCTTGGGTATTTGTGCTCCAGCGTTCTGTAGGTGCATATTCTTGGTCCAAACTCCATGATATTTTAAACTTGAAACATTATGCATTTCTACAGAGGTAACCTGATTAATTGACAGGCCGTTAGATAAAATCTTTTGCCTTAAATGTTTTTCATTTCATGTATGATTTTCATGGTGAGTACACTTCAGAGAACTTCATGCCATCACCAGGGCCCTTCCTCCCACCCTCCCATGACTTACCTTTTCTGTGAGCCTCACAGGAAGCCTCAGGTGACGTGCTGCTGTGTGAAACGCTTGGCTGCAGAAAGGGCAGAACTTCAAACCCTTCCCTCCTTAATATTGAGTCCTTTTCATTACTCAGCCAATGTTAAATCTACCTGCCAGCCTAAGGAGACCCATTATTTCATGAAGTTAATCCCCTACATGGAGAATTATTTACTTTATAATTTGAGGCACAATGATCCAGAAATTTATAGAGAGAGCCATGAAGAGGAAGAGGTGCCCTACCAAGCTTGCCCTCTTGGAACTTTTTTTGTTTTTTCACTTTGAGGAAAAACATCTAAAATATTTCCAGGCATATTAAAGAACAGCAAATGTCAACTTAGGAAACGCCCTCTGAACTATCTGGCACCAATATAAAAACTAAAGTTGCATTAATTCTGGGGTATGGCAACTATTTGGGTTTTGCCAGCTTTTGAAGAGTATTGCCAGGTCCTTGCAAGGCCAGGACGTTGAGAGGGAGAGAAGAGAAATAGTGTTTGTGGGAAGACACATGCGCATCTACACACACACAGACATCCACACACGTGCTAACCCATGATAAACCATTCATGTTCCTCTGTATGTGTATATATTTGGATACCTCTGTTCTCATTGCTATGTATATTTTATAAGTCTATATCTATAGAACTACACATTTTATAGGTGTGTTCATTTTTCTATGTCAACAATCTTTACAGAACTCTCTATTCTGTCTAAAACATGGCTCTAGAACACATACCATTCACAATTAATAGGTCTCACATACTTTTGTTTCTACCAGTTGAGTTGTCCCTTGACTGAGATTCATTTTTCTTCATCTCAAACCTGTAATGAAATAAGTGCAATAAGAAAAAAATTTGCCATGCCTATGAAAATTTGGTTAAAAGTTTTAAAATATTTTGAGAAAGGGAGTTACTAAAAAATGCTTTTGAATTATGTGTGGGCAAGAAAGTTTTTAGCGATTAGGGAGCAAAATATTAACATCCTAGAGAGACTCCGTACTCTGCTTTATGAGTGTCTCTGAGTCATAGATGGGTCTAGTAGTTAATTACACATATGATAGGTACAAGAAAGATAGTGACAAGTTCCTTCAGTAGATTTAAAGACAAGGGTTTGGCTTTATATCAAAAGAGAAATTAAAAGATGGACATTTATAGGTTTTAAAATAAAAATTTTAAGGTGTGTATACATGTTTTCACGACTCCCCACATTTAATAGCATTTTTTAATTAACGAATTACCTATTGGTCTGGATCTCATCATAGAAAAGTACTTCTAATGTAATTAGCTGATACTAGACCCATTCCACAAAGTACTTGAGTCACCTTACAAAAATATACTTTTACAAAAGTATGTAAAATGTTATGTAAAGTGTATATAGATGTTATGTAATAGTATAAAGTCAAAGCTGAGATTTTTAAGGAAGAAAGGGAAAAGAAAAGGAGAGAGAATAATAAAGCTGGTTTTATTTAGTTTTGAGATTTGGGACACATTAGTTTTCTAACAGCCAAAGCAGAGAGAGAAATTGACCGCAAGATTCATAGCAGCCAAATCAAAATAAGTGAAAAATGAAAACAGTCTAGTTGCTCCGGCAAAACACAGCTTTTCCTGATAATCAGAAAAATCTGATAAACAGGTCAATCTGGCATGATAGTTTGGATACTAAAATATAGCTGAAATAAAACACATTTATAAAGTTCTTGAAAAACCTAAAAGGACTTTACACGGCCTTATTTCGACATGAATTGCCAAGATACCCTGACACTAATAGCAGCTCATTTTTGAGCACTTTAAACGTTACCAGAAACAGTTCATGGCTTATGTGGATTATCTCATTCCTCGCTGCAGTCAGAGTCTAGGTGTTTTATCACGAGTGCATTCTAAAGACAAGAATCTAAGACCAAGAGGCCAAGTTTGTAAGGCTAGCAAGCAAAAGACCAGGCCTAGGATGTCATACTTCCAGCATAAGTCTTAAATTTACCCTCTCAAGAGTTTTTAGTCCATACCACTGAGCCTAATCCTTAGACAGCTTTTCTGAGCTGATTTTTGCAATTATAATCAAACCTACTAACACATCAGAATCACCTGGGCAGTTTTAAAAAATACTCTTGAGCTTCATCCCCAGAAATTCGGCAGAGCCGTCAGTACTTTTAAAAACATCACCAGAGGTTGAAGACCTATGGAGCAGAGGCAAGTGCTTCTTTATGCTTAGTGATAAATGATGCTTTCTCCCACTCAAACCCAGATGACTGAGCTAAGATAACTGAAGTTGCTTCAGTCTTATATCTTCCTTTTTGATAGGCATTGACAATATCTAGAATAATTTTCTTAGAATCTTTCAGCTTTCTCTGGCTTGGATTCACTGGAGAAGACCTAAGGGAAGTGGGGTGGTTTGGTGGGGGGGATCTTCTTGTTTTGAGCCACAAAGCATCCATTACAGTTGTCCTTTCCCTCCTCCCCACCCTACACCCACCCCTGTCCATGAATAATACACCACGGATTGGAGTGATTGTAGACTGACCTATTCTGTTGCTGCTTAGGTGCCCCAGTTTTAGGCAGCTCTCATTATAACTGATATGCCTCCCCCACATCACTTTTCCACCTTTAGTTATAATTTCAGGTTAACACAAAGTTTCATTTACCATCTCATTATATTAATCTTTAGTCAAACTTGAAGACTTTTCTGGTTATCTGTTGCTGTGTAACAAACCACCCCAAAACTTAGTGTCATAAAACACCTGCATGTCACTGTACTCAGAGCCCATGGGTCAGGGCTTTTGACAGGGTTGGCTTCTCTCTGCTCCATGGTGTAGGGAGCCTCAGCTGAGAGGGCCCAGACAGGCAGCTGCAGGTGACTTGAATGGCCGGGGTGGGAATATCTAGAGACTTCTGTACTCATATCTGGTTCCTAGGCTAGAATGACTTTGAGGCTGGCTACAACTGGGACTGTTGCTGGCATGTGGTCTCTCCATGTGACCTGGGCTTCCTCATGCCTTTGCCTTATATGGCAGCACAGGACACTAAGAGTGAATATTCTACCTAACATTCAGTGGCCTTTCTGGCTTCCTGGCCTTTTCTGATCTAGCCTTGGATGGTGCCTATGCATCACTTTCACTGAACTCTCTTGATTGAAACAGACACAAGCCTGCTTGGAATCATGAGGAGGAGACAAAAGCCTACACTTGACTTTTAGAGTAAAGCATAAAACTTATCTTTATGTCTCCAAAACAGTACGTAGTGCCTGTCTTAACAGGAACTATTTAAATATTTGTTGAATGAACGAGCACAGCCAATACTCTATATAGTTTATAATTATTTTTACACCTATGGGAAGATAATAGAACTGTATTCTTTAAAGTACACTTTGCTTACCAAGAAAAACGTCTAAGCAAGTTCACTCAGGGTGGTGAAAGCAGAGTACTTAAGATATCTGTACGATACTCTAATCCCAAATCAGTTTTGCATAAATGCATAGCATTGGTTAATAGGGTATGGATAGAAATAGTGGTTCAGATCAAGCTAATCAATCTATCTAAGGAAGAACCCAAAGACCATGTTCTCTAGTATTGTTACTTACCAATATCAGCTAAATACAGCAAAGTTCCGGGTTTTCTGGATAACATTTTAGCTTTCATTTCATTTACACGGAACAAGTTACAAGGCATCTCAATAATCTTTTCAGGAAGTCTTTCTCTTGGGTTTAATATAACAATGGAAAGTCCCAGGTTTCTATTAGTATATTGGATTAAAATTCATCACTAAGTGAATTTTTTCCAGATCTATCTATTTACTTACACTGGTTTAGGTAATTAGTTAGCTGTCTACCAATTCTATGCTAAATTTCAGGTTTATTTCAGGATTGCACCAAGATGAATAATGCCTCCCCGGGACCATCAAAGATGCCCAAGTCCTTTTCTCCAGAACTTGTGAATATATTGCCCTACAGAATAAAGAGTTTGCAAGAGCCTTAAATTAAGGATTTTGAGATGGGGAGATTAGCGTGAATTACCAGGTTGGGCCCAGTGTAATCACTAGAGTCCTTACAAGAGGCCAGCTGGAGATCCGAGGCGCAGTCACAGACAGAAGCGAGAGGTTGGAGTGATGTGAGGGAGTCCTGAGCCAAAGACGCTGGCGGCCCCTGGAAACTGACAAAGGCAGGGAAGCCGACTCTCTTCCTGCTCCAGAAGGAACCAGCCATGCCAACAACTGACTTTAGTTAGCCCAGTGAGACTGATTTTGGATCTTTGACCCCTAAAACTGTAAAATAATAAATTTGTGGTGTTTCAACCCATTCTTTTGATGGAAATTTATATTATAGTAGCAATGGGAAACTGGTAACATTCAAGACATACAGCTATACCTTCCATTAGATTGGTCTGAATATTGCTATTAGTATTTGATTCCTATACCAAGTACCTAAGTTTACTATATCACTGTAAAAATACAATATGTTGTTGGTTTAGATTTCATTGATGACTTGAGAACATATATGTCCATCTGTGAGGAAATTCCTAAATAAAAATTCAGAGTTAAAAATCAAATAAAAGTGGCTAGTCACTTTATCAAAGGATATTTTGTTTATCAAAGGCAAAAATGTACTTCATAGGTCTTAAATACTGAGCTGCACTAAAACATTTCAAAAGTGAGTAATTTAGAAAATTGCACTTTGCTTCCAAATTTTGGGAGCACATCTGTGGCATAAAGAAATCAAGCAAGGAAGTAGTTGATAAAGTAAAAATCAGAATTTAAAAAAAAAATGAAAATAATTTTTTTTTTTGAGCACAGAGAACTCTAAATAGGCTTGGCATCATAAGGCTTTTCTTTATATTCCCCAATAGTGCCTAAACATATTGAGTCATAAAAATTAACTAAGATAAATTATGTGGAGGTAGTCTCTGGCACATGGTAGGTGTAGAAGAAATATTAGTCTGTGTGTGAAGAGAGGTGGTGGTGGTAGCTGTAGGCAGTGGACCACGTTCAGTGGAAGGCGATGGATGGCATCCCCCTAAGAAGTGAGAGAGACTGGCTTTCCCTTTTTGTCAGGAGAGGGGGAAAAGATGGCCCTTTCACTGGCCCTGCGCCAGGGCCTCAGGCTATTAATATTAGCTGCCATAAATAGCTGGTGTTGACACTGAGATGCTTCTAGGCCATCATGTTCTGACAATGGTAGAGACTCTATGAACACAAAATGAGTTTGTAAGTACTTAGTATGTGAGTTTTGCTTCAGAGTTCTCTTAACAGTGAGATAACACCTCTACTAAGTGGTTGCTAGTAGATCGCTGTTACTCAGCATTTGCCGAAAGGCAAATACCTGATCAATTGCACACACTCCCTCTCTGTCCCTGCCCGCTCTGCCCCCCATTGTCAATAGAGTATTAGGAAAACATTTTCCACTAATACTGCAGTGAGAAAGCCTCTCCCCAAATCCTGTGGAGCATATTGTAAGCTGACGTACCGCCCTTGAATGTTAAACACAAGCCCCTCCAGAATTTAGCTAGCTAGCTAGAGATCATAGAGGCTTTGAGTAGAAGGAAGGGTATAAAATACAATGATAATACAGTAGATGTAACAATTATTAAACCCTATTTGACTTTTTAGTTCTTAGAAATAAAGACTATATTCAAAATGTGTTAATTGGGGAAAAATGCTTGAAAAAAGCCTCTCAAATTTTTGTTTAGAAATAAAACATGAAAGTTATCTATACTGCACTGGAGTTACTTAGCACAAAATTTAATAATTTTAAACATCAGTTGGTCAAAGCAGTTTAGGGTTTTTTTTAATGCTATAACATATAGCTCTACTTCAACAAACATATTTTAACATACATTAGTTCCCATCATGAAACAAAATGAATGCACTTCAAAACTGACTCATTAACAAATCATTTGTTTACAAACATAGTGACCAGAAATATAAGCTGCAGATATAATTTGTTACTTGGTAAAATGTGTTCAAGTTTTTATAATTTAAAATTTTTTAATATATAATTATCTATAACTTAATAATTACATATTATAAGGGTCTTTTTAAAAAATGAATCACAGAATATGGAAATACCGAAATTGTTGGGAAGGATAGTATTCAAGCATTTCTTACATTACTTTGAAAAGTCAAAAATAGCCTATGAAATATAAAGGAATGACAAATCATGTTCTAAATGCTAATTGGACAAGTCACCTTCCCTTAAAAGTCTTCAGAAGTTCGACATCCCCTACAGGTGAAGTAAAACTTCCTTGGAAAGACAAAAGAGCATGGTATGCATCATCTTGCCCAATTTGCTCCATCTCCCAGCACACACACACACTAACACACACACTACCCCATGTGAACAGCAAACCACTTCTACTCTTCAGACAAGCTCATTGATGTGTTTCCCACCTCTGCATTTTGGGACAAGGTGTTCCCTCTACTGAAAACCCTCAACTGCCTGTGGAACTCCCCCATGCCCCTCTCAAGCTTGACCTTCTCTGTTAAGTTTTTATGCATTTCCCTTGTCAATCCCTAGTAAATTAATCCTTTTTCCACCTCCAAGCAACCTTGCTGCTTGGTGCTATGAAGTATTTTCCACAGATAACTGCCCTCTTTGGTGAATTTCTCAATGCCTATCTCTCCCTGAGGTCGAAGAACCCCTTCAGGGTAGGAACTGAAGTCATTTAGCAAATAATTGTATGATTAACTAAATTAATGAACACATAAATAAACAAGTGAATGTGCCTCAGTCTAGGAATGGCTACACTCCTATTAAAAAATATGGTCCCTCTCAGGTAATGATTATTTGACATGCCTGACTACTGATGTCCAATCAGAATGTTTTCATAAGGAAATTTTTGTTTGCTCCAGACTTTATTCTAACTGGCAAATGCTTTGAAATTCTCACAGTGTGACTACTTTCCATGCAAGCATCCATAAACATTTTGGTGAGCAGCCACTATAGGTCCTCAGTAGCCTGTGTGTGAGCGATACAGTGCTCCCTGCCTCATAGAGATTGTAGCAAGAGTAAGATGACAAGAAAGATACCCTAACTCATAGGTTTATTTATTTCTTTGCCTTGAATTTTCAAAGTATAGTTTTTTCTTTCCTTCCTTGCTTTTTAAGTTTTCTAACTGGAACCTAATTATCAGTAATGAGTTTTTGGGGGGATGATTTATAGTGTATTATGAACACTGGTATTGGGTACAAAATCTCAAATATTTCAGTTTTTACTGACCAGAGGAGTATAGGGTACTTTTTATTCTGATCCACATTAGACTTTTTTTAGAGAATGGTAACAAAATTCCAAATTAAAAAATAAAATGGACATTTAAATAGCTGATAAAGTAAAATATGCTTCTTGAATTTCTTTTCATTGGCTTTTATTTTTATCCGTTTGTGCCATGGAAATGTTAGCAGTATGAACTAGATGATATATTTTAAAGATCTTTTAAAGAGGCCATACCACAGATGAGACCAGCCCAGACCCAATGTCTCTGGTACCATTTTATATAGATCTTTCACATAAATGGCTGAGTCTCAAGGCTGATGAGTTTTCCATTTGTTTCTAATGAGCAAGATGCGCTTAACATTTCACTGCACTACAGCCCAGAATTTTATAAAGTCTGATTAAATGATTCAGTTACAGTGAAATAGATGAAAGGGTCAGACCCAAATCTTTTGAATCAGCCTCCAGCTGTCTAATAAGAGACATGGCAGATTGTTGTGGCTAAATGTGAAGCCATTCAAATTCTCAGCAAGTCTTTTAAATCTGTATTTGACATTACAGACCACATGTCTAATAATTAGCCATGTGTTGAAATTCTAGGATTTTCTTTCAGCAACAGAAGAGATGATCCTTACATAATATCAGTCACAGTCTCTCTGAATGAAAAGATGAATCTATCAAATACCTGGGTAGTAGAGACAAACTATTCTGGAGAGGAGGCAAAAATTCCCACATAAATCCATATTTAGATTGAATTTAGAATCAAGCTTCCAATTTTCTATCCTCATAGTAACTGTCTACTGTTATGTGTATTATAATCAGATTAGTGTCTTACTATGTCTCTAAAATTAGACAAACAGGAAGGAAGAATGATAATTTAATTTTTCAAAGATTGGCTCTTTTTCAACAGCGTTAAATAGTTGTCTAATTGGTGAGATTACTTCTAGGGCTGAGGAGTAGGCTATCGATAAAAATAATGAAGAGTTTGTGGTAATTACAGGGGCCTGAGTCCCTACACACTTCTTTTTCCTTCCCCTGAAATACATTGTGCAATTATTTATACATGAAGTGAAAGAAATGGTTATTAAACCTTTATTAAAGAGGTTGGGGGTAGGTTATTCTCCCACTAAAAGGTGTAATGGTTTTTAAACCAAACAACCTTTAAAGTGTGGTGACGTATTGGTAGACAAATGAGACTCAGTAAGGAGACTCATAGGCTAGTAACAAATGATGTGTCCCACCAGCCCCAGATGAATAACTCTTTAGATGTAAATACCTTTCATCCTAAAGAAATCATTTTAAACTGAGACTTTTATGCACCCTTTCTTTCACTGATTGAGTTCCTATTATATGCACAGCCTGGTCACCAACGGGGGGAAAAAGAAATTATATGCCTTGTCCATATACTCTGTACCTTGTTTGGGAGATAATATATCATTTGTGGAATAAATGAGGGCATGCTGGCTGTATGATAAAGTCAAGAGATGTCATCAGAGAAGAGAGGATTAAAAGTAAAGAGCAGTTATTGGCAAGATCTTTGTAAGAAAAATGATTTTTGTGCCTGAAGTGGAAAGATGGGTATAATCTTGGAGAAAATTAAACAGATATTCCAGAAAAGGCTGTCCTCTGAATAAGTTCAGTGAATTTGATGGAGCCAAAGAGGAGGAGGAGACTCTTCACACAGGAGTGTTAAAGATGGTAGAGCTATCCCATGCTTATGGAATGGAAGAACTAATAATGTAAAAATGTCCACAGCATCCAAAGAGATCTACAGATTCAATGCGATCCCTACCCAGATTACAATGACATTCTTCACAGAAATAGGAAAAAATCCTAAAATTTACATGGAACCACAGAAAACTCCAAATAGCTAAAGTAATATTAAGAAAGAAGAATAAGGCTGGAGGCATCACATGTCCAGATTTCAAAATATATTACAATGTTATAGTAATCAAAACAGGGTAGTGCTTTCATATAAACAGACTCACAGACAAATGGAATAGAATAGAGAGCCCAGAAATAAACCAACATGTCTACGGTCAATTAATCTTTGGCAAGGGTGCCAGGAAAATACAATGGTGAAAAGACAGTCTCCTCGATAAATAGAAAAACTGGAAAAACTGGATATTCATAAGTGAAATGATGAAAATGTACCCTTATATTACACCACACACACACACACAAAAAAAAATTCACAATTGATTAAAGAAGTAAATGTAAGACCTTAAACCATGAAACTCTTAGAAAAAAACATAGGGGAAAATCTCCTTAACACTAGTCTTGGCAAACAGTTTTTTGGATATAACACAAGAAGTGTGGGCAACAAAAGCAAAAATATTCAAGTGGTACTATATCAAACTAAAAAGTTTCTTCACAGAAAAGGAAACAATCAACAAAATGAAAAGGTAGCCTTTGGATGCTGGAAAATATTTTCAAACCAAGTATTTGGTAAGAGATTGATATTCAAAATATATAGGAACTCCTACAACTCAATAGCAAAGAAACCCACCAGAATCCAGTTTAAACAATGGGCAAAGGCCCCGAATGGACATTTTTCTAAAGAAAACATACAAATGGTTAACAGGTTTATGAAAAGCTGCTCAATTATCACCAATCACCAGGGAAATGCAAATCAAAACCACAGTGGGATATTATTTAGCTTTATAAAAGGAAAGACTCCTACCATTTACAACACATGGATAGACCTGGAGGACATCATGCTAATTGAAACCAGATACCAAAAGATGAAATACTGTATGATCTCACTTACATGTGAAATCTAAAATTGTCAAATTCACAGAAGCAGAAAGAAGAACTGTGGTTACCAAGGGCTGGGGAGAGTAGGAAATGGGGAAATGTTGATCAAGGGATATAAATTTTCAGTTATGCAGGATAAATAAATTCTAGAGTTCTACTGTATAGCATCGTGATTAGAGGTAACAGTGCTGTACTGTATACTTGAAATTTGCCAAAAGGGTAAATTGTAAATATTCTCACCATGGAGAAAAAGGTAACTATGTGAGGTGATGGCTATGTTAATGAGCTTGATTATAGTGATTATTTCACAGTGTATACACATATCAAGTCATCAAGTTATACACCTTAAATATATGCAAACAAACAAATAAGAACTAGGCAGGGCTTTAGTGCAAGTGACTGGCTAAGAGATTCAGTTCAACATTAAAGAAACATCACACCAGAGGTCAAAGCCAGAGATTTCATCCTAAACTTGGAACTGTTAGGCAGGAAAATAGATATGAGCGGGGTGGAAAGAAAACAAGGTCGGTAAAGCCCCCTAAAAAGGACTCAGTTAACCAGTTAAAACTAGAAAGCCAGAAAAGACTCAGAGTTAGAGTTAATCAGTTAAAGCTCAAAAGGTCAAGGAGCAACTTGGCCTTGAATGTTTGACTATTCCCCAGATAAAGAGAAGTATCTGAGCACAGCCCATGTCTTCATTGTGTCAATTAGATCATTGTAAGATTTACTCTAGCCTGCTAAAAGGCCCACCTATAAACAGCATAATAAAGACAATGAGATCCCACCTTAAAGCCAAAATTGCATTTTGAAAAAACCCAGGAAGTTTAAGAAGAAAGATTCTTAACATACTCTTTAGCAAACAACAAACGAGTAACTCTGCCCACCTTGGAGGCAGGGCAGACAGTCTGATTGATATGCTCCCAAACCAGGAAGCTGCTCTCCTGGGAGGGGACCAAAGCTGTACATTTCTTGGGTTAAGCTAATTTTGCAGAGTTACCTAGAGGACTAATAAGAAACTTAATGTCTCATCAAAGATACTTGAGACCACTTAACAAGTCCCCAGACCTACCCTTTGTCACATTCCTGAAAAATCCTTAAAAGGGGGAACCCCCCAACCTTTCAGTGTGCTCCTCTCTCTGAGGTCACCTGCACTTTCTAAGTACATAACTTTAACTTTTCCCAACTTTTCAGGGCACTCCTCTCTCTGAGGTTGCCTGCACTTTCTCTTTAAGTAACTTTAAATAAAACTCTTACTCTGCTTCACTCTTGTGTCTCTGCCCTTCAATTCTTTGTTGCGGCAGGGACAAGAACTGAGGAAAATACACAACGCCTCTCCTGCAACAGAATGGCCAGCTGCATGATGATATGTTGTCCCTTTAACTCTGCAAATTCTTCATCTAAAAAAACCAAGTGGATTGTTTTATATAATCTCTGATGCTCCTTTTAGCACCAGATAAATCCATGAGTCCTTACAAATGCCTGGATTCAAGAGTCATATCTGTCTTTTTTTTTTTTTTTTTTTTTTTTTCAAAAACATGGTGTGGGTAAAATTGCAGTATTTCCAGAATCTGTCACCTGGCCTTAGTGCATCTCCATATCAACAGGTGTTTTCCAAGGGGTGGAGAGAGGCAGTCCATCTCCATAACAATAAGTGATTACAAGGGCGAGCCAAGGGCATATCTGGACTGGAGAGGTTGGGTGGGGCCCCTTCTCCTGCAGCCTGGTGGCAAGAGACAGACATGGGAGAGCAGAAGTGGATGACTGCTTGTAAGCAATAAATGGATTTCTGCCACTTTATTTCTCCCTTTGACTGATTTCAACTTCAAAGGTATTTTGCCCTGGGATTTTCTCCTGGGGTTACATCCAGGATTTCCCCCCCCCTCCCCAGAGTTACACATGGTTCCTTTTTTCCCTTCACCAAAAAGTCAGAAAACATTTCCAGTACAGAAAACCTGAGAGTGCAGTGACCTGCTTCCAGAGAGATTTCTTGAAGATGAAAAATCCCAAACACACAGCAGCAGCAAGAAAATCAATGTAAGATGCTTCTGAGGACGTTAAGGAGCAATCTCTCCTGTATTTAGGTAAGAGGAGTTGTAAAAATCCATGCTCTAATAATATTGAACAATAAAGCAGGTTGCCCTTCACATGATATGTTTTCCCTAATTTTCTATGTGTTTTTACAGTCAACCAATCTCCTCTGGCCATTTTATATTGAGCAGATTCTTCCCCTGCCTCTTTCATCAGCAACTTATTTCAGATTCCCAAATTTTCAATGCACTGTGGCCACAACTGCCCTTTGTGTCTCTTTCCTTCATTTCAAGCTCTCGCAGCAGTTCTTGTCCATTATTTAAAGTGAACTAAGTAATATTATTCATGAAGGCCTACGTCTCCCTCCCTTCCCCTCTGCTCCCTCTCTTCACATGGTGATATTGGAGCTGGGATGGAGAGGAAGTCAGGTGAAGCACAAAATAATTTATTATACTTTATAATTCCTCAAAGCATTTTATCTCTGCTCTCCTCCCACACGCATTGTACACACACCACTGCCCTGTGGGTCACTTCGGACACCTGAAGCCACATCAGACGAAACATATATTCCCTGTAAATTATCTCTGTGAACCTTATGAATCAGATAGCACAAAGGCAAAGGGCATACCAGCCAAAAGGCTGAGCCCTGTGATTAATGAATTGGAGAAACCGGAGGCAAATAAAGTAGACAATTCAAATGAACTTCTAACCCACCTCTGAGATGTCTGAGGAAGGAGCATGAAAACAGAAGCAAGTTATAAGGGAAAAGAAGGCACTCGGAGGCTCCAGCACTCAGCAAGGTATAGACAATTAGGAGTAACATAGATTTTATCTTTAAAGCCATAGAATATAAAGATTCTAACCCAAATGTCTCCTCATCACCGATCTGTGTGTACAGAGGACCTCAGAAAAGCAACAGTAATTCAAATTTTAGTGGATTGTTGTCTTGACCGACTGACACAGAAAGCCCATTGTATGCAAAGCTCCCTCTCTCTATCCACCCAGATACGGCTGTGTACTCTGAGAGTACTTTAAATGTATTCACAAATAAATCAGCCATTAGATGTAATGTGCCACTGCCTTGCTACATACAACTATGACCTTATTGTCTCACCTGCTACTTACATGCCCCGTCTTTTCCTGCCCCCACCCCACTAGCCACCACTGCCCGCAGGTGCTGTCCCATGCCACCTGCTAGGACTCAGCACCTTCCTGCCAGGTACTGCCACTGGCGCACACTTACCCACCACTCACTCATTCAGTCATTCATTCAACCAAGGTTTAGCACCCACTGTGCTCCAACCGCCGTCCAGGCACTTGGAATACAATGGTGAATGGGTCAGACTGCTCATCAACTGTAGTGGGGTAAGAAGGATTTAAAAACAAAAAAGTAAAGATAATTTCAGACATTGTTAAGGATGACAAAGAAAATAAAACATGGTAATGTGAAGGCCATACGTGGCTGTGCGACAACTGAGAAATTGCTCAGGTCCCGACACCACAGAGCACTGAACCAGCCCATCCACCATGACCGCCTTTCATTGATGTTCAATGTGGCTATTCCTGTTTTAAAAAGTCCAAGCAACCCATTCTGTAATCAGTGAAAAGAGAGCAGAGAAAGGAAGAGAGCGCATGGCCACTGCCTTCATAGGCACACCCCAAAGCTGTCTTCAGTTTAGGAGGAATATGTTATTCCGAATAAATTAAAAAAGCGATTTCCTTCACATGAAAATCCCATACTCCTCTTTTTTGAAGGTTCACCTGCATCGTGGAAAGACCAAACATGTGGACCACATAAAGTCTGGTGACAATGTTGGAATGCAACCTTGAAAGTCGTTTGGATACAGAAAGAGGACGGCATGTGGGGAATGGCAATTTAGCACTGCTAATTATCCTCAGCTTGGAAAATGAAAAAACTCCTCTGTGAGGATCTCACCTGCTGCCTCAAGGTACTAAGCACCAAGCAGAAAAGCAGATGGAACCAAGAGGGCAGGAGATGGCATTCACACAACTCACCCAGCAATGATCCTGAATTCTCCCAACCACTAATGATAGCTCTAAGCTGTGTTTATGTTTTGTAGACATGAGAAGGCTCAAGAGCCTCCTCATTCAGGAGTATTTATCAGTTTGCACCTTAGATCAGTGCGAGGCTTGGCACATTCAAGTGCACAAGTGCATCGAGATGTTCAGTCAAGGATGGTGGACTTTATCTCCCAGTAGGCATGGTGAGGGAGCGGTTGGGGCAGCTGTGGGTAACACAGGTGCTGTAAGGCTGTGGCACAAGAAGGGCAGTCACACTGTAACCTCTCACGTATTCCTTTATCATGCAAATCTCTGTATTGCCATAAAATTAAGGAAGTATTCTCAATGATTTCTCCTGGAAGCCAGCAAGTACCCGATAGCAGGAGTTGACAAGACCTAAACAACCTTCAAGAATACAAGGGAGCCATGACGAAGAAACTCAGGAATTTGCACAGATTCATGGAAAGTCCTGGTATTGTGACATTTGTATAGTTTCAAAGCAAGGGTATCTATACCTCTGAGGGTTAGAAAATACCCAAGGAAATTGTGAGTTCCATCAGAAAGCAAATCAAAAGGTCTATACTGGTAATGAATTCAGGTACTTTGTCACTTCAGAACTACTGTAAATTAGTTAAGCAAGCTAGTGACTACTAGACAAGATGCTTAATAATGCAGAGAGGGTGCAGAAGGAATTAAGTAAGGGAAGAGAAAGGAAACTAATATTTTTTACCATCAGTATGCCAAGCTGTGTGCAGCCTATATTTTCTCTCATTTAATTCTTACCAGAAACCCTTAGATGTAGGTTTTGTCCCAATGCAGAAATTTTGAAACTGAAATGTAGAAGATAAGCATCTTGTCAAGTGTCACCTGCTTGGAAGGGAGGAGTCACTTGAAGAAGAGTATATTTTGGCCTCTGACTCAAAGTTCCAACAGATCCTTAGAAAATCTCACTTTCCAAAGCCCTTGACAGTGACCAGAGGTCAGACATTCATCCCAAATGACCATGTCTCCATAATGGCACCATAAATCAGAACAATAGAATCTGGCTCACTCATAAATTGTCCTGCTTCCAGCCAACTCAAGAAGATTCAATCTTCTGGCACTAAAAAATTGAAGAAGGTGTTCTATCTCAATTGAGACTTACCAAATTGTCTTCATCTGGTTCTTTCTAAAAGAAATAAGATGTCAAGGCAAAGTAAAGCCCTTAGAGAGGTGGCAAGGTTTGAACATCAAATCATCCATGGAGTTCCTTAGGAATATACAACTTCAGACCTTCCTTTCTAGAAATTCTCATTCATCTGGCTAGAGTCAGGCCAGGAAATATGCATTTCTGAAAAGCTTTCCAAAGGATGTTTTGCACACTTCACTGTGATTCTGATGTAACAGTACAGTTGAACCCTACTGCATTTGTGTGAATTAAGTGGCAGGGAAAGGCATCCAAATTAATGAGTGACCAGTTTAAAAAATTTGTAATAAAATTTAGCTTCCCTACTAAGTAGATTGGTAAGAATGTGGAAGGGCGCAAGATTTCATCTCTCTAACTACCACCAAAGGAGCTGGGAGAGCAACATCTATGTACGTGATAACACCCAGAAACCTACAGGGCTCCTTGTAAGAGAATCTCAGGAGAGGGAATATTGACAAATGTGATTTCCTCCCTTTCTGATGACCACGAGGCCCTTTGCTAACTCACAGTCCTGCTCTCTTGGACCAGCATTCCTTTGGTTGTGGCTTTTTACCTGGAGCAGCTCCTGGAGTTCATGGCTGCACAAAGACACCCCACCCCCAAATGGGGAGCTCATGTTCATAGTCAGCTGGCTGGCCCTCCACTCCCATTGTGCAGCCTGATTTATGTCCCTTTTAAAATTGAAAGCTACCACATCATCACATGTCTTATGTGGTGATTTGATGCCAAACCTTTCCCACATATATTCCAAAATTCTTTAAAGACATATAATGAAAACATTAATAGGATAGTAATTATCATTATTATTTTATTAGACTGAGTTTTACAGTGCACCAGGCAATTTAAGGCTGTATGTGTACTGACTTTTAATCTTCACAATAAACTTACTATCCCTCATTTCACATGTGTGGAAACCAAAGCACCGAGAGGTTGACTAAGATGCCAAAGACCACAAAACTAGAGGCTGGCCGAGGTGGGGTTTGAACTCAACCAGACAGATTCAGGATGGCACACTCACACTGACAGCCACTACAAGATCCCACCCATCACATTGTCCCTTTACCATTTTATCCTGCACTCTGTGCCCCTCATTTGAACCTATCTCCTAAGCTCCTGTTCAAATTACTAGAATGCCCTCTTTGTGTCCCATTTCACATTGACAGATCCATCAGAGACCATCTTTCTATTTCTCCTAAACCTGATCACAGGCTAGCCAATCATTACATTAGGAAATACACAAATGTAGATCTTATATAAACATATTAGTGTAATTACATTAAAGAGCCCCTGCACCCACTATCAGCCTATGTTTAGTAGCACGTACATGTTTGTTTCTTTATCTCTAAGTAGAATAAATGTTTTACGGTAGAATAGTGACAGAGTAGAAAAATGTGATGGGTCAAACTACCTTGGTTTGAACACCGCCTCCAACAATTAATAGCCAGATGACACAGCCAGTAGCTATAGCAAGTTATTTAACTCCTTGAGTTTTCTGTTTCTTACTCTGTAACAAAAATAAAGACTAATGTGGCTAGGCACCACCCTAAGTGCTTTTAAAGTTAACTCATTGAATCTGTTACTATAATTCATTGAGTAGGCACTTAGTATAGTACCTCTTACATAGACAGAGCTCAGCTGAACACACAATAAGTGCCTCATATGTGTGTATGTCAGTGTAAACACACACATATGTAGTATATAATTTTTAATTCAATGCAATTGTTGATAGGTGTCTACCTTTCTTTTATGAACTTGGCATTTTCATTTGAAACCTGAGTTGTAACTCCAGCACCATAAGAGAAGAGAATGGCCTGAGGGTCTCTGAGGCCAAGAATACTGAAAACAGCAAGGTGAGTTGGTGTCAGGATTCTCTGGTTGTCTTGGAGGAACTGTGACTTTTCAGCCCAGCTCTAAGAGTGGATTAAGTGAAGATTAGTGGAGGTTTTGAAGGTTTGTGCTAATTTAGAAAAAGACAAAAATAAGCAAGATTAAAAATCCATAGCACAAATTTTAAGCCAACATTTACAGTTATTATAAATGTTCATCCTGATCAGATGGGAGTACTGTCAAAGAGGAGCAGATGCCAGGTTTGCCAGAGAGGTAGAAAGATCCTAATTTTGTTCCTGGAATGGGAGGAAAGCTGTGTCTTTGCCTCCTGAAGAATTTACCAGCTTCTTCGCCTTCATTACCTGCTCCAACTTCATGCCAGCATGTATGTCACTTTGTGTCTAGATAACTGATCTTTCTCTCCTATTCATCATTCCATTTTATCTTGCATTTTGGATAAGATATTACTATCTTAGAGCCCAGCTATAGTTCCTTTAAATGATTCTGAGGCATCATTAGTGTGTAAGTAAATAACTCTTCCATCTCACATCTTTGTTCACTCAACAATTTCAAATTAGAGAGGCCAAAGGAAAACTTTTCTAGATCTTTACCTTGATTATTGCAAATATAAATTATTCATGGTAAAGCAAATAATCTTAAATGCATTTAGCCCAGCAGTGGAAATTACAGACCCAGAAGGCATACTCCTGAAGACAATTTTCCTACAAGCTTTCAGCAAAGTCTGGGTTCGAGCTACTTCACAAGTTCTTTTGCTTCTCATTGAGGAGAAACTGCATGAGACTCATGACTGCATGGAAAGAAAGGTCCACCGGTTCTTCTTTGAAGGACACATTTCAAGTGTACTTGCTAGATCTACTCTGTGTCTGTTTCCCCAATATATAATGTGGAAGAAACCTAACTTGAAACTGGACTACTACTGGCTCACTTGAAGAATGTTCCCCCAGCCTGGATCTGCTCCATCTCTAAGAGAAGTTGCATCCTCAGAACGGCATCAAGAGAAAAGAAAAGTGAGGTGGAGGAGGGTGGAGGGAAGGAAAAAAGGAGAAGAAAGAGGTGAAGCAGAAGAAGAAAAAGAGAAGTGGGAAGAGAAAGAAGACAGAAGAATTTAGTTTTATTAGTGCTCACTATTGAAACCCTGATAGGCACTCTTCATTTTGAACTATTATCTGGGAATATACAATTGCTTTATCTAGTTAAGAGCTATTGGAGAAACTATGGAAGTAAGAAAATGACCCTCTACTTTATTTAAGTGTTAGGAAAGATGGCTATTGTCAGAGAAGTTGACAGCATTAACAATTTAAAGCATTTTATTGACAATACATTTAAGGACCAGTTACTCTACATGACACTACTGATTTGAATTTGTCGGTTTGATGGCAAACTATTTTTTCTATTTGCATCTTTGCTTTCCTGACAGATAAAATCTAGTTCTGGAGCGTTTGTAAACAAGGTAATGCATGAATGGAGCATTATCTCCTTGCCATTCATATCAGGCTTGTTTGACTGTGGGTTTTTGTCTTCTTATTTTAAAGGATGGGCTCTCTGGGAGAATATCCTTTAAAAATGACTGACAATACACATTGAAAAGAGGCATTAATAACCCACTTTTTCCTTACTGGGAATGGGATAAAACATAAATATCACATAAGTAGATTTGCCATCTTTGTTTCCAATTACATCTTTCCTGCTTTAATTAATATATGTACAAAGAGAGTAAACATTTTGGAGAAGGTTGCATTTTATTCATGTATATACACATATATAAATACATATATAAGTTTCTATATAGACACACACATATATATATATATATATATACACATACATATGTTTCCATATATACACATGTGCCTGCCTATGTCTCTGAGTGTGTGTATATATATATTACACTAGAAACATGACCTGAATTATTTATTATTTAGGGTGTATTCTAAAGGAGAAATATATCTCTTTAGGAAATTAGATTCATTGTCCACCTTAGCTTCATTTGATTTTTAATTATATATCTACAGAGAGAGAGAGAAAGAAAAACAGATTTATACATATAAAAAGGGGTTTATTAAAAGGAACTGGCTCATGCAGTTATGGAGACTGACAAGACCCGAGATGTGCGGAGTGAGTAAGCAGGCTGGAGACCAGGAGACTCAATGATGCACTTCTCGTCAGAGTCTGAAGGCCTAAGAATCAGAGGAGTTGATAGTACAGCTCCAGTCCGAAGGCTGGTGGCTTCAGGTTCAGGAAGAACTGATGTTTCAGCTTGAGTCCAGAGGCAGGAGAAAGGTTATTTTACAGTTTGAAGGCATTAGGAAAGAGGAATTCTCACTCCAGGGAGGGTCAGCCTTTTTTCTCTACTCAGACCGTCAGTTGATTGGAGGAGGCCCACACTGGGTAGAACTATTTGTCTTACCCAGTCCACCTACTTAATCTCATCCCAAAACATCCTTAGAGAAACACCCAAAATAATGCTTGAATATTCAATAACAATTGAATATCTGGGCACCCAGTAGCCCAGTCAAGCTGACATATAAAATTAACCATCACATTTTAAAATCTCGATTTCTTAATCTATAATATGAAAATTAATAAGAATATCCATGTCATAAAATTGCTGTGTGGGTTAAATTTTAAAATGAATGAAAGCAGTTAGCAAAATGCCTGTAACATGGTGAGATCCTGATAATCGTTGGTTAGAGTCATAGTCAAGTACAGTGATTTTCAAGGTAGGACCTGACATCAGACCCCTGAGGGAAGAATCTTGATTCTGTCCTTTTCTGGCTTTTGAGTGAGTAACCATATCTGCCCCAGCCTCAGTTTCCTCAACTGTATACAGTGATAACACCTTCCCGACAGGGTATGGCGAGGATTAATTAAATTGATGCATCTCCATTAATTTAGCACAATGCTAGCACATACCAAGGAGTCAGGTATTGGGTAATCTTGTTATCACAAAAGCAAACAAACTTTACTTTTCCAAAGAGACTTTAATTTCCTCCTTATTTAAACCTCAGAATAAATCAGGAAGACAGATACTATTATCACCACTGTTTTACAGATGAAAAAACTGAGAATTAGAGTGATTGAGTGCCTTCCCGGGGATCATTCAGTGATCAAAATTCTTCCCACATCTTGATGAAATGCTCTCTTATTTCCCAGCACATCGATTTCTTCCCAGGATGATCAGAAATATTCTGAACAGCTATGGGTCCCAAGCAACTCATTTAGGAAATCCAGGTATTTACTCAGAGCTATTGATTAAAAAATGATACACTTGATAACTATATGTTAGGGGAATATGATAGAAATGGTGTGGATTAGGACACTCTTTCCAGCCTGTACCTTTTACTGACATGAAAACACACAATGAGCTGGCAAAGATAGCTCTTTTTCTTTGCATATTATTTAGCAATGATATGTTAGACACTACTGAGCCGTTTACATACATTACCCTGTTTAGTCCTCAAAGCATGCTGTGATTTATAAACTGTTATTATTCCCACTTTAAAAATGAGGAAATGAGGCTTAAGAGGTTTGTCAGAAATCACAAGTGGTAAATACAGAAATGGGACCCAGTCGTGCTGGCCCCAGAATACTTTTCCCATCAGTTATTTGATTCATTCAACACACATTGATTGAGCACTTACTACACTGTATCATCAGGCCAGGTGATCGGTGTCCAGGGAAAGGGAAGAAGCATGCCTATATGGCCACTTCCCTATAGTGTGTGCTTCTCAGTGGGGCAGTGTCATCCCCCAGGGCTTGAAACTTGGTTCTTAGAGGAAAAAAAACTACTCTTTTTATGTATATAGCACAGATACACATATGGTACATAAGCAGAGAGACAGTATATTGGTGGTGGCAGGTGATGAGGGATGAATGTCGACCAAGGGCCCTAAGTGGGGAGTGATGAAAAAAAAGCTGAGAAATGCCACTCTAACCTACATACAAATATTAAACAATTATGCAAATGAGGACAACCACAAACTCTCACATATACTAGGAAGCAAAAAAAAAAAGGCATTATAAAACTGGTTTTTCTTTTTTAAAGATCTCACTTTGTTTATAGGGTCAGGGTCTGCATAAGAAATTTAAACCGAAATCTGAAGGATGAGGAGTTAGGCAGAAGAGGTTCCCTGGGTGAGAGCAACATGTGGACCTTGCAAGGTGTGTTAGAGTTCTCCAGAGAAACAGAAACCAAGCAGGATGTGTGTGTGTGTGTGCGTGTGTGTGTGTGTGTGTGTGCATCTATCTATATCTATATCTGTACCTGTATTGATATATATAAAAAGAGAGAGAGAGGGAGAAAGATTTTAAGGAATTGGCTCAAACAATTATGGAGGCTTGGTGAGTCCAAAATCTGCAGGGTAAACCAGCAGTCTAGAAACCTGGCAAAAAAAGCTGATGTTCCATCTGACGTCTGAAGGCAGTGTGCCGACAGAACTCCTTCTTGCTCAGGGAAGATCAGATTTTGTTCTCTTAAGGCCTTCAACTGATTGGATGAGGCCCACACACATTATGGAAGGTAATCTGCTTTACTCAAAGTCCAGTGATTTAAATATTAGTATCAAAAAAAAAAAGCTCAGAAAAACATACAGAATAACATTTGACCAAATATCTAGGCACTATGGCCCTCCCAAGTTGACACATAAAATTAACCATCACATTTGGTCTCAGCATTTTGAAGGACAGAAATAAAACTGGTTGGAGAACGAGGTAGGAGGAGCATGGTGGAGCATGAGGATATAAAAGCAGCAGAGACAGACTGTGTGGGCTTTGCAGGCACAGTGAGGTAACTGTTAGAACCCTCACGTAAAAGTTATGGAAAGTCACTGAAGGATTTTCCCACACATGCCAGGGGTGCAGGTGTATGTGGTCTGACTCACTTTGTTGTTGCAGTAGCTGTTGTTAACATGACAAGAGTACATGTGGGAGAAGTCTGCAAGCTGCCAGGGCAGACTTCGTGATGGTGAGACCAGAACAGTGGACTTGAGGTGGAGAAAAATGCTTGGATTCCATATATGTTTGAGGGTCAGACTTGATGGGGCTGGTTGATAGCTGAATACATTGGTGAAGGAGAAAGAATCAGTTTATACCCATATGCTGGAGTTCTTCAAGGAGCCCTCAAACATCACTCTCTTGGTAAAACTTTCCCTGACTTTGTCAACACTTAGTTCATGCATAGATTACATTTGTTTGTATTTGCCTTTCTCATGTCTGTCTCCCCCACTGATTTTGGGGGGCCTCAGCTTATTCACCTTTATATAATTGATTAGCACTGACACAGATTCTCATTAACTGCCAAATAAATGTGTGACAGTGTTAAACAGATAATTAGGAATCCTGATTCCATCCTTCATCTTTACCGGAAGCCTAGTGATCATATACCTTCTAGCTTGCCATCACTGAGCATCCGTTTCTTTTTCACTGGAAAAATCAATACATGTGTGCAGCTTTTGTGGTCACTGTATCACATTTCATAATACATGTGAAATGTGTAGTGAGAAGTATCACTGTGTAAACATAATCGATATTTTATCATATTAAAAATAAACCAACAATATTAAAGATATATAACAGCCTTTCATTTCCATTTATTACACAACTAAGCCATTAATTTCACACTTCAGAAAAAGCATCTTTTGCAGTGTACAAAAGTCATTTAGGAAAATGAGGATCAGAGTCCCTTGGGGTTTTCAAAGAGGAAGAAATGTTGTCAACAAATACGGTCAAATATTTCTGTTCATTAGGAGCTGTTCTGTTTCTGTCCAAATATATAGATATATGTTATGCTCTCAAGGCATTTTGTCTCATTTAATTTGCATACATTACATATGCAAATGTAATGGGGGAAATATACATATTCCTATTTTAAATTTTGAAAGTTAAATAGATCAAATAACCCTCAAAAGTAAACAGGTCAGTACCAGAATCAAGACTCATAAATAACATTACTAATTCTATGTCATAAAATTTGACGATGACCTCTATCCATTACAAATTTTTTAAAAATCCAATTACCTCTAGATTAACCTATTTGAAAGTTAACCTATAGGAATTGAGAATTAAGAATGAAATGTAAAATCATTATGCTTCTTCACCTCTCTGATTTTATTGATTAACAAGGATCATCTAAAGTGAACATTTATTTCTACAAGTTCCCATTATGAACATGGCATGTATTTCGGATTATGATTATATGCATACATTATATATATATTTCCACTATATGCTTGCACAACTTACTATTGACTTAGCATTTGCTTAAAAGTAAGCTATAAACAATTGTATATTGTTTAGACTAAATAAAATCAGTAAGTAATCCCAAAAGAATACCCATTCTACTCCCTAAAAGCAATATATTCTCTATAAAATGTACTTATAGGAATCTAAAACTTGAAATGAGTCTGTCTCTTCAATCTTTTTTGAAAACTTAACTGCATTAAATTCTTACTCATATTTCCCAACATACATGCATGTACATATACAGGTGCCCACACAATGTGCAAATACACATACAAATATCCTATAAAAAAGGGGGAAAAAATCACCTAAACAATCATGTAAGAAAGATCATGTTTACAGACTTCAAGATGTACAGGTTTGTGATTTGTTAAAATTGTTCTAAATTCACCAAGTAAGCAAGGAACACTCGTGATCAGTCTTCAGAATTGTTCTTAGAATTCAAAACTTTTCTAGAACTAAAGTGATTCACATATTCCTTTGTTGCTCAAATCATTGTGTTATTGGTCAAATCATTCATACAATCAGTTGGGTTATTCCATCAACAAATGACTTGAAGAATATTTTTTCACCTGCCAACCATCCAAATGAAGGAAGCAGTTATAGGTACAGATATCAGATCAGGACTAAAAGAAAATTTTCCTATTTCTGATGTTCCTCTAAGATACAGCCCATATTTTTCTGGCATTATTTTTGTACATTTAACAAAGTAGGTTACTGTTAATAGTAGAAAGCCCAAATTATTTTTGGTCTCTTAAAATAAGGCACTTGGAATCCTACAAGCACCTAGAGGAAAAAAGTTTGAAACCTGGTTGGAATAAACAATAATCCAGCTATCTTTTTCTGACAGATCCTAGAATCTTATAATAGGCAATTATTCCATAGTAAAAGGCATATTCTCCTCAAAGTCTAGTTACCTTGACACTCTTTATTTCTATTTAAAATATGCATATGTGGGGAAGAGCTAGTGGTTTACAATCTTTAGGGGTCAAGAACTGGGGCCAGGTCATCGGGTCCCTTCCTAGCTAACCTCAAAAGCAGAGTCCTGTGGATTTCTAGACACCTAGAAAAAATTGGACCTTGTGCCAAGATAGAGTTATATACTGTCTGAGATCCAAAACAGCACACACACACACACACAAATACATACATATATATACACTTAAAAACATACTCTCAGCAGTCCAGAAGAAACTTCTTAAAAACTTAAAACATTTTAGGAATAAGATGTTCAATCAGTTGCATATCAACCATCACTTGATTTAACTTCTGGAAGATCCATCTTCTCTTTTCATTCTTTAGAACTACCATCCTGACTAGGTTTGGAGACCGCAATTGATTAGAAAAACCTGAATGCCATTACCAGTTCAAGGTTTTACTTCCAATTCTAGTTTATAAAGCCAGAATCGAACTCCCACTGAGCTGTGAAATTAATTAATCTTTCTATATTCTCTGTAAGTACAATTGTGGCACTAATGTGGAAGACATTTTTTCTGATCATTTCCTGCAGGACAGTTTTAACATACACATTGTGTTCTTTTAAAGTCACAGTAGTATGTAGGAAATTAAAGGATTCTTGTGTGTTTCTTTTTTGTAAGGAGAGAAGAGTCAATATTGCTGTCCTCTTGTTTGTAACATTTTACTTATTTTACTTAGTAGCTTAGAAAGCTGGCCAGCAACAAAACATATGAAAATTAATTACATAGTTATGGAAGTCATATTAAGTGGAACAGCAAAACGGGAGAGTCCCGGTACAAGGTAGATTTGCCTCTCATTCAGTGTGAACGTTGTAACGAGCCAGCAAATCCCAAACAGGCTTTCAAAAGGTAACTGTGAAAACTAAGACCTGGAAGGCTATAGACAGGCAAAAATACACATTGTGCTTGTGTGTATGACTGTTTCATATTTCACTTTTATCTATATGCACCTGCATGTACATAGACACACACATACAGAAAGATCCTGGATATAGTTTTATTCATTCATTCATTTAGTAAAATCTATTGAGTGTGAAATGTGAACACTCTTGTGTAAATGAGCTATTGCCATAGAAGTGCTACCCATTAAAATACACAAAATGTAGTAATTTAAAAAAATAATCATTCACAATTATGCCTCGTGCGTCTGTAGATCACTGGGGGGATCTACTGACTTAGGCTGAGCCTATTGGCGCCCGACTGCTCAGCTCCTGTGTCCGTGGAGCTGGTTGGCTCACTGTGGGCATCTGTGGGTAAGCTGGAGGCTCGTGACAACAACACAGGTACAAGAAGGAAAGCAGAAAGATGCAAAAGCCTTTTGAGGCTCATGCTCAGGACTGGCATGCCATCATCCCAGCCTCATTCTATTGGCTGAAACAAATCACGTGGTGTAGGGATATTGCTTCTACATCTCCAGTGATAAGCTGCAAAATCACATAGTGAAACGTGGGTACAGAGATGGGTAAAGAATTGGGGCCAAAGGCATAATCTATCACAACTCCTAATTTTCTCTTTGCTGTAGAAGTCCTCAGTAGAAGCCTGAACAAGCATAATGATAATCTGGAGGAAACAATACCTTAAAACTTTTGTTTAAAAATCTAATTATAAAATCAAAAAGCATATGCCCTGATACAACACAGCTGATAAATCCGTGTGTTTTTGTGGGTAGAAAGAGATTTTCTCCTGGTACACAAACTCAAGAGACAAAGATTCCTTTTCCTGCCCCACCCCTAAGTTACAGAAAGCACAAAGCAGGGTTTTGGCAACAGACAAGACCTGTGTTCAAGAACACAGCATACCTCTCCCACCCCTTACTCATTGTTTACATCCATTTAGGGTGAGAGAAATATTTTCTGAACCTCTGTCACTGTTGTTTTATCTAAATCGGGGAAAAAAAATCTGATCCCACACAGAGCAGTCTCATGGAGTAACTGCAAAGATCTTTATCCATTTTAGGAACTTGACAACTGAAATAACAGGATGTAAATCCCAATTTTTCCAGCCTGAAACTCATGGTGCTTTAAGTCCTCATTCCTGTCCTTCTGCTTAAGCAGAGCTCTTCAGGGAAAACCCCTGGTGACCACTAGTTCCTGACTTACTCGCCTTAGACTGCAAACTGCCGGAAGCCACCCAGGACACTGCATTCAGCTCTTGCCACAAAACTTTGCTTTGCGCTGACTCAACTTCAAATGAGCCATGAACTATTACATTCTCAAGAAGCAGAAAAACTTTGGCTCTTCGGCCGTGCACCAGCTGAAAGGTCTAGAAGAAACCACAGAAGAGGTCATAATGGACTCAGGACTGTGTAAAACTTGGAAAACAACTGTCACTTTGTGTTCAGGAAATTATTCCAGAATATGAAAGCTGGATGTTAAGGTGTTAAAAGTGAGAGGCAGTCAAAAGAACAGGTAAATTAGTTTCTGATCAGAGTGAAAAGGAGATGTGATCAATTGATTCAAACCCCCTTCATCCTGTCCATGGGTAAATTAATCGATGATCGAATGTTCAACTGTGAGTCTGCCAACAATGGGTTTCCTGTTTGGTTTTTTCTTTGCATCTTTCCAGCATTGTGTATTTGGTGTGCATTTTAATACCTAAATTTAAAGATGTGCACAACACTTAATTCACAGTGGAAAATGCTTACCAGCTGGCCCCAGCTATCAAATGCAAATGTGAAAATTCAGCTCAGCACACTTCTAATATTGTAATTGGTGTGTGTGGAAAATGAATTCTAACATGAATTTATCATCTGTGGCTCCAACAGCAGCTGATAAAATACTTAATAGACTTTTAATATAGCTTCTGAGACCCAGATTATGAATAAGCAAAAGCATGCCATGCAATTCACTCCTAACTTTCCATTGGCAGTGTGAGGCTTTCCAAATAGTAAGATTCTCAGAGGTTTTTCCATGGGGTTCACTTATAATTTGGAAGAAAGGCTCTACAGCCCATGGCTTTTGTTAATAATTCTTCAGCAGAGAGGCAGGGTTCACTAGATAGATGGAGCTGGGGGGAATCTTGTCAAACCAGGTAAGATGCTAAGAAGTGGCCTGGTACAGAAAGCTCTTTAATGGCAAAAACATGGATTGAGGAAATCCTTCTGCACTCTGCTAGAAAACAAGGAGCAGGGCAAATTTTAGTTAAAACTTGGACTCTAGAATTAGGAAATGAGAAAATGCAAGAAAAAAAAAGAAAGAATGGTCTCTACTAAATGATTGTTCTCAGTGCAACGGTCTCTCTCAAATTGACACAATTAAAACTTTATTTCTGAAAAGAAAAAAGCATTGTTGGTTGGATTATGAATTCATATAATCTGAAGACTAACTTTTCTGTCTCTGGTCAGTAGAATAATGCCCCTCCATCCCTAAAAATGTTTATATTCTAATGCCTGAAATCTGTGACTGTGACCTTACTAAGGAACTTTGTTAAAAAGGTAGATATATTGAAATGGGAAGATTATTCTGGATTATCCAGGTAGACCCAGTCAACCATATGAACCTTGTAAGGCAGAAACCTTCCTGGCTGAAGAGATGTGATGAGGAAAAATACTCAGAGAGGGGCTCTGTGGCTGGCCTGGGAGATTGAGTGTGCAGGGGTGCCATAACGGAAAACCACAGACTGGGCGGCTTCAACAGCAGAAATTTATTTTCTCAGGTTCTGGAGGCTGGAATTCCAAGACCAAGGAGTCAGCCAGTTTGCCTGCTCTGAAGCCCAATTAGGATACCAGTCATATTGGATTAGACACAAGCAAAAGACCCAATAATGTATTAATTACTATATTCCTTTGTGTATTTTAGTTTATACTTGCCAGTACATCCCAATACATCAATACTTTGTTTGTTTATACTTGCCAATACATCCCAATACAATCAATACAATTTAGTTCATACTTGCCAATACATCCCAATACAATCAATAAAATGAGACCCACCATAAGGCCTCATTTTAACATAATCACTTCTTTAAAGACCTTATTTCCAAGTGTGGTTACATTGAAAGGTACTGAGTGGTAGAGACGTCAACATACAAATTGTGGGGAAACACAATTCAACCTATAATAAAGATGACATAAGGGGCTCATGAGCCAAGAAATATAGGTGGCCTCTAGCAGCTGGAAAAGGCAAGGAAATGGATCTCTTCTAGGGCCTCCAGAAGGAATGCAGCCCTGCTGACACTGGTTTTAGCCCAGTGGAAACTATGTCAAACTTCCACTTAGGTTAATAAATTTGTGTTGTTTGAGCCACTAAATGTGTTGTTACTTGTTATGATAGCAATAGTGAGCTAATGCAATATGCAGACTTTAACAAATAAATATATCTATGTCCCTACTGCGTGTCCATCGCTGTATTACTGACAATGGCCTACCCTCAGGGGGCTTGTGCCACTTTTCTATTGTGCATAACAAGCCACCCAAAGAACAGTGGTTTGAACCAGCAATCATTTACTACAGCTCACAAGGCTTCAGGAAGCTGGGTTAGGCTGCTCAAGGTCAAGCACCCAGCTTTAGGGTCTGGGGAAGTTCTACTTCTTGTAGGTCTGTAGGTTACCTGGGGTGGCTTTGCTCCATGTGCATTTCACTCATCCAGGACCAGCAGGCTGCCAGAACTTGTTCTTCTAGCAATGGCAGAGACTCAAAGGAATAAGTCTTTATACCTCTTAAAGCCTAGCCACCTAGTCACTTAGTCTCAGAGAGACATACTGTCACTTCCAAACACATGCGTTTAACCAAAGCAAATCACATGGCCAAGTCCAAAATCAAAGGGCAGTCTGCCCACAGAGAAGCCAGGCAAGAGTATGAATGCAGGGAAGGGATAAGACCTGTGGCCATAATCCATCTACCACAGGGCTGATAATTCAGTTGCAGACAGACCACTAACAAATATAATAATAAATGTTCAGTTTAATAGTAGAAGGGGAAAGTATTGATGTATTGGGATGTATTGGCAAGTATAAACTAAAATACACAAAGGAATATAGTAATTAATACATTATTGGGTCTTTTGCTTGTGTCTAAAATTTATGCTCTGTCATGCACACGTTTGAAAAATAAGTATTGCATACCACCACGTTCAGAACTCCTCTTCCAAAATATGCGGAAGACAGTGAGAAAATTTTTGGTCCCAAATTTTAATTGAGTTGAATACCGATTTCAGAAGTGATTCCAAATGTTCTTTAAAACCAACAAAACATAATTAAACAAGTACCTGAGGCTCAGCTTGAATGGAAGAGAATAAGCTTGGAGAATTCTAACCCTAGAAAATTCTGATTCCTGTAATATAGTGCAAAATTTCCACAAAATGTTCCTAGCCCTCTTTGTAAAGCTCCTTTGCAACAACTCCAGTACAGAAACAGAGTTTATTTCTCCACCCCTAGAATCTGGGCATGGCTATGGGATTCACCTTAGCTAGAGACATAAGCAAACATGAAGTAAGCTAAGCAAAGCTTTAAAAATTCTTAAAGACTGTACTTTTCCTTCCTCGTACCTCTTCCACCAATACATGAGGAAGCCTGGGCTGTCCTCCTAGAGTCTTGGAAACCATGTGAAGATATGTCTCAGCCTTTCCACATTACCGGTATTCCCACCTGAGGTCACAGACACATGAGCAAGACCATCGACAACCACTGAGCCCCAACTAGCTGGCCCAAACCAGAGGAAGCAATAGAGCACGCCCATCAAAGTGTGAGAAATAATAAATGTTTGTTCCTTTAAGCCATTCAATGTTGGGTTCATTTGTTACTCAGAAATAGCTTACTGATAATGCCTCCCTGGCAAGTGAGGTCATGTTACTGGCAAGTGAAAGGAGAGTTGGGACTCATACTCAAAACATTCTACTCCTGGCTCACTCCACAGGTTCCCAACCAGAGGCTGAGCTCACAAAAGGTGGTAAAACTCATGGAGCAGTTCTACAATACCCCTGTCCACCATGAATCATCTGTAATAACATTGACAAAGACAATAATAATAATATGGACAGTGCCCTTGTTATGTGTCTGGAAGTATACTAATGATAATGATGTACCTAGATTATTTCATTCAATCTCCACCACAAACTTACGTGGTAAGGCTTATTAATATACCCTTTTTACAGATGAGGAAATTCTCAGAAGTTAGAAATTTCCAGCCATCCATCTGGCACTTGAGCACTCATTCTTAACAAAGGCACTTCATTGAATAAAAAATATCTTGTGCATAAATATACTTCTATTTTTCAAATGTGTGTAGATTTTATATTGGTGCATAAAATACAAAGGCGGCTAATGGTGCTCCTGATTGTAAAATAACACTTAAATGTTATTGTACATTGAAATTGCATTATCATATTCAAATAACTTACAGATCAACTTACTCATTTTTCTTTTATCAATACACAGAACCTGAGAACTAAGATTTACTAACGCATACATTTTTTTTTCATCCAAAAGAGAATTATTAATCCCCTCCTGGGCAAAATCTTTTTTATAGAGGAAGATATTTTTGTAGGTTTTTTGATAGTCTCCAAGTACATAAATCAGGGAAACACTACAAATATACAATACCTTTTCAGTAACATTGAATATTTAACATTTGTCCCTCCAAATATCCCATGAGATACTATTCATAGGCCCTCTTTACCAATGAGAAAGCAGCCATCAAAAAGTCAAGTAGAAACCCACAGTCACACATTTAGTAAGAGATGGAACTGAAAGTCAAGCCCAGAAATCTGGTGCCATGCTCCAGACACAAAAATGCATCTCAAGCAGCCCTGCTGTTTTGAATAACTACTGCAGTCCAGCAAAGCCGAGATTAGTCTTCAAATCTGCTAGTAGAGTCTTGTCAGAAAAAGTATGTAATTTACCATTTTTACTTTTAGTTACGGAATTACTTAAAAATTCACTAAAAATCACTTTAAAATTCTAAGTGTTCTGTCATGAGAGCTCTTACAGGTTTCTAGGGGAATTTCATTGTGCACTGAATCTTGCCTGTGGTTTTCATATATATGTATCAAGTTTGGAAAACATCTTTTTCATTCTTCTAGATATTTATAGCTAGATCGGTATGTACCAGTGAAATGTGCAACAAAATCTTCAGTGCTTTTGAATAGTGCTAAGGCTACCCTGCTCTGTCCTTTACACCTACATCCTCTTTCCATGTCCATTTTCTGGCTGGATTTCATTTCTCAAACAATTCAAGAACTGTTTCATATTTTTGAAGAGATTCTCATCTATAGCAACCTGTTCAACATGTTGCTTGAAGAACAAGCAGAAAGAACAGAAGGGGTTCAATTCAGCTTAGATAGTTTCTTTTACACTATCTTCCATAATTCCTTTGATAAGCACATCACTAGCCTTTCCATGTTAACATCATTAACTTTATACTAATGCGCTAATTACATCACTTTGTATTTTTTTAAGCAATACTATTAATTCTAATATGCTACTGTTGGCCAGTGGTAAAAGCTTTATAGCTAATGGGGGCAAGGGAAGACTTCTTAAAAGCAAAATCTTATTTGCATATATTGTCAGAATTGAGCTGATGGAATTTGTACCCCTACTCCAAATAAGTTTCTTTTTCCCCAAATATGTTCTCCATATACCCTTCTCCCTGATTTGGTTGGAGTGATGCACCACAGATTATAAAATTGATGGATGTCTCCCTTTTTCCATTCCCTTATCAGATGAACTGGCCAAACATGACAGTTTTGAGAAATTGATATATTTTATTATTCAGATAAAAAGGGGATCTTCTTGTCAAATTCTTTTGCAAAAGAAATTCTTTCCAGGATGAAGTCATTGTGTATATTTATCTTAATCAGTTCTCTACTTTAGGAGGTAAATCTGGTAGTATATTAAATATAGTGTCAGGATTTCGTAGCCCATAATGTGTCCTCATTCTCCAAAGTTCTGGGAAACTAAAGATTTAAGATACATAGTACCTCAGGGATCCTGTACACCAAGTGTTACTGCAAAATCCATGGCATTATTCATGTTATTAAAAAGTCTCACTGCGCTCAACACACGATGAACTTTATTCTTCTGCTTAGAAACATGTTTAAGGTTCCCTTTCCCAAGAAACAGATTTTTTTCTAACTCTCAAAGGCCTTCAAATAAGTCTGCTCTGCTCCTTTTCCCTTCATAGTCTTTCATAAGCAAAAAAAAAGAAAAAGGGAAGGAAGGAAGGAAGGAAGAAAGGAAGGGAGGGAGGGAGGGAGGAAGGAAGGAAGGAAGGAAGGAAGGAAGGGAGGGAGGGAGGGAGGGAGGGAGGGAGGAAGAAAGGAAGGAAGGAAGGAAGGAAGGAAGGAAGGAAGGAAGGAAGGAAGGAAGGAAGGAAGGATAAAGGTACACTGCTTTTTTATTCTACCCCTAACCTCCTGGTTTATGTATCAATTATTCAGATAAATTTTACTCTTATCACCAATAGCAAATATAACAGCCTTCTCTGTGCCAAACACTTCTACCTTCATGGAGGTAGCAGCCAAGCACCAGCAGGACAGTCCGGGAGCAGGCACGAGGGCAGCAGTTCTGGAGAACAGCCCAGGTCTCACCTGTGGGAACTGCCTGTCCCCAACCCTGGCCTGTATTGCTGAATGGGCGCAGGAACCATGTATACCAAAATAACTATTGACTTTTACTGGATTTCCTTTTTTTTTTCTCCATCTGTTTTAAAATTTTCTGTAAGCCAGACAATTACCCAAAATCTGCCTGTGATCTAAATGTGCAGCCTGTGTGTGACTTTTATATTTAAGTCTGATTTTCTTATTATGTATCTTCATGCCAATGTATTTTATTCCATGCTCTCCTGAATTCTCAGAGCATTTTGCATCTGCCTGTTTGTGTCTCTCATGTTCTGCCTGACTGTTGTAGTTAATGTGCCCTTTATCAGCTCTCTCCTGTATCAAGAAGTGAGCATCAGCCAGGAGCTGGCATAAGCATCAAGGACTTATTCTGCATCAGAACAAATATTCTACTGTAGAGTGCCTCCAGCTTGGGTTTTCTGAATAACTCAAAGATACCATCAATAACCCAAGTTCTTCCTACCTTTTTGCTACCCTGTTGACTTGCCTGAGAACAAGCTCTCCTCTGGGGAACAAATGAATACAGCATTTCTAGCCATCAACTCTAAAAATGAAAATATACTGCATTCCTGTGTTTCTTTCTGTCAGTGATGAAATCTTTCCTAGAAGTCTCTGCTGTCAACTTCTCCCTATGTCTCCTTGGCCAGTATTGAATCACATGACCCTCCCACCTCCACCCCACCAAACCAGTCCCTGGTTTGCCATGAGGGTTTAGACTCATTGGGATCTTGTTAAGTCCTGCAATGGAGGAGAAGCTCACAGAACAAAATGAGGTCTCTTCCAGCAGAGAAGAATGGAAGTAATGCTTGGTTGGTCTTTAACCAAGAGCATCTATGACACTCTCCAACCAGACAGTATATTTCTTGGGAATGAGGATTGTATTCCTGACTGCAACAGCCAAGAAAGAGCTGGGAAGGTCTTGAAGTAATGCAGTAGGAGCAGAGACTATGAAAAATAAGTGTACTCTAGTACAGAACTTGAAATATGGTCACAACTGAATAAATATTTGATTGACCTAGCCATATTTAAGAAGTCTCTTAACAGAGGTATATCCAGGTCAGGATGAGTGAAGAGGGCAGGAAGGAGTGGCTTTGCCTGGGAGGCTCAGATCAGTCTTTACCACAGAGGTACTGCATCCAGAGCAAGTCATCCTGTTACTAAGTGGAAACTGTGAGTCTTTATTAAGTGAATCTATCAGTCTTTCCCCACCATTGCCAGGTGGTGTGACTAACATGCATGTCAAGCCTCCTGCAGGTCACAGTCAGAATTTACCACTCTATTGATTTTTACTAGGCTCACAGAATTGGAACATATCTTTGTCTAAAAATAACTTGATAGTTACTAACAAGAAAGCAAATTCACCTTCCATCTATATTCCAAATATTAAGGCCTCGAAACCTTTGCACTGTTACAAAAAGGTGAATCAATAAGTCCATAATATTCTCAATATTCCCTAAATACCTGTCCTGCATCCCTCTTAGCAGCAACATCCTTGAGATGCAGGTGTTTTTCGGCTTTCAGCCAGCAAAAATTTTTCACTCCTTGCCTTGAGCTTACCTTACCCTCTCCATTTTCTCACAGATTGATATGAATAAAGATTGCCACTCCACTTCAGCCTTGCATTTTTCTCCTGAATGATACCAGGATTGGGTAATCAGATCAATTTATTGTTAATCTGAAGGAATTTTCTTTCCAATGAGACTTGTCAGATACATTTATGTCCTTTGAAATCACTGTAATTGACCCAGCAGAGGTAAAATGTAGAACACCACCTGCCTGCTCGAGCAATCAATGGCAAAACGGGACATACTAAAAGCAGAAATGCTGTCTCCTTGTCCCTCTTGGAGCACTCACCCTGTGATGGATATGAGGAGAGTCCCAGAGGTCTCACTCATAAAAGTATCCCTATGAAACAGTGTATGGATAACCATTAAGGATAAAAGGCAGCAGCACACAGTGAAGAACCAAGGCCCCAGCCATTAGTCCCAGCTGAGCACCCAGCCGGCAGCTTGCAGTAGTGCCATCCAAGAGGGGAGCACATTTTGGACCTTCCAGCCACCCCATGGTACCATCTGACCCCACCTGAAGCAGAGGAAGAGCCTGGCCAACCCACAGAGTAATGAGAAATAAGATGTTCTTGTTGTTTTAAGCCTGGGATGATTTGTTATACAGCAGTAGGTGACTGACACGTAGAAGTCCTATGACAGAAACCATGAGGGCCATGCAACGATGACATCAAGACAGTAACTGAGAGCTGCCTTGGTCTCCAAAGACCTTCCTTTTCTAGTTCCAAGATTTCTTTAGCTTTGCAGTAAACTCCCTTTTTGTTCAAGATGGCTTCTGTTCTTTGCAACAACTAATTAACCAATATCTGGGAGTGACAGGGCTGGCCAAAGAGCTCAGTTCTAGGTACCAGTTAAAATTCCTGGAACTGTGAGAGTCAAACAGGTTCTATCCTGGAACTACCCTGGGTCCTGTATAAAAGCTAAAAGCGGAGCTCAGGGTCAGGACAGAAGCCCATAGAAGCACCAGGAGATGCAAAGCAGACAACGCCAAACCTAACAAGTAGGGCAGCAGTGGTCACATCTCCTTGACCAAATCTCTGGGACCTGGGAGCAGGGTGAGGTTACATATGAAGAGAATATGACCCTGTATTGGTGAGGAAGATGGACAGCTCCAGAGGTAGACAAGTATAGACAATGCCCCTGCTCACCATGAAGAATACAGTTGGAGGGAGGGCCCAAAAATAGCAATGCAGCCTCCATCAGCACCAACTGTCTTCCCCAAGCCCCAGCTTCTCTGTCGGGAATTCCATGTATGTGATGAGCCTGAGCAGCAAGTAAAAAGAATGAGAGGTGGGAATGAAAGGAACATGGAAGAATTATGGCATCGCAGAGCAAGCCTTCCCAGCCTCAGCTTTCTTTATGCTCATGTGTTATGATTCAGCTTAACAGGTTAGAGCAGCTTTTAGCATGTTAGAGTCCAAGTACAGTACGTGGAAGGAGAAGGTAGACATAGCGTGGATCTGATGGAAGCATTGGCTGTGTCCTTATTCCATCATTCTGGCAGTTACTAGATGGGCAGAGCAATAAGATAGGGCAATATAATCCTCATGCATGGAGGGACTTCAACATGGGTTAGGAATAAAACTGTGCTACAAGGCCCAGGATATAAGGTAGGAACAGGCAAGACTCCAGACATCTGGAAGATAAGGTGCTGAGCACCTCACCAAAGGAAGAATTGAGCATGAAGAGGAGGCAGACATGTGAGGCAGAGTCTATGGGGTAAGGGCCACAGAAAACAGGTCAAAGCCAGTTCATGAAGCTAGAGTTAAACCATAGTGATAAGGGTAATAGCAACTACCATCTATTGAACCCCGTATTTTGAACGAGACCCTTTACACACATTATATTCATACATCAGGCATACATTATTTTATCCACTTAAGAATTCTGTAAATTGAGTACTTTTCCCTCTTTATTATAGGTGAGAGACTGGGTATCAGAAAGATTATTGACCAGGGTCATAATGGTAGAAAATGGCAGAGCCAAGATTTGAATCCAGTTCCAGTTGCCTCCTGAGCCCATGATCTTTCTTCTCCTTCTGCAAAACCACTCTGCCTCCCTTGATACAACTGCAAAGTAGGACCAGCAACAGGATACATATGACCTCATCTGTCTAGTCAGTGGCCTTAAATCTACAGAGATGTTGAAATTAGCAACTTAAGTGTGTTTTCGATATTGCAGGGTGTGGCAGAGAGAGGTGGGAGGACACAGAGAAGCAGTTATAATCAGGTTTATTCTTCCAAATTAAACTCCACTGCCTATTCCTTACCCATATAACAAGACCCTAATGCAGTGGAAATCAGCAGCTAAAGAGTTATTTGTTCCAAACCCGGGTCAGACTTTTCTCTGTCATGCTTATGGAGAGTCCAGTGAGGTTTATAACAAAAACAAATCCCCAAGTCAGACTGCAGTGCTGCAGAGCAGCTGTGAAGGCTTCTGTCACACACGGATTACCATACTCACTGACTTCACAGATGAGCTGAGGGGATTTCACTTTCCTAGACTATTTAAGATTCACTCAGAGCATCATTCCTGCTCAACTGCACACCCATAAAGAAGGCAATCACTGTTCTCCATCTCTCCTCCATGTCTACTTATACTTGTTCACTTAATGTAAATGTAAGCCTCTTACCTTATATAGTTCAAATTAAAATGCTATTTGTCATTAAGCATTAAAAATACAACAACTACAAGACATAGTACTTAGATCTGGAGATCATCCGGTGGCTTCTGGTTCCTTGGTTATAGAAACAAGGCTTCTTGGAGCACATACACATAACTTTGGCACATGCCCTGGGATTTCTTGAAGCACATATGAAGTGTATGCTTTTTACTGTACAATACAAGCCAATAGTTGGAAGAAAACTTTCATCAGCTCTTGAGATATATCTTTCTGGGAAATCAAGGAACTCTCACAAAATGCACCATCTCACTGAATCATCCAGAGACATTTGGCAACATTAAACAAGAATTTATTGAGTTCCACTGCATACCACACATTGCACTCAGCAATAGGAAAAAAAAGAGAGGAGACATCATGCCTGCTCTGAAGAACTCTATCTGGAGGGGATTATAGACACACAAACATTTCTTTTGACCATGGAGTTCTTAATGGAAAAGAACTCTCCTTAAATGATTTTGGAAATTTCATTCTAGTGTTGATAAAGGTAAAATTTCCTTCCAATTGCATCAAATCTAGATGCAACCAACCCAGGCTCCTGCTGTCATGCTGCTGAGATCCTCTCCAAACAAAGTCTATGTCGTGGTGTTTGGAGTGCAGACAGTTCTGGGCTATAATAATTCTGTCCCCGCCTACACACAAAAACGTAGCTGATGCTATTTCCATACTGACTTATGACTGCGTGGTGCTAAGGAATAGTGAACTTAAGTATTCAAAAACATCCTGTGTGAAAACTGTAATGGTGGGTACATGACCTTAGGCATTTCTCAGAACCCATAGAATGTACAACCAAAAGAGTGAACCCTTATATAAACTGTGGACTTTAGTTAATAATAATGTATTGATATTGGCTCATCGATTCTAACAAATATACCACATTAATCCAAAATATTAACAAGTGAAGGAGAAGAGTTAGGAAGTGTATAGAAAGCTGTACTTTCTGTTAATTTTTAGGGAATACTAAAACTGCTCTACAAAACTAAAGTCTGTTAATTTTTTTTTAATGCCCAGATTAAGATAATATCTTCTTTCTCTTTCCTGATCCACTGAAACTCCCCTATCCCTACACACACAGACACACACACACACAGACACACACACAGACACACACACACACACACACAAGCACAGGCAGAAAACCATTACACACAGTGCAAACCTTGGCTTCTGTAAGACTCTGTCCCATACAGACTGACAGCAAGATACCTTGTGGGAACCATTAAAGAATGATCTTAGAGTATTAACAACTAAGCAAAATGAAGGAACAAACAGCAGCAGACTCACAGACCCCAAGAAGGGACTAGCAGTTACCAAAGGGAAGGGGGAGGGGAGGTTGGATGGGGAAGGAGGAAGAAGGGGATTAAGGGGCATTATGATTAGCACACATAATGTAGGGGGATCGTGGGGAAGGCAGTGCAGCACAGAGAAGACAAGTAGTGACTCTATAGCATCTTACTACACTGATGGACAGTGACTGCAATGGGGTATGTGGGGGGGACTTGATAATATGGGTGAATATAATAACCACAATGTTGCTCATGTGAAACCTTCATAAGATTGTTTATCAATGATACCTTAATTAAAAAAAAGAATGATCCTGGAGTTTTTATTCTGAAGGCTACAAAGGCAATAGTCAGCACTCTCCTCATTTTCAGTGATTTCAACAATGTGACAGAGAAACACCCAGTTAATGAAGAGATAAGGGAGAGAGAGAAATGAAGAAACATTTAACATCAAAACCATTGAGTAAATCAGACAGTATCTCTGACATGAAATTATTTCCCAGTAGCTCCATTTCTACAACGAAAATTACTACAATTCCTAAACTACAAGGAAAATTACTAAATGTAAACTTTGCCTTTTCCCTAGGAATCAAATCATGGCCCTCTGGGCTTTACAGAAGATGAGATTTTACAAATGACAGAAAAATCACAAGGAACAGTGAAAAAAAATCAACAAATCACAAGAAGGTGACACTTCAAGTTGTCAGGGCAAATACTATCTTTTGAGAAAAATTCCCTCAAAGAAGAAAAGAAAAATCCTCAGAAAAAAATTTCGGATTCATTTTCTGCATACATTTCCAGAGAAAGTTTTTTATGTTAAGTAGGGACAAGATTTAGTTCTTGAAAGACATGGCTAGCAAAATTTTAAAAGCTTAGGGGCAATGAACAGTAGATTATATGATATAGCAAACCATATACATGATTTATAATATCAATTCAAAAAACCCTCCAAGGACAAGAAGACAAAGGAAAAATGATAATGAGAAAAAGCTAAGAGAATAATGGAAAATCAATCCATGAGATCTAAAGCATATAAAATTGGAATCCAGAAGATAACAAAACAAAGAAAGAATATACAATAAACAAATAATATTAGAATACTTGCTTAGCAAAAGAAGAAATCTTCAGACTGAAAAAAGCCTACTGGCATCCAAGCAAAATTAAAGAAAATGTGCACGTGTAGGTTACATGTTATATGTAGGCTATATGTACACAGTTAATATTTTTAACTTCTATGGAAAAGAAAATATTTTATAAGAAGGCAGAGAGACAGGTAAAAAGAAGAAAAAAAGAACCGAAGAAAACGTACTGACAAATTAAAAAAGAAATTTGTTTTGACATCAGAACTGCAGTAACACTGAATGTCCTTATATTTGAGCTTATAAACTGGCTAGCTAAGGTTAGCTACAGCCATAAAATTTATTTTGTGCAAAAATTCCAAGCTTTTTGAAAAATTAAAACATCTGACCACAACGAGCTTACAGTCCCTGCAACAGCTCTGGCATAATGGGGACTGAAAAATGGGAAAGAGCCATCTATCAATTATACTTCATTCTTTTCACAGATTTATCAACAGTCAATCACGTTTTAAAGTATCTGCAGAGAATGCAGTTCTCTATACAAGAAATTGTGAGGGGCAGTTAACAAACTCTCAGATTTGGAGCCATGAGACTGACTTGAGTCTAAACCCTGCCTTCTCCTTGCCTACCAGTTACATGATTTCAAATTGCTTATTTGTTTGGAGACTTTAGTTTCCTCTGCCATGACACAGGCATCATGATGTGTTCAGTGATGTCATGTCCTCCCAGTGCATTGCTCTTAGGATGCATCAAGACAAGAAAACCGATGACATATGCAAAAAGATGACAAGAGTTTAGAAGGATGGTTTCTAATGGAATTTTGGAGTTAGTCATAGAATCCAGACATTGAAAGGAGTCACAAGATATTCTACTAAACATTGATAGAAGAAGAACCATTATATGTACCCAGCATTCATTAACTTGATCAATAAATGTTAATAATATGCTCATTACATACATAAAAGTAATTTTAGCTCTGCAGAGTACAGAAAAAAATTTAATGGCATGACCATTGCCTTACAAGTGCTTTATAAATTGTAATGGAAAATAAGACAGACAGACATTCCTGAATAGATAATGTACAAGGATATTTAAGGAATATGTAGATGAAAAGACTGAATAATAAGTGCTGTAGGAATTTAGAAAATACCCCCTAATCCCAACGTGGTTCAGAAAGAGGTAAGGCTTTAGTTGGATCCTGGAAATGGACAAATGAGGCAGAGACTAAACATTTATCCAAACCATTTTATCCTCTCTTCTTGCAAAATGATAGATGACATTTTTCGCCTCTCTGACAGCTAGATGTGGTCATGTGACTGAGTTCTGACCAATGAGATTCAGGTAAAAGTGGTGTGAGCTCTTCCATTCCTGGCCCATAAATGTCCTGTGTATGACTGTGTGTTCTGGCTCTTCCTCCATTGGAAGTTCAGAATCAAGGGGGCAGTGAAGAACTGTGAGGTCCCTGGGGATAGAAAAGCCACTCGATAGAATGACTACCCCACAAATGACTACTTAGAGAAGGTTGCACCCCCATCCTGGCCCACAGTGAACTAAGAGATGAAAAATAGACTTGTTAAGCCCCTGAGATTTGGGGTTGTTTTTTGTGAAGATTCTCACTCTGAATAATATACTACTATTTGGTGGTGTAGGGTAAAGAGGAAAACGGAGGAATAATTGGAGTCTAAAATGGTCGATACCTGCACCTCTCAAATATTAACCTTGCGTATGAATATTCATGTGGTTTTAATAAGATGCAAATTCCAACTCAGTAGGTCTGTAGACCTGAGATTCTGCACTAACAAGCTCCCAGGAGGGACTGATGCTCCTGTTCCATTATGAGGAGCAGAGATATCCAGAGAATGAAATCACAACAGAAGCACCCCTCCCCCTTCAGAAAGCTGTGGTTTTGACAGCCACATGTGAGTGTGTGCTTCATTCTGGAATTGAGCTCTCTGTACTGAAATTCTGTCAGTGATGATGCTGATGTCAAAGGTTCATTCAATGATGAAATAACACACTGTGTGCCCACTGATCAACTGAACTTGGACACAGGAATCAGAATCATGATCAGAAATCCCTGCACTTTTCCCTGTTGTTTGCAATAATGGAACAGTTAAGGAGCTTCAGTTTGCAGCACTCCAAATCAAGGAGTATAAAAAAAAAACAGCAACAGTTTTCAAATTAGTTCATCTTTAGGAAAGAAAAGAAAGTTGAACTAGTCACCGAAGTGTTTTCCGTTATTAAGCTATCTTGAGGAAAGACGGGTGAGAACCCACACATCATTATAAATGTTCAGAGCAACAAGGAAATTAAGTCGCCTTTTATACTTAACTTCCTATTATTGCTTTTCCATTTACACTTAATCATTACATCTTTTCCTAAATGAGTAGGGGGTGGGGGAAGTAAAAATAAAAAGAGAAAATCTCCACTCCAGTCATTTGTAGGAAATGGGGTATAACAGTTTTAAATTTGCATTGTAATTACTTACAAAAGGAAATTTAATTCATTTGCTTCTCATAACTCATTTTCAGAGATAATTAAAATGACCCTAGGAAGCAGGTTAAAATAGCAGAGTCAATTTATAGAAAAGAGATTCTAGACTTTTCAGTGTTCAGTTCTTGTGAGTTCTGGTTTGTGAGAATCAGAAAGAATGTTCCTGCCATTCTTTTCTAAAGGAGCATGATTTAAATATGTTTTTTTTTCCAGAAGTCATCTGGCCAAAAAAAACCTATCATGCAGGTGAATGAGGGCTCATACCTCTCAAAGTAGGCATAGCCTAGTGTAATCATTTCTAGGGCAGGGGAAACACTGAGACTCTAAAATATCTCCATGAATTTGCAGGTCCCACTTGGAATGCCTGAATTCTACAGGCATTCTTTTCGGCATCCCGGGGAATTACATGCTTCCTTCGGAAATTTAATCTGATCAGTAGTTTTCACAGTATCCATGAGTTTAACAGATAATTTCTCAGAGCTGGTTACACAAAAGTCTTGCAAATACTGAAATTATGGAACCTGGATGGAGAGAAGGGGCCACAGAAAAGAGTTGGAGTATCTGAGGTTTACCCGTACCACTCCTTATTTTCTTCTAGGTCTCTCACCAATTAATCCACGTCTTAAAGGTGGGATGATGAAAAGGAAGTTGAGAAATACGGACTTGACAGGTTGGTAAACCTGCGTTTTCTCACAAAGTCACCTAGAACAGTACTGCCTTAAAACTGTACAGAAAGCTTCAGGGATTTCTGAAAATGGTGGCAATTCATATCCAAGGTGGCAACATAGATAAAAAAGAGATTTTCTGTTACTTTATCTGCAAAGTTCAGAAATGTCCCCATGATTAGGGCTCCAATGCACCCTAGTGTTCCCAGGTGATTTTCCAGATGCCCCTGCAATTAGCTGTGGTCCCCAGAAGTAACTCGTAGTCAGTTCTTCTCACTTTAATCTTTCAAAGGAAAACTTTCCAGGGATAACTATCAAAGGGAAACAGAGTTGGTGACAAGTCATGGAGAACTCCACTCTCCTGAGGCCATGAACAAGCCAGGGACCCCTTACCTAAGTCCACTAGATCATGGTAGAAGGTACACCATCCTAAACTCCAACTAGCACTGGGTTACTAAGAGGATCATCTAATCCAAAGGGCAGCAGAATGATGTATGTTGTAGTCATTGCCCTGTTCTCTTAGCCAATCTTGCCTTCCCTGCAAAGGCTTTTTCGACTTTGGCCACCACCTAAGAGGAAGTGGTACAACCTAACAATAAAATGGCTCCTCTCAGGTTTTAGAAAAATAGACGTTTCTTTAGAGAAAAAGCCCTTATCATGGAACTTGAGACTGTTTTCCCCGCCCCCTGGTGTCCTATACCCTGGTTACACTAAAATTCTTTGATTTTCCTAATTTTGCCATTCTCTCATGTTGCCTAGTATACTCCTTTTCTAAAATGTCTTTAACCCTTTCAGAATAGGTCCATTTTCTTCTTCAACTAATGAACAAATTCTACAAATATATTGAAAACATCTTAATACCCAGTAAATTTCTCAGAATATTCAATATTCAAAGAACTGGGAATTTAGAGCCAAATAAGACCTTCTATTAGCAAATTATTATTTGTAGGACTATGTACCAGGCACAGTCTCTGCCCCAAAAAGACTTAGAGTTGTCAATGCCCTGTAGCCAAAGACTTAGCTGTATTTGGTTTAAGAAGAAGCAGCAGTCACACATATTAGCCAAGATAGAAGAATGTCTAGTCATTTTTGTAGTTTGGGCAATGTTCTTATTTTAGTCTGACTATAGACATGATAATAAAAGGACCTTGTAATCACAGTCAAATGGCCTTGACTGATGTTGGCTATGTTCTGCAAGATCATGTGCAACTGGGGAAAACCAAAGCTAAACTGTGACTGCCGAGTCAGCTCTTAACAATACCAAGCCCGAGCTGAGAGTGTCAGGCCACTTCCTTGGCATTCAGCAGCTAGACTGGGAAAATGCTTCTTCTAGAAGATTCCATAGCACCTGAGATGGAACTGTGACCTATACTCATATGCCCCTTCAGAAATGAAGGATAGAGTACCCCAACTGCTTGAATGGTGCCAGGAAACAGCCTTCAGCTATTGGCCCCTTCAGGGACTGCCTCAGCTGAAGAGAGTGGCTTTGTCCATGCTCACACCTGCTTTCTGTGGAGGCCCTCATTAAATGACTGGTTACTGTGGGTGTACAAAGGCCCTGTACTCTTGCTCCATCTTGGAACAGTTCTGAATGATGATCGTATCATAAGTCCATGCATCAGGTCACCTGAGGTTTCCAATGAGAGTCCATCACAACACAGCCTCTCTCTGCCCACTGCCGCTTTAAACCTTTGTGTCTACAGGTGTTGATCCCAAAAGCCCTCTCTAAACCTCCTGAAAGCTAACCTCCATCTGAGATGCAGCATCCTGGCAAGCCTTACCAGCACTAGCATCTCATATAGATAGAGACACTATCACTGTCCTTATAATTCTGTGGAGTAATCATCTGTTTCTTGGTGTGAACTCCCTAGCACCTAACAGCTTCAGATTCACAGTGGTACCCAGTGTATTAGGAGTTAACCAAATGCCAGGGAAAAACATTCAGAAAGATGTGCATTCAACACCAGGCCATATGAGGAAGGAAAGTGGGGATGGATAGGCAGGAAAAGGGAAGACTTGGGAAAGTCAGTATGTTAGGAAGAATAATGCCTCTCAAAATGTCCACATCCTAATCTCCAGAACCTGTATATGTGGGTTGCATAGCAAAGTTAAATTAAGTTTGCAGATAGAATAAATTTGCTCATCAACTCATCTTAAGAGAGGAAGATTATATCTGAGTTGATTCGATGTAATCACAAGGGTCCTTAAATTCTTAGAGGAAGGAATAAGCACAGAAAGATACAGAGAAAGAGATGTGATGATAGAAACAGGACCAGAAAGATCTCAAGTGGCTGGATTTGAAGATTGAGAAATGGCACCAGGAGCCAAGGAATGTGAACAGTCTCCCAAAGCTCCAAGAGGCAAGAAACTGGATCCTTTCCTAGACCCTTCGGAAGAGACTGCAGCCCTGCCATGTATAGAAAGGACCTTAGCCCCCTGAGACTTATGTTGAGCTTCTGATGTCCAGAACTATTAGATAATAAACTTGTGTTGTTTTAACCCATTAAATTTTTGGTAATTTGTTATGGTGGAACTAGAAAACTAATAGGGGTGGGATGTATGGCTACAAATATTTAGAGCAATGGTTGCTTCAGAATTTTTATAGACATTGGCTAAAGGAACTGTGGTCTGATGGAAGAGATCTCTCCAGAAGCAGGGTTTGCAAACTCGTTCTCATGGAGACTGTGTGTTCCTTTGGAAGACCTTGAAACTGCTTTTGCACAGTGAGCACATATATTTAAACCAAGAATGTATGTTCATTTGTGACATAGAGAGTTTGGATGGTAATAATGGGGAGGCTAAAGCCCTTCTCCAAGCTACATCTTAATGTCTCCTTTTGTGTAATTATAAGAGCTTCCATGTGTGTGGTGCTTTGTAGCTTAGAAAATATATTCCCATCTGTGTGCCTCTGAAGAACAGAACTAGGGCAAGACGATGAAAGTAGCTGTAAGGTTGCAAATTAAAGATCAATAAAAAAAGAAAGAACAAATGATTAATTAGTTCTTTTTAGCTAGTTAGTTCTGCCCAAATGAAGGAGCTGTTTTCTGAGGGACTATGTTACACATTCAAGGACAGGTTGAAGTCTTGTTGAAGAAAGTGAAGGAGGGCAGGAGATAAGAAATCTTTAAAAATGAATCTCTGGAGGTTTCTTTGAATTTTGCTATTTTGTGACCAGAATTTTTTAATACACAAATAACCCCAAGATGTTTTTGGAGCCCTACCTGTCATATCCCACCAAGCAAAGTAAAACATTCACCCATTCCCAAAAGGCAAAAAAGAGCACTTTTATAGGATTCTAAGAATGGTGCCAGTTAGTTAAATAAAGCAAAATTCACTTGTAGCATTTTAATGTATCCCCACAGTGGTGTTTATCTTTAACTTTCACATCTAATGTAAACAACAGAAGTCAAACAGTAATAAAGATTCCTGTAACTGGAAGTGTCAGCAAACACTCACTTGCCATACAGTTTATTCCCTGAAGCCCAGCTCTTTCTCTTTTTAAATTAGGTGTCCTAGTTGCTATTGAGTCTTACTGCAAATTATAAAATGTATAAAATGCAATTTACAGTGTCTATAAATGTAAAAGAGCATCTGGTCAACCATGAAGGAATTTGGGTGACAACACAACATAGTGAAAATGACAGAGCATTGAAATTTAGAAAATCTGGCTTTAAATCTCAGCTTTTTAGTGGCTGATAACAATGGGCAAGTCACGTCACCTTCCCAAATCTGTTTTCTCATCTGCAGAATGGGTTTTATATATGTCACACTCTTCTTCCTTCATAGAGTATTGAACCTCAAAGGACAGCATGGGTATGAAAATGTTTTCAATTCAAATGTGACTCCTGATAACCAGTCATGAGAATCTCTATCTAGATTATAAATGTTCCTGTGTAATGCTCTTCAAGACTAACTAGGCAAGATGTTAACACTGCCATAAGCAATGTGCATCACTAGTGCTCTGACACTTTGCAAAATAGGATCATAATGTTTCAGTCCTGGGGAGAGAAGAAGGCTGTGCCACTTACTGCATCTGCTGAAAGCTCACCCATCAGATATTAAATATCATAAATAAAAATATGTGCATAGAAATGTGAATAAATATTTTTCTATAAAGTTGAGAATAAATTTAATCCTTTATGGTCTTTATAGCTTATAAGATTAGCAGAGTGAATGAGAGGAAATAGGAATATTCTAGAGCATATAAAAGCAGAATAAGGGCCAGAAACATAAAGCTGTGAGGTGGTCATTCATAAATGGTAAAATAATGATCACTCCTACATTCATAGTAAAGTGAAAAATAAGAACATCCTTCACTTTTTTTTTTAGCCTACAATAGAGATGGATATAGTTACCTTGCAAAGCAAAATGTTTAAATCTTACAGATAAGTCTAAATCCCTTTGGGGACCATCCTCAATCTTGGCCTTCCCCTCAACCCTTTCTAGAAGCAGCCACTATTAGGTTCCATGTGCATTGTCTTAGACCTTTGTCTATGCATGTATATATATATATATTTGTCTTTGCATATATATTTCACATACACCTACACACAGAAATCATATCAGTGTCATTTTGTAAAGATTTTTTTAAAGACATAAATGGCATTACACTAAACATATTCTGGTACATAAGACGGTAGACTCTAAGTTCAAACTGTCAGATTCAACTCTCTTGACTTAATAGATGTGTGGCCTTGGGAAATTACTTAGCTTCTATAATTCTCAGTGTCCTCATCTGTGAAATGGTGACAATAATAAAAACTACTTCGTGAGGCTGTGATGAGCATTACATGAGCTCATTTGTGTGAATAAGTTAGTTAAGTATCTAGCAGATCACAAGCATCCCATAAATGTTAGCAGCTGGTTTTCCATCACCCCTACCAGGGGTGTACTGCACATATATGCCTTATTAAAGTTTTCAAGTGTCTGTGCTTCTAGGATATCTGGTAAGCCTGGCAGACACACTGCAAACACTGGTCAACCGTATTAACCTGTTGAGATCATAGGTTTCTCATCAATAAAATGGGTTGTGAAAAATAGCCCAGTACTTGGCATATACTAAATACTCAGTAAACATTAATTTTTAAAACATGCATTTCACAAAAGAAACCAATGAATGCCACTGGAAATTTCTTAAGTTAACTTATGTGGGGAAGCTATGGTGACGAAATCCAAATACAATGTCAGAAAAAAACACTTGAATGCTGAGAGGGAGTCAGCATGAGGAGATCTGACAACAGACACTCCCCGCTGAGGAAGAGAGAAGAGTGAAGCCATGAGGAGGAAACCGCCTTGGCCTGACTGACCCGCAACAGGAAGCCACCTGGAGGGTGGCTGGCAGGTAATGAACTAGGAGGAAACGGTGCCCATGAGGTCAGAGGGGAGGAGGGAATCAGATGGCAGGCCACGGTGCAGGGTTAGATTTCATTCTGAAGGCAAGAGACTGTGAAGAGTTTAAGCAAGGGAATTACATGATCTTATTTACATTTTTTTAAAAATTGCATGTGGATCTCTGTAGAATGGGGGCAACTAGAAACTGGAGAACCAGTTTGGAGGCCTTTATGGTATCCAGGTGAGAGAGTCTGTGACTTGGCTTCAAGATAGAATTGAAGCTGGAGTGAGGTGAACATATTTGGGGATGTATTTTGATACGTGTTGGAGCAAGAGGCAACTTGCTGATAGACTGGATGTGGATGGTGAAAGAAGCAGAGGGTTTGGTTGGACAAACTGGAGGAACAAAGGGGCCACTTACAAATGGGGGAGAAAGAGGGAGGAACAGCCTAGGAAAAAAAAAACAGAATGTCCCAGGGCTGAGCCCCATGTACCTTAACATTAAGAGACTGGCCAAGAGGTAGGAAGAGTATCAGATGAGTATTTCATCATGGGAATAAAGTACTTCGGCATAAAGAACTTCATGATAGAAAAAGTGTTCAAATGTGTGGAAAGCACTTATGGGTTCTGATAAGAACAGGACAGAGACATGACCACAGCTTTGGCTACTGGAGTTACTGGTGGCAGAAAAGTAGAAGCCATATGAGTGTGAAGAGCTGAGAAGGAGAGATAAAGGGGAGGAGGGCACCGCCAGTTTACACTTACCTCCCTTACCCTAATTCTCTTCAGCCAGAACCTAGCACAGCCTACAGAAGGCAAGCATGGGCCTATCACAGCCAAAGGCCAAACACGCTTCCTTGAAGGCACAGCCTGCCTGTACATAGTGTATGTATAGTTATGCACCCATACATAATCTGATCTTAATTAGGCAAAAATACTTGGGAAAATGAATTAAAGGAATGACGCTGAGTGAAACATTTAAAATAGTTAACTCCAGTGGGGGAAGAGATGGAGATTATGCACGATTTCTTTTTAATACTTAAGTTTTCTGTACTTTCAAGTTCTGCTCAGGAGGCAGATATCACTTTTATAAACAGAAAAAGAAATGTGGTATATTTATTGAGAAATTGTCATTTTGCTCACCTCAAACGCCTTCTCTGGGACATTTAGCACCTCCCAACCCCCAAGTGCTTCCATCTCTTCTGTGTCATTCCGCATTTACAGCTCCCTTCACCCCCAGGACATCCGGGCTGCAGCTTCCCCAGGTCTTTATTCTGACTCTCCTGGGTCTCGCTGTCTTTACTGTTCTTGGTCAACACTTCCTCCCAGTGTGCCCCGCTTCCAGACTATTCCCTGGACTATTCCCCTAAGGGTACCCCAAGCCCAGAAAGGCTCCCCTTTCTCAAGCTTCACCAGCCCAAAGAGTCAAAAGGCTCTTTCCTGACTTTGGCAAAACATGGGGGAACACATCTGTGAATATAAAGTAAGCTTTGATTTTCCACACATCTCTTAAGTATTTACCTAAAGATGAGCAACTGGGATTCTCTCTTACCTACTACATTAAATTGCAAAAATCAATCTAGTAAACTCTCTGCAGAGAGCATATTCAATTTAGTTATAAAACACAGGTTACAATATGTAGGGGAACTAACTGAACATCAAAAGGCCCAACTCAAGAGAAGAAGATATGAAATTTCATTTACCGTCTATCCTGTGAGATTTTCTATGAGTGTGGCGTTTTCTTGCAGCCAACAAGAAAGTAGGAAGGATACATTATTTAAAACAAACAAACTCATCCACATCTTTCCTATGCCTCTTAGGTGAGTTAAAATGCTATTTCAAGCCTACTAAATTTGTTTATTGGAGTATATGGTTACTAATAAGCATTTTTATTTTATATTTTCACACATGTGTAGTGATGGTAGTTTTATGTTTTCTTTCTGTTTCAAAGACATGGTCTTGCCTTTGGTAGGTATTTATACTTTAAATTACAATTCAAAGATAAAACTAAGGTATTTGGCAACACTAAAAGAAACCACCCTCTTCAACACATACATACTCATAAAGTGTTGTGTTGGTCATTGATCTCAGTGACATGAACATTTTGATGGAAAGATCCACATCACAGAACAGCTATATTGCTGGTCTTATCTGAGAAAATGTGTGAAGGAGATTTTAATTTTCTCCCTAGTAATTTCCATATTAGAGGGCATAAGGTCTGTTAATCTCCATTCTGCAGAACATCTCCCATCTCAAATAATCCTTCCAGAAGCAGATTTTTTAAAGTGAAATAAAAAGCCTACAGAAAATTCCAGGGGGGAAAAAAATGAGATAGCAGCAAGAAGGCTTGAGTACAGAGCAATAAATCTCACACTCTGGTTGCAAAGATGATGCCCTCAAAAAAGCCACCAACAGCTGGGGCATCCTTACTTAGATTAAAGTTTATAAATGATTTTATCTAATTTTAATTGTCATGCATTCATAGCAATCTGTTAGCTTTTAGCCAGGTTAGACACCCTCACAGCTGGAGAGGACTCTCAAATCACCAGAGAACCCAAAAAAGGAGCAAAGCAGAAAAACCTTCCGTGCTTTCTTTTCACCCTGCTGGTCGCTAACAGATTGCAGCCAGAAGCAGGCAGGTGGAGCGCGAGCTGCTCTGGGCCTCCCAGCGCGGCGCTCAATAGCGGCCATCAGGCTGCTCCCTCAGGCACGTCTCAGTGGATCATTTCAGCCTGGGGGCTCCTCCACCCAGCTCCGCCTTCCCTGAGGCGGCTCCACTCTGTCATCGGGTTCCTGCCAATCACTCCTGAGAGGATCTCCTCAGTTGGAATGTTCAGTACTAAACAAGGCAGCTAGGAATTCAAAAGAAGAAAATGTCTCCTTTGAGATCAAAAGGACCACAGAAACTGCAGCAAACTCTATTTTCCCACCACCAACTAATGCCAGCCTTCCCCTGCTTATCATTTTCCAGATTTCATCCTACCCTTGTAATTCTATAGTGCTTGTGGGAGGGAGAATTTTAGCTCCATGTTCCTTAACATCTACCCCTACCATTGTTCAGCCCAGGTATTGTCTGGATGCTCCGTGAGAATTTGAATGCACCTACCTTCTCCCATTCCCACCCAGCAAGACCTCGTAACCCAGTAAAATGGGGCTGATCTTGGCATGGTGTGACACTCAAGGAAGTCATGACTGGACCATATAAAGAGCATGAAGCAGCAATATAAGTATTTACCGAAGTGGAGTGGAAAACACGGTTTATGTTTCCACGACACACATAGGGAAATTTCCTAAACATCCACTCTGTGCATGTATGTTTCCCAAACCTTACCAGCAGCTGCACAACAATCTCTCCCCCAGAAATCTGGTTTCCTGGACTTGGTTTGTTGCCCTGCCTAATGTGGATGGAGCTAGCCTTTCTTAGATGCCTACCTCTCGGCCCACAGGAGTCCTGGCCAGACAGTTGGCTGAGCATAAAACGACTCATCCCCATTAAGAAGCAGAGGGGCGGTGGCGGGCCGTGCACTCATGAGAGCCTCAGCACTGCCCCCCTTTATTCACACCTATGAATAAATCCTACTTCCTGTCAAAAAAAAAAAAAGCAGAGGGGCGAGAGGTTTGAATAGTTCAGCCTCAGTAGTGCTGACCCTGTTGCAAGCAGATAGGAGAGGCTCGACTAATCTGAAGCTATCCTGATTCCTTTAATGGCCTCCCTCTCTCCTTCCTTCTTCCCTCCCTTCCTTCCATCCTTCTCTCATCCCACCTCCTAACTCATAAATCATCACATATTACTGCTGGAAGTTTCCTTATAAATATTTTGGGGCAAGTCCTCATCTTACTGAGGAAGGGCCTAAGGCCTAAGGAGGCTGTTCGTCCAGGGCTACCCAGCCCGCCATCTCTAGCAGAGCAGAGACTGGAGTCTGGGGCTGTATCTCATTCTGTTCTCTTGGGCCGCATTGCCTTAAAGAAATGGCAGCAAAACCGGTTTGTGTCAGGAATTATTTGTAACCTGAATTCTCAGGGATAACCTAGGATTTTTACACACCCAGCCATTTTTCCTAAACTTTCCACAACTATACTACTATATAATGAAAATCACATTTAGAATGATGGCCCTCAGGCTCTATAAATTTTCAAGGACAAAACAAAGATCCAGTTATGATTCCTATAATGTCCTTGCTTTTAAGAAGTGTCCCAGTATTGGCTGAAATAAATAGTTTTCTGTTTAAATTTCTATAAACTAGAAAAGTCAGCTAACCAAAATATCCCTTCCATAAGTCTCCTAGTTCTCTGAGGGTCTGGGAGGAAATGATGTTATAATCACTTTATGAAATAATTCTCCCTCCCACAACCCCAGCATAGTTTTGTAAAGAAGCCACACTTGTCTGACACACACAGGTGCCAGCATTGGCCCCATCCCTCTGAGCCACTTGTGTTATTACCAAGTGTCCGATAACTTGAAGCATTAGGACCCCAAATAGTATGAGACTGGGCTTACCCGCAGTGCCAGCTCCCCCTACCTTTCTCCACATGCTCAGGAAAGTCTCCATCTTCAGGAACAGAAATTACACGTCTTCATCAAAACAATCTTAATTGTCCACAGCCTCCAGAGCCCAAGTCAGTCCACTTCAAATTCTATCTGGCACTGGAAATGAGTGGCCATTTTGAAATCATAGCATGAACTTCTGATACTAATTTCTTTAAAAAGCTTTAAGCAATTTAATTCTGGAAGAAGAGAGGCATGGGTCAAAGAGTCAGAAAGGGATGAGAAGGATATGTGAATTATTAAAAATTGCCCTTGAATGATTCCACAGTTGTTACTGCAGTGCCATTTTCAGGGTTCCCTGGAGTGTGACAGGCATTGTGGCCCCTGTTTCTGAGACATAATGCTGTCAAGCCCACTGCAGCTGGATCTCAGGATATATTGTCAACATATGGAAGTGTCTGGTCCTGCAAACACAACAGCTCTTGGTTAGTCCATTGGGAGCATTTCCCTCCATTTTGGTCTGTGGCAAGGGAAGCCTGGGTCACACTCTTCCACTCTGAGCATGAGGAGCTATATCTCCTTCTCTGTGTGCCTCAGTTTCCTCACTCTAAAATAGAAACATAATGACAAAACCCACCACAAAGGGTTGCTCTGAGGATTAAGGGTGGCTCTTAGTAAGCACTATAACAATGTGAGCAATTACTTCCATTATTATCTGCCCTCAATTATTAACATCACTGCTGTGACTGTCATGAACAAAGCTTTCAGTCCTAAGCTTGTGAGAAGCTTAAAGAAAACTCCAGAAAAGAAATGTCTTAGTCTTTCCCTCTTTCTCTCCCTCCACCCCTCCAGCCTTTTCTCCCTCTTTCTCCCTCTTTCACCCCTATTTTTCTCCTTCTTTTTAATAGATTTAAGTGAAATGACTTCCCATTTCTTCAGTGCTTTGCTTCCTTAAAGACTTCAATCTACACACATGAATTTCCCTGTCTACCTTTTCACTATCAACATCCTGGACAAGGTTTAATCCCTTGAAGGTGCCAGGGCAACACTGCTCTTGCAAGTCATGTGGGAATTCAGTGACATGGCAAGGCCAAAGGAAGAAAGCTAAGGTATGAGAAACTGGCTTATGGCCCTGAGGCTCTTGGTCAGAACCCTCTCTCTCACCATGGATGATTTATACTGATACACCGAAAGGGTTCGTAGTTGGCAAAGGAAATAACAGCACACCCATATAATAGGATACCAGGTAGCCATTGAAAACCATGCTGCAAAATTAAATTGTTTGACAAACTAGTTAATACATATTAACATTTAAAGAGTCTATCCAGGCTAGGTAAGTATGATACATACAAATATGAAAGTAGAAAAATCCTGGCTTCATCAAAACAGGAACGTGGATGGGTAATGGAATTGTGACTGCATTTATGCACTTGCTAAACTTTCTGTATTAAGAACTCTGAAATTATTTAAAAAATAAAACAGCAATGCAGCATCTTCTTCCCCCATACTGAAGCACATAAATGTGGTCAGTGACATGCCACCAAATAGGGGACACAGGCCAGCCTAATCTGCCTCCCTGAGATCAGCAATAAGCTGAAGAAAGCAGAATCCAATCAGGTGAGATAAAGTTTAACATGCCAAACTACAGGTAAGGTCCCAAAGTGTCCCCACCCACCCGCCTGGGGTAAATCAGTTGTTTGTAGCTCACAAACGTGTATCATCATTGGAAAGTGTCACATTCTCCCAAGACAGCTCCCATGGCTGGCTCCAGGCCACCAAAGGTTGGATTTCTAAAGCTATTTTAAATTCTAAGAAGTGATGGGGTGGTCTTCAAGAAAAGGAATTTGAATCTGGTTCGTCTGTGTGAAGAAGGACCAGTGGTCACTAGCAAATTGGAGAACAGAAGCCCTGTTTGGGCCAGACTCCTTGAGAACTGAAGCAGGCAGGCACACACCAAAAGGCATGTATTAGAAAAGTGGGTCATGAAGACATTTTAACAAATCAAAAACAAAGAAAAGGCCTCCGGGTGTCAGTCATCCTCCTTGAAGGCCTTGGCTTTAAAAGGGATGCAGGCTGGTTAAGAGCATCCAGTCAGGCAGTCCAGGGCTTGATTCCTTGGGATTTCCATTTACCAGCAATGTGGACTTCTGCTAAACTTGCCTATTATATAAAATGGGACAAAAATGTAACTATCAGCAAGGTTCCGGGAAGATGGCAGCATGAGCAGGGCGGCGGAAATCTCCTCCCAAAACCATATATATTTATGAAAATACAACAAATACAACTATTCCTAAAAGAGAGACCAGAAGATATAGGACGACACCCAGCCTGCCGCTACACCTGAGAAGACTCGGCACCTCACGAAACGGGTAAGATACGGAGCCTCAACCCAGCGGGACCCGAGCACTCCCCCACCCCAGCGCACTGGCAGGAGGAGAGGATTCAGAGCGGGGAGGAAGTGGAAGCACAGGCCCGCCAAATAACGAGTCCTGGTGATCTGCACTGGGAGCACTGACACACTTCACACGGTGTATCAGAGATTGGATAGGCAGAGGTGCAGGATCCAAGACGGTAGGTCCACTCAGCTGGCTCCCCAGGACAAAAGAAAAGCGCGTGCTATTTTAGGGGTCTTAAAGAGACAGGGGCCAACGGAGGAGCAGGAGGGTCCCAGTGCACTCAGCCAAGCAGGCTGGGAGTTCTGGGGAATTTCGGACCCCTTGGACTGTGGCTGAGAAAAGCAGTCGCACCGAGACTTCCCATAGAAATCAGCAGCCTCCCATTCATTCCCTCCCCAGCCAGAGTCACAAAGGGCACAGCGGAGTGGCATGGCCCAGCGGAGAGGCTGCGGCTGTGGAATAGTAGAGCAGCAGCACGACCTACAGCATCCTCACAGAAACTACACCCGGCGGGCGTTTTTTTTTTTTTTCTTTTTTCCTCATTTTTCCCTTTCTTCTTTTTTTCTTTTCCTGACCACTTCTATCACCATGAAAAGACAGAGTAATATGGTACAAACAAAGCTCACTTAGACAACCCCAGAGAGGGAGCCTGATGGGATGGACATGAACAATCCTCCTGAAAAAGAATTCACAATAAAAGTCATAACCATACTGATGGATCTAAAGAGAAATATGCAAGAGCTAAGGGACGGATCGACGGGCTTAGCAGCAGACTGAAAGAGATGTAAGAGAATGTTAATGGAATAGAAATCAGAGAACAGGAATACAGAGAAGCTGAGGCAGAGAGAGATAAAAGGATCTCTAGGAATGAAAGAATTTTAAGAGAACTGTGTGACCAATCCAAACGGAACAATATTCGAATTATACGAGTACCAGAGGAAAAGAGAGAGAAAAAGAGATAGAAAGTGTCTTTGAAGAAATAATTCCTGAAAACTTCCCAATGCTGGGGAAGGAAATAGTCTCTCAAACCATGGAAGCCTACAGATCTCCCAACACAAGGGACCCAAGGAAGACAACACCAAGACACATAATAATTAAAATGGCAAAGATCAAAGATAAGGACAAAGTATTAAAGGCAGCTAGGGAGAGAAAAAAGATCACCTACAAAGGAAAATTCATCAGACCATCACCAGACTTCTCAACAGAAATCCTACAGGCCAGAAGAGAATGGCACGATATATTTAACGTAATGAAACAGAAAGGCCTCAAACCAAGAATATTGTATTAAGCACGATTATCATTTAAATTTGAGGGAGGGATTAAACAATTTCCAGAGAAGCGAAAGCTGAGAGAATTTGCCTCCCATAAACCACCTCTACAGGACACCTTAAAGGAACTGCTCTACACGGAAGCACTCCTAAGGCTAAAAAGATGTCACCAGAGAAAATAAAATCATACCAAAGAAAGCAGATCTTCCAAATACTAACTAAAGACAAAGAATAAAACACCTACTGTATCAAGAATGGAGGAGGAAGAATAAGAAGGGAGAGAAATAAAGAATCATCAGACTGTGTTTACAATAACTTAACAAGAAAGTTAAGTTAGACTGTTAGATAGTAGAGAAGCTACCCTTGAACCTTTGGTAACCACGAATCTAAAGCCAGCAATGGCAATAAGTACATATCTATTGATAATCACCCTAAATGTAAATGACTGAATGCACCAATCAAAAAACACAGAGTTACTGAATGGATAAAAAAGAAAAATGCATCTATATGCTGCTTACAGGAGACTCACTTCAAACCCAAAGATATACACAGATAAAAGGTGAAGGGATGGAAAAAGATATTTCATGCAAACAACAAGGAGAAAAAAGCAGGTGTTGCAGTACTTGTATAAGACAAAATAGACTTCAAAATGAAGAAATTAGCAAAAGATAAAGAGGACATTACATAATGATAAAGGGGCCAGTCCAACAAGAGGATATAACCATTTTAAATATATATGTACCCAACACAGGAGCACCATCATATGTGAAACAAATACTAACAGAATTACAGGAGGAAATAGAAAGCAATGCAGTCATTTTAGGGGACTTCAACACACCACTCACTCCAAAGGACAGATCAACCAGACAGAAAATAAGTAAAGACACAGAGGCACTGAACAACACACTAGAACAGATGGACCTAACAGACATCTACAGAACTCTACACCCAAAAGCAGCAGGGTACACATTCTTCTCAAGAGCACATGGAACATTTTCCAGAATAGACCACATACTAGGCCACAAAAAGAACCTCAGTAAATTCAAAAATATTGAAATTCTACCAACCAACTGCTCAGATCACAAAGGTATAAAACTAGAAATAAATTTTAGAAAGAAAACAAAAAGGCTCACAAATACATGGAGACTTAACATTCTCCTAAATAATCAATAGGTCAATGACCAAATCAAAACAGAAATCAAAGATTATATGGAGACTAATGACAACAACACAAAGCCACAATTTCTGGGGGACACAGCAAAGGCAGTTCTAAGAGGAAAGTATATTGCAATCCAGGCCTATTTAAAGAAAGAAGAACAATCCCAAATGAATAGTCTAAAGACACAATTACTGAAATTGGAAAAAGAAGAAAACTGAGGCCCAAAGTCACCAGAAGGAAGGACATACTAAAGATCAGAGAAGAAATAAATAAAATTGAAAAGAATAAAACAATAGAAAAAATCAATGAAACCAAGAGCTGGTTCTTTGAAAAAATAAACAAAACAGATAAACCCCTAGCCAGACTCATTAAGAGAAAAAGAGAATCTACACACATAAACTGAATCAGAAATCAGCATGGAAAAATAACAATGGACCCCACAGAAATACAAAGAATTATAAGAGAATATTATGAGAATCTATATGCTAACAAGCTGGAAAACCTATAAGAAATGGACAACTTCGTAGAAAAATACAACCTTCCAAGACTGACCAAGCAAAAAACAGAAAAACTAAACAGACCAATGACAAGCAACGAAATTGAATCGGTAATCAAAAACTACCCAAGAACAAAACTGCGGGCCAGATGGATTCACCTCTGAATTTTACCAGATATATAGAGAAGAAATAACACCCATTCTCCTTAAAGTTTTCCAAAAAATATAAGAGGAGGGAATACTTCCAAACTCATTCTATGAAATCAGCATCACTCTAATACCAAAACCTGGTAAAGACTTCATCAAAAAAGAAAATTATAGACCAATATCCCTGATGAATGTAGATGCAAAAATACTCAACAAAATATTAGCAAACCGAATTCAAAAATACATCAAGAGGATCATACACCATGATCAAGTGGGATTCATCCCAGGGATGCAAGGATGGTACAACATTCGAAAATCCATCAACATCATCCACCACATCAACAAAAAGAAGAACAAAAACCACATGATCATCTCCATAGATGCTGAAAAAGCATATGACAAAATTCAACATCCATTCATGATTAAAACTCTCAACAAAATGGGTAGAGAGGGCAAGTACCTCAACATCATAAAGGCCATATATGACAAACCCACAGCTAACATCATACTTAACAGCAAGAAGCTGAAATCTTTTCATCTAAGATCGGAAACCAGACAGGGATGCCCACTCTCTTCACTGTTATTCAACATAGTACTGGTGGTCCTAGCCACAGCAATCAGACAAAACAAAGAAATACAAGGCATCCAGATTGGTAAAGAAGTCATTTGCAGATGACATGATATTGTACATAAAAAACCCTAAATACTCCACTCCAAAACTACGAGAACTAATATCTGAATTCAGCAAAGTTGCAGGATACAAAATTAACACAGGGAAATCTGTTGCTTTCCTATACACTAACGATGAACTAACAGAAAGGGAAATCAGGAAAACAATTCCATTCACAATTGCATCAAAAAGAATAAAATACCTAGGAATAAACGTAACAAAAGAAGTGAAAGACCTACACCCTTAAAACTACAAGACACTCCTAAGAGAAATTAAAGAGGACACTAACAAATGGAAATGCATCCCATGCTCTTGGCTAGGAAGAATAAATATTGTCAAAATGGCTGTACTACCTAAAGCAATCTACAGATTCAATGCAATCCCTATCAAAATACCAACAGCTTTCTTCAATGAACTGGAACAAATAATTCTAAACTTCATATGGAACCACAAAAGACCTAGAATAGCCAAAGCAATCCTGAGAAGGAGGAATAAAACAGGGGGAATTATACTCCCTGACTTCAAGCTCTACTACAAAGCCACAGTAATCAAGACAATTTGGTATTGGCACAAAAACAGACCCATAGACCAGTGGAGCAGAATACAAAATCCAAACATCAACCCAAACATATACAGTCAATTAATATATGATAAAGGAGCCTTGGATATACAATGGGGAGATGACAGCCTCTTCAGCATCTGGTGTTGGAAAAACTGGACAGCTACATGTAAGAGAATGAAACTGGACTACTGTCTAGCCCCATACACAAAGGTAAACTCAAGGTGGATCAAAGACCTGAATGTAAGTCATGAAACCATAAAACTCTTAGAAAAAAACATAGGCAAAAATCTCTTGGACATAAACATGAGCGACTTCTTCATGAACATATCTCTCCGGGCAAGGGAAACAAAAGCAAAAATGAACAAGTGGGACTATATCAAGCTGAAAAGCTTCTGTACAGCAAAAGACACCATCAGTAGAACAAAAAGACATCCTACAGTATGGGAGAATATATTCATAAATGACGTATCCGATAAGGGTTGACATCCAAAATATATAAAGAACTCACACACCTCAACAAACAAAAGCAAATAATCCAATTAAGAAATGGGCAGAGAACATGAATAGACATTTCTCTAAAGAAGAAATTCAGATGGCCAATAGGCACATGAAAAGATGCTCCACATCACTAATCATCAGAGAAATGCAAATTAAAACCACAATGAGATATCACCTCACACCAGTGAGAATGGCCAACATCCAAAACACAAACAACAACAAATGTTGCGAGGATGTGGAGAAAAGGGAACCCTCCTACACTGCTGGTGGGAATGAAATTAGTTCAACCATTGTGGAAAGCAGTATGGAGGTTCCTCAAAAAACTCAAAATAGAAATACCATTTGACCCAGGAATTCCACTCCTAGGAATTTACCCTAAGAATGCAGCAGCCCAGTTTGAAAAAGACATATGCACCCCTATGTTTATCACAGCACTATTTAAAATAGCCAAGAAATGGAAGCAACCTAAGTGTCCATCAGTAGATGAATGGATAAAGAAGAGGTGGTACGTATACACAATGGAATATTATTCAGCCATAAGAAGAAAACAAATCCTACCATTTGCAACAACATGGATAGAGCTAGAGGGTATTACGCTCAGTGAAATGCAGAAAAAGACAAGTATCAAATGATTTCACTCATACGTGGAGTATAAGAACAAAGAAAAAAACTGAAGGAACAAAATAGCAGCAGACTCAGAGAACCCAAGAATGGACTAATAGTTACCACAGGGAAAGGAACTGAAGAGGATGGGTGGGAAGGGAGGGACAAGGGGGAAAAAGGGGCATTACGATTAGCAGATGTAATGTTGGGGGGGCATGGGGAGGGCTGTACAACTCAGAGAAGACAGTAGTGATTCTATAGCATCTCACTATGCTGATGGACAGTGACTGTAATGGTTGGTGGGGGGGACCTGATGAAGGGGGTAGTTTAATAACCATAATATTGCACATGTAAGTGTAGATTAATGATACCAAAATAAAATATTTCAAAAATGCTAACTATCTCATTAAGATTATTGAGAATGTAAAATACAGCATTCTAAATAAAAGTGTTTAGTAACATCTTGTTGCTACTACTATAAACTTGTAATTACTGTAAGAAAAGCATTGAATTAAGCATCAAATTAGGCATTGTATGGAACATATGAAAAAATTTAAGATATGGGTTTTACCTTACAAGCGTATCATAATCCAGCTGGATTCCCTCTTCTCTCCTCTCCTCTCCTTTCTCTTCCCCCTCTCTCTCTGTATATATACATATACTTATACACACACACACATACAATATGATTACATTATATACACACATACACAGGTGTTTGTGTGTGTGTTGAAAAATGATAAATAAATTTTCAAAACAATGGAAAAGCAGACAGGAAAAAGCCCTGGGGGAAAAGTAATGGTTAAATTCTTCTCCAAAAAGCTGAATAAAATAAACCAACAATAGGGTTAACGAAACAAACAAAAAATTAGGATAAGGAAATAGTGAGACAATTTTTCTAGCCATGCTTGAACAATGTCTCTACTAGCTTCTCAGATCCCAGCTTTGTTCATTTCCACATCAAGCAGTCCAATGACTGAACACGAAAAAACTTACCAAATATGGTTTCCCACCTTCCATGCGTGTGCCGTAAGGAAATATTTGAACACTGCCCAGGAAAATAAAGAAGAAAACCAAAATAAATCTATGTACATTTGGGGAATCAAAAGGAAGACCTGGATAGAACTCTCAGTAATCAAGAGATGAATAAAAGCTTTTAAGTGAGAGAGAGGAGGCATGCAAAAATGATTTACAAAGACAGCAAGAAAAAGAAAGAAAAAGAGCATATAAATAAGAATAAAGACAACAGTCTTGGGAAAACTCACCTCCAGGAAAGAAAAGAAATATTTTAGCAATGGTGCTTCATACTCTTAAGGAAATTAAAGGAACATATACTCCGTAAACTTGGATGAAAGAGGAAATAGTAGAACAGTTTTCAATGGGAAGGGAGATGGAATTAAAACAGGGTAGCAGCAACAAAAAGCTGAATGAGCATTGCAGGAGAAAAAGATGGTACTGGCTTAAAATATCATACACAATAAAACAAAATGGAAAAAGGCAAAGCATTTAGGAGAAGATGGTCTACAAGCTCCCCCAGTAGGAATAACAGGATAGTAGCTCTTTGGCCCTGAAGAGAAAAAGAACAGAGTAGCCAGTACACATACAATATTAAAAGACATAATGGAAAAGAATGTTCCTGAACTGAAACAGCATTTGTAGATTTAAAAGGATCATCATACACTACTTAATATTTATAAAAATTGAAGAGTAGACCTTCATTCTTGAATAAACTATTGAATCTCAAAACTAGCCCCAGACTTCTTCAAACAAATGTAGATGCCAGAAAACAATGGAGCCAGTCTATTAAATTCTGGAAAAATAAAGGGACCTGTGATCCAAGAACTTTCCCCAACTTAGTTTTCATCTTCCTGTGACAATGATAGAAAGAACTTCTCAAATATAAAGGAATTCATGAAACACAATTAATATATATCCTTCCTAAAATATCATAATGATGTAACCCTGCTAATTGAAATGAAAATCAAAATAAATAAACCACAATGAACAAATTTCCATAAGAACAGACAGGAAAGACCTTAAACTATTTAAATCAAAAAATTTAGTCTAGATAGCTATTTTGATTATGGTTATGAGACTTAATATAAATATTTTAGTTATTGAAAAAGAAACATTTTACTATGGTTTTATATTATAATATTGCTAGTTTATTATAGCATTTTAGTTTTATTATAGTATTTATTATACTATTATAGTTTTATTGTAGTTCATTATAAGTATTTATTATTTTAATTATAATGAACTATAATGAAAACTCTTGAGTTTACCAATAAAAAACAGGAAGTGGAGAGGGATGGCTGGTAAATGTGAGTCATGGAAAGTGAACTAATTTCCCTATCATTCATGGGAGAAGTCAATAGTCATCAATAATTGCAGAAACTAAAATATGGCTTAAGTAGTTTAGTTAAAGACTCAAATCAATAACATGAAGAACAAAAAAAGTGACTATGTGTTCCAAATTACAAGGAGTAAAAAATTACTGAAAAGTAAATTTCAGCTAAATGTGGAAAAGAATACAATCAGCCAAAGAAGAAAATATATGGTGTTGTCTTGGGATTTTCCTGCATAAAGATGATTGGAGCAGAGAAGGAGGAAGAGCAAAGCCTTTACTTGCCACCATATCCAAAGATGTATTTTGTCTTACTTTTTTACTGAAGTATATGTAGCTTTTTAGTTGATATACAATCGTATATTGGTTTCAAATATACAACACAGTAGTTCAACATTACCATATTATTAAATCCTTGCCCCCTCTAGTGCAGTTACTGTTAACAAAGGAACATGTTAGAATCATTGGCTATATTCTCCATGCTGCACTACCACCCCCATGACCAATTTATATTATGATTGAGAATTTCTGTGTCCTTTTATTCCCCCCAACCCCTCCCCCATGGTAACCATCAGTCACTTTTCAATGTCTATGAATCTACTGCTGTTTTGTTCATTTTGTTCTGTTTTGTTTTTAGATTCCACAAATTAGTGAAATCATATAGTATTTGTCTTTATTCACCTGACTTATTTCACTTAACATAATACTCTCTAGGCCCATACATATTGTCACAAACAGGATTTCTTTCTTTTTTATGAATAATATTCTATTGTGTATATGTACCACATCTTCTTTATCCATTCATCTATTGATAGACAATTTTGTTGCTTCCATACATTGACTATTGTAAATAATTTGGTAATAAACATAGGATTGCATATATCTTTTTATGAATCAGAGATTCTAATTTCTTTGGATAAATTCCTAGAAGTGGAATTACTGGGTCATATGGTATTTCCACTTTTAGCTTTTTGAGGAACCTCTGTACTGCTTGCCACAGTGGATGCACCAATCTACATTCCCACCAACAGGGTAGGAGGGTGCCCTTTTCTCCACATCCCCACCAAAACTTGTTATGTGTCTTTTGGATAGTGGCCATCCTAACTAGTGTGAGGTGATATTTCATTGTGGTTTTTGTTTGCATTTCCCTGATGATTAGTGATATGAAGCATCTTGTCATGTGCCCATTGGCCATCTGTATTTCTTCTTTGGAACAATGTCTGCTCAAGGCCTCGGTCCATTTTTTAATCAGGTTATTTGTGTTTTGGGTGTTCAGGCATATGAGTTCTTTGTAAATTTTTTATGTTAACCCCTTATTGGATAATTCATTGATGTATATATTCTCCCATACTGTAGGTTGCCTTTTTGTTCTATTGATGGTGTACTTTGTTGTACAAAAGATTTTTAGTTTGATGTAGTCCCACTTGTTCATTTTTATTTTGTTTCCCTTGCTCAAGGAGATGTGTCCAGGAAAAAATTGCTCATGCTTATATTCAAGATATTTCTGCCTATTTTTCTTCTAAGAGTTTTATGGTTTTACATCTTACATTTAGGTCTTTAATCCATTTTGGTTTTCTTTTGTGTGTGGAGTTACACAGTAATCTATTTCATACTGTTGCATGTAGCTGTCCAGTTTTCCCAACACCAGTTATTGAAAAGGCTATCTTCTCTCCATTGCATATTCATGGCTTCTTTACCATATATTAATTGACCATATATGCATGGGTTTATATCTGGGCTCTCTATTCTGTTCCATTGATCTATGGGTCTGTTCTTGTGCCAGTACCATAGTGCTTTGAGTACCATAGCTTTGTAGTATAGTTTGAAGTCAGGGAGTGTAATTTCCACAACTTCATTCTTCTTTCTCAGGATTGCTTTGGCTATTAGCAGTTTTTTGTGGTTCCATATGAATTTTAAGATTATTTGCTCTAGTTCATTGAAAAGTGCCATTGGTTTTTTAATAGAGAGTGCATTGAATTTGTAAATTGCTTTGGGCAAGATGGCCATTTTGACAATATTAATTCTTCCTATCCATGAGCATGGGATAGATTTTGAATTATTTGTGTCTAATTTCTCTCATCAGTTTCTCATAGTTTTCAGAGTACAGGTCTTTTACCTTCTTGGTTAGGTTTATTCCAAGGTATTTTATTTTTCTGATGCAATTATAAATGGAATTTTCTTCTGATCTCTCTTTCTGCTAGTTTGTTTTTAGTATGTAGGAATGCAACAGATATTGATTTTATATCCTTCAACTTTGTTGAATCCAGTTATTCGTTCTAATAGTTTTTTGGTAGTGTCTTTAGGGTTTTCTACATAAAATATCATGTCACCTGCAAATAGTGACAGTTTTACTTCTCCCTTACCAATGTGGATGTCTTTTATCTCTTTGTCTGATTGCCATGGCTAGAACCTCCAGTACTAGTTGAATAAAAGTGGTGAGAGTGGATATCCTTGTCTTGTTACTGATATTAGAGGAAAAGCTTTCAGCCTTTTGCCATTGAGTATGATATCAGCTATGGGTCTGTCATATGTGGCCTTTATTATATTGCGATATGTAGCATCTATATCCATATATATGGATGTTGAATTTTGTCAAATGTTTTTTTCAGCATCTATTGATACGATCATGTGGTTTTTATCCTTCTTATTGTTCATGAAGTGTATCATATTGATTGATTTACAAATATTGTTCCATCCTTGCATCCCTGGAATAAATCCTACTTGGTTGTGATGGGTGATCCTTTTGATATATTTTAGAATTTGGTTTGCTAATATTTTCTTGAGGATTTTTGCATCTATGTTCATCAGGGATATTGGTCTGTAATTTTATTTTTTTTGAAGTGTCCTTACCTGCTTTTGGAATTAGAGTGATGGTGGCCTCATAGAATGAGTTTGGAAGTATTCCCTCCTCTTCTACTTTTTTGGAATAGTTTAAGAAGAATGGTTGTTAGCTCTTCTTTAAATGTTTGGTAGAATTCAGTTGTGAAGCAATCCGTACTGGAATTTTCTCTGTTGGGAGAATTTTGATTACCAATTCAACTTAATTACTGGCAATTGATCTGTTCATATTTTCTCTTTCTTCCTGCGTCAGTGTTTGAAGATTGTACTTTTCTAGGAATTTGTCCATTTCTTCTGGGTCGTCCAATTTATTTGGCATGTAATTTTTCAAAGACTGCTTTAGTAATTCTCTGTATTTCTGTGGTATCTGTTTTGACCATTCCTTTTTCATTTCTAATTTTTTTTATTTGTATATTTTCTTTTTCTTGATAAATTTGTCTAGGGTTTTATCCATTTTGTTTATCTTTTGAAAGAATCAGCTCTTGGTTTCATTGATTTTTTTCCCACTGTTTTATTCTTCTCGATTTTATTTCTGAACTGATTTTTATTATGTCCTTCCTTCTACTAATTTTGGGTTTCATTTGTTCTTTTTCTAGTTTCTTTAGTGAGTTTAATAAAGACTATTTGGGACTGTTTTGTTTGTTGAGGTAGGACTCTATTGCTATGTACTTCCCTCTTAGAACTACTTTGCAGCATCTCACAAATTTTGCACAGTTGTATTTTTTCATTTGTTTACATGTATTGCTTGATTTATTTTGATTTTCTAATTGATCCATTGATTATTTAGAAGCATGTTGTTTAGCCTCCAAGAGCTTTTTGTTTTGTTTTGTTTTCTTAATGTAATTTTTTTCTAGTTCCATACCATTGTGGTCTAAGAAGTTTCCTGATACAATTTCAGTCTTTTTGAACTTACTGAGGATCTTTTTGTGGTGTAGAATGTGATCTATTCTGGAGAATGCTCCATGTACATTTGAGAAAAATGTGTATCCTGATACTTTTGGGTGGAATGTTCTACAGATATCTGTTACACCTATCTGATCTAATGTGTTGCTCAGTGCCTCTGTTTCATTATTTATTTTCTGTCTGGTTGATCTTTCCATTGATGTAACTGGTGTGTTAAAGTCCCCTAATATCAATTAATTGAAGTCTATTTCCCCCTTTAATAATGTTAATATTTGTTTTACATATTTACGTGTTCCTATGTTGGGTACATAAATTTTGTAATTGTTATATCTTCTTGTTGGACTGAACCCCTTATCATTATGTAATGTCCTTGGTCTCTTGTTATTTTCTTTGTTTTGAAGTCCATTTTATCTAATATAAGTACTGCTACTCCTGCTTCTTCTCCCTATTATTTGCATGAAATATATTTTTCCATCCATTCACTTTCAGGCTATGTATGTTTTTAGGTCTGAAATGTGTCTCTTATAGGCAGCATATAGATGGGTCTTGTTTCTTTATCTATTCTACCACCCTATGTATTTTGATTACTGCATTCAGTCCATTTATACTTAATTATTGGTAAGTATGTACTTTTTGCCATTGTACTGTTTTCTGGTTGTTTTCATAGTTCCTTTCTGTTCCTTTCTTCCTGTCTTATACTATTCTCTTGTTATTTGATGGTTTTCTTTAGTGTTGTGATTGAATTTGTGTGTGTGTGTGTATGTATCTATTATAGGCTTTAGGTTTGTGGTTACCATAAGGTTCGTGGATAGTTTCTGAACCTTACAACTGTCTATATTAAGTTGATGATTGCTCTATTTAAAACACAGTCTCAAAGAACTTCTTTTTTATTCTTCTTCCTCCTCCCCATTTTATGTATTAAATGTCATAATCTGCATTTTTCTTGTATCCCTTGCCTGATTTTGTGTATAGTTGGTTTTACTACTTTCATTTTGTTTTATTTCATACTTGCTTGGTAAGTAATTGGTCTACTACCATTACTGGGGTTTATTTTCACAGGTGAAAACTATTTAGGCTTAAGAACATTTCCATCTACAGAAATCTCTTTTAACATACCCTGTTATGCCTGTGTAGTGATGGTGAATTACTTCAGCCTTCATTTATCTGGGAAACTTTTAATCTTTCATTTTTAAATGATAATCTTGCTAAGTAGAGGATTCTTGGTTGAAGGTCCATCTGTTTCAATACATTAAATATTTCATGCCCCTCCCTTCTGGCCTGTAAAATTTCTGCTTAGATATCTGCTGATAGCCTGATGGGGTTTCTCTTGAAATAATTTTTTTCTCTCTCGGGCTGCTTTCAGTACCTGCTCATTATCATTAATCTTTATCACTTTAGTTATTATATGTCTTGGTATTGTCTTCCTGGGGTTCTTCTTTTAGGGGCTCTCTACACTTCCAGGACCTGGGTGTCTATTTCCTACCCCAGAGTGGGGAAGTTTTCATAAAGTATTTCTTCAAAAAGACTTACCCTTTTGTCTCTCTCTTCTCCTTCTGGCACCCCTATTATCAAATATTGTTTTGTTTGGGGTTGTCATATGCCCTCTTAGCATCTTCTCATTTCTAGAGATTCTTTTTTCTCTCTGTTGCTCAGCTTCATTGTTTTCCTATTCTCTAATTTTCACCTTACTGCTTGTCTCCTCTACTTGCAGCAATCTATTATTCATTCCTTTAAGTTCCTGTATTTTCAGCTCTGAGTGGCTCTTTTTCAACTCTTCTCTTTGTTGAAGACCTCCCTGAGATCTTCAGTATTTTTCTGCAGAATGGTGAGCATATTTATGACTTTTACTTTGAAATCTTTATCAAGAAGATTGGTGATCTCCATTTCATTTAGCACTCTTTACGGTTTGGAACATATTCCTCTGTCCCATCACTTTGTTAGGGTTTCTGTGTTTCTTCTTTTGTATTAGATAGATCCTCTATGTTTCCCAGTCTAGAGAGCAATGGCTTTATGAATAAGGAGTGCTGTGGTGCTTAGAAGCTCAAGACTCTTTACTCTCCAGTGCCTGATTCTCCTTTGCAGTGGAGCCCCAGTTACTGTTGGTGGGCTATGGGCAGGGCCCTCTTTCTGTCTGTCATCCTCCAGTAGACTATCTCAGCCCACTGCAGGTGGCAGCTCACCTTAGCCACACTTTGTGAGCCCAGGAGTGGTGCTTCTGCTGAGATAATTGTGAGCAGAGCCACCCTCTTTCTGCCCTGTAATGATAGCAGTTCTGCTGGGCTAATGGGGTGGGTTGGGTAGTCACACATCACTAGAGATGGGTCACCCACAAGGAGGAAGGAGCTCTGGGAGATGACTCCCTTAGACTCCTCCCTAGTTGGGCTGAGAGAGGGCCAAAAAAGCTGGAAAAGCCTCTCTTTGCCTGTTGCCTTACAGGCACCTGCCAGGCAGCAAAGTCTGATGCTGCTGGGCTGAGCATGCTGTGTAGGTTTGTGGGTATGCAGAGAAGCACCTGGAGCTCAACTGCTAGAAAGGGCATGGAGCATTTGGTGCTCTTGCAAGCGCCCAACCAACTGGGCTGATGAAGGGCTGGGGAAGTGTCATTCACCTGTCCTTTCTCCTGCACAGAGAGCTTCATCCAACCCTCACCCTTCTGGCACCCTTTCCACTGCTGGTAAATCTTTCAAACTGCCACCTCTGTGTTGGGTCTCAGTGGGACTGGTGGAGCCTGACTACCCTCCACAAGTGACAGGAGTCTCAGCCTCCTAGAATGCTCTGACTCTCCCTGGTGTCCAGCCCCACTAATTACCAGAACCCAAGGCAATGTGGACTCATGTTCCCAGAGAAGATCTCCAGTGCCAGGTGTGCAGATTTTCTGAGTATCTATCCATTTTCTGGGATGGAGCAGGGCTGGGGTCCCAAGCAATCATGGCTTTTCCACTTTTCCCTTCTCTGCATGTCTTCTCTTTTTCACCAGGCATAGAGGTCTGTTTGGCTGTCTCCAGGTAGTTTCCAGGGTTAGTTGTATTTGCTGTAGTTGTTTCCTTTCTGTGTGTGTGGGAGGAGGTTTCTGCCTTGCCTTCCTGCTACTCTGCCTCTATTTTCCCCTCTACCCCTTATTTTCTTTTTTTATGTAGCTGCTTAAAGAAAAATCTGAACCAAAATGTGTTTCCATAGCACATATGCTAAATTCTGGACTCTTTATACCTTTTTCAAACTACTGTCAATTAGTAAAAAATTAAATTTTTATACTCAATTTATTTAAACAAAAAACTAAGCTCACTTATTTCTCCCATTTCTTGATATCAAATCAAGAAAAAGCGATTTAAGTATATTATTTAGTAATATAAAGGTAAATATAAGAAAAAATACTGCAAAGGACTAAAAAGGGTTATATCTGGTAAGTGAAAACAAAGTGGAAATATGTGCAGAGAGACATTTTCAAAGGAAATGAGACTTTTCAAAATGAAAAAGAGAGGGGGAAAAATGGTTTGAAATTTTTTTGTCAGCTGAACAAAAAAACAAGGGGACTAGGCCTGCAAGGCATGAATACATACTAGACCACCTTTATAATGAAAACAGGGTAGGATCTGTGCACAAATACACAAATAGACCAGGAGAAGTCCAAAAATCAACCCGACTATTAGTAAAAACTTAACGTAAGACAGAGGTGGCTTCTTAAATTTTTAAAACAATGACGGACCTTTATTTGTTTATTATTTAAAATTCAAATATAGTTGACAACAATATTATATTAGTTTCTGGTGTACAACATAGTGATTCAACATTTATATATGAAGTGCTCACCATGATAAGCAGAGTCACCATCTGTCATCACACAGTTGTTACACTATTATGGACTATTTATTTCCCTATGCTGTACTTTTCATGGTACTGGGAAAACTGTACAATCACTTAGAAAAATATCCATAGCTCACACCATACAGAAGAATAAACTCCAAGTTTAAATAGATCAAGGATCTAAATGCAGAAAGAAGGACAAGGAAGACAAGTAGAGGAAGGAGAAAGTCTCAGAGAAAAACATGAATGAATTCCCCTTTAACATTAATGTAAAGAAAGTCAGCTAGACTCAGAATTCATAGGCAATGAAAGAAAAAACTGATAAATGTGATTGTATACATTTTTAAAATGTATGTGTAGAGAAAGAATAACACCAAAAACAAAGTCAAAAAACAAATTCAAAAGACAATTGATCCACTGGAAGAAAATATTTGGAAAAGATATCACAAAAAAAGGGAGATTAATATCCCTAATCCTAAAAACAAAAAAAAAACTTCAAAATTGGGCAGCAAAAGACCAAAATCCTAATGGAAAAGTGAGAAAAAGACATCAACAGACAATTCACAAAAAAGATATAAAAATGGTGCTTAAATACATTAAAAAATGTTAAAATTCACTCCTAATTAGTGAAATGCAAATTAAACTGAGATACCATTTCTCACCTATTACATTGACAAAAATTGGATGAATAGAACACATCTGTTGGTAAAGCTGTGAGTAAATAGGCATGCTCAGATATTGCTGGTGAAAATGCAAACTGGCACAAACTTCTAGAGGAGAACCTGACAATTTTTCACAAAACTACACATGAATTTACCTTTGGACTCAGCTGCACCACTTCTAGAGGTTTACCCTGAAATTAGGCTTCTGACAATACAAAACCCATACTCAACAGATTATTTATCACAGCATTACTTTCAATTTACTAAATACTGGAAATAGCTTAAATAACCATACATTGGAGAGTGGGTAAATATACTTGATGCCTTCACATATTAGAGTACTATGCAACTTGTGAAATAGAGTTCTATGAATTGATATGAAGTGATATTCAGAAAATATTATAAATTGAATTAAAAAAGTAAAATACCAAGAAATATCTATAGTATACTACCTTACTACCTTTCCAATAAGAAAGATATAAAACAACATGTAAATGTATGCATGCATCTCTTGGGAAAAAAATACAGGGAGAATGGACAGAAACTAATAAGATTAGTGTCTACAGAAAGTGAGTGGGAATAAGGTAGAAAAAATGGGGAACTGGGAATGGGTAGTGGGCATGAAGAGTGACACTGCACTATATCTTGAAACCATGTTTATGTTTCACATACCTAATAATTAAGTAAACCAGCAGGTAGGAGAACCCAGCAACAAATGAACCTAAATATACCACAAATGACTAACAGTCATATAACCTCAATGAAGGAGGTGGGTAAGGAAAGAGCTAACCTAAGTAACTTTGAAAAACAGTATTTTGACCATATACTCTAAGGCATAAACCTTTAGGCAAATAGCACTGTACAAAAGAAATTGTATTTTAATTGGTAAATTGTTCACAGGGGACTGGGTTGGCAATTGCAAAACAATCATTATGTGTATTCTAGGGTTGAGCAAATTAGTAAATATATTGTGGGCAATCAAAATCTCAGTTTTCACTACCAGAGAAAGGAGTTACAAATAAAGAGGGTTGGGAAGAATAAAGCCTCTGGAATAGATTGAGTCACAGGGTCCATTTGAGGTCATGGCTTTTTATATATGTATATGGATAGAAACACAGATATGCATATGTTGTACTTTCTACTAATGCTGCCTGAAAGGTCCTAGAAATGATGGCACCTAGTGGCCATGAGCACACTCAGAATCCAGATTTTATTTTCTAAATACCATTTTTCGTAAACGGAACGAGAGCTCCTTGGGAAATTGGTTGATACTAGGGCTGGGGCAAGCAAACAACAAAATAAACTTTGGAACATTTTGCAGTGCCAGAAAGTAAGGGAGTGCTCAAATAATGACGAGGAGAGTATGTTGAAAGTACAGAAAAGCCAACTCAAAGGAATCTTCTAATGCTCAAATCTGGGACAATTTGGAAACCTAAATAAATTGTGATCGTAACATATTATAACTCAGAGAATAAAAATAAATATCTATGAGTCTGCAGTCATATAAATAAGCAGATGAACAAGTAAATGAATGAAAGAGATGAGGCAGCTCTTCCTTAAAATAAAATTCCAATTAATTAATTAATTGATAATAAATTATTAATTAGAATTCATGTTAATATATACAATTCCAAGTAAATAAAATAATGATTGAAAAATAAAATCTCCATTACACAAAACAACACAGTAATAATGTAATAAACAAGAATGAATAAAGGATGCCAAAATTAGTGGATGAAAGTATGATGAGAAAGACAGTCTGTGCATAGTCCACAGTTATTCCCCCCAAAATTATGTATTAATTACAAGGGGAAAAGTGGTAACTCAATGGTGGAGAAAACTAGCAAAAATTATGCTAACCAAGTGATCATAGTAATAAGTCATTACCAGTAATAAGATATATTAATATCATGTACCCCCTGATATTATCCACTGAGAAGGGTACATGACTTCTGTGATATCCTTGCCCAAAATACATAACCTCAATTGTCATGAGGAAACATCAGAAAAATACAAATAGAAAGAAATGCTAGAAAATAACAGGTCTGTCCTTTTTAAAAACCTCAAGGTCGTGAAAGACAGAACAACTGAGAAATAGATTATGGAAAAGACATGACAACTAAATGCAGTGATGCACCCTAGGCCAGAAAAGGGGCATTTGTGGGGAAACGGGTGAAATAAAAGTAAGGTCTATAGCTTAGTTGTAGACGATGTGCACAGTAAATATTGTAACAATGTTAGTTTCCTAATGCTAAGGATTGTACAATGGTCATGTAACTTGACAACATTAGGGAGGTAGAGAGTTAGCAATTTAACACATAGATTAGCATCATAAAATAAAGATAAATATAGGAAAGTGGAACGCTAATAAGTAAAAGTGGTAAGTGTATTGTTGCCTGGGTCGTACATCAACAAACAGCAAAAGTTTGCTTGACTCATTTCTCAAAAATTTTCCAAGTTCACAAAAGTATCTCCTCTATTTTAACTTAATGACTAAGAAAACTTACAACATTTTCACATAAAGGTAGAAGACGAGCCAAGCAGCCACCTCTCCTGGCTTGCATCTTTAGCATGAAAGTACTCTTTTTGCACACTTCTGCCTTGCCACTACCTACCTCTGGGTTCTTGAGGGTCATCTCAATGCTGGCAGCAGGCCCAAATCCTGTGAGGGATTTAATGTGGATCTGTGTAGGCAGAGGTCGCCTGCACTGGCAGTACACTGAGAATGCCATGGACTTCAAGTACTGAATGTAGAGAACTTGCTCATCCTTCATTGTCTGCAGCATGTACTGGCAAGGCACAATCTACAGGCACAAATAAAGCAGGACCAGAGACTGAGATCTAATAGGCTGACAAGAAAGCTGGAAAGCTAAGTGGCAAGAATTTCTTACGTGAATGGGGGGAGGGAACTTTTGTTTTAAGATATCTAAGTGCCAAACATAATATAACCAATCTTAATTCGTTGCAGGGACATAAGATCCTATGTTCTCAATGCACACCAGTAATTTAAGAAGAGCTATTATTTTGTTGGTCAAGTTACACTATCACTTAGAAAGAAGTTACCCTGTTCCCATTTTGGGGGGATAAATTCTCTATTAATTGTTGCCATGCCCTGAAATTTAAAACTTGCTTTTTAATACATTTCTCATTTTTATCATATATACACACAGTGCATGGCATCTTTGGAATTATCATCTAATCATTTGAGACATAAACTTCAAAACAATGAAAAACTATCAACTATCTATTCTGGTAACTTTAATTTTGATCTTTTAATGCTATAAGATGTGTTTAGTTAAAGTGACAATAAAATTAAATCCAAACACTCAAGACATCATTTGACCTATTAAACTATAAAATTTTTTAGAAACCATTACACTATAAAGCTGACAAGGGTTCAGGGAAAATGGGCATGCTAATTCACTGTTGAAAGGAATGTAAGCAAATAAAACATTTGTGGAAAGGAATCTGTATTATTTATCAGTATCTATATCTACAGCCACTTTAAGAAATGACCTGAATATGAAAAAGAGATTATATACAAAGATGTCTATTATGGCTTTATTTATAATAGTAAAAAAATAGAAACAAATATCTACATAGGAATGGTTAAATATGGAAAATATGCAGTCATTAAAAATGTTGCTTGTGAAAATTTTAAATAACATGGAAAAGTATTCATAAATGTTAAGAACAAAAAGACTAAAAATTATATTAAATGTCTGATCTCTGTGTAAGCAATACAAAAAAAGGCACTAGAAATATGCCCAAATGGTAATAAAGGCTGAGGGAGAATTATTAATATCTTTTATATATTTTTTAAATTACAAACTTATTTATTTTTATAAACACAACAACAAAAGTAAAAAACAAACTTGCAAATACTTACCTGGAGAATGAAAGAATTTCTCATATGCTCAGGTAAATTATCCAGCATCTCTGTGTAGCAGCGCATCAAACTCAACAGCCAGAAGTTTCCAGAAGTGGAATCTTCCTCTGCAGTGTAAGTGAAGGGATCCACCATGTAAATGACAACAGCTGGAGGATAGGCTTGGCTGTCTGCCGAGTCTGGCTCTGTGGGAATTCCTATTCTCTCCCTTTCCGTAACACTGTAGAAAGAATCATTTATGAGATGCACAAAGTAAATACAGATTACACAAAATACAATTCTAGAGCCCTGGGCAATAATTACAGATTAAATTTAACATTAATATGTATTGTATTACTAAGGCAAAGGCAAACCAAGCCAGTTAGCATCAAAATAGATGGAAAATGACAATATACTCCTCTAAAATAGGAGATCTCTTTTCCAACTCCCTTTCTTTTTCCTTTGGCTACATGCTACAAAGATGTTTTATAGTACTATTACCTTAATAACTTACTATTACTCTCATCCATATATTATATTCTTATACTAGTAATAGCTTATTATTAAACATAACAATGTTAAGTTTATAAGAAGTCTCAAATTTCTTAATGAAGCTATAGATTGATAGCTGTTACTTTCTTTGGGGAAAAAGAGAAACAGAGCCCTTTATTGGATTTATAGACTGATGGGGTAGAGGCAGAGAGAAGGGTGCAGAAAAGTAGATAAGGGGTCCAAGATGACACCACCTGTCTGCCAACCAGCAAGTAGCGTACCTTTCCTGTCCATCCTGTGAGGGCTGGGAGGAGCTCTGCCCAGGTTCAGTGTCTCCACCACAGCCTATGTTCCCTTGGGTTCTATCTGCAGAACTGGCCCCAGTGCTAGGGTTCTGGCCTCCAACACTACCACTGAATCCTGAAGAAGAGGCAGTGCTTATCTGGTTCATAACGGGAGCAGAGGCAGATGATGAGACTGGTGGCACAGAGGAACCAGGAGCAGAACTACTCGCTGCAGGGTTCGAAGCACTGCTGTTAGAGGTGGGATTAAATGCACTGCCAGCTGAGGGAGCTGCCGATCCTGAATTTGACGCTGAAGGCCCAGCGTTCCCAGGTGTAGCCTGTCCTTGCGCTGCTGCTGGTGGGCTCTGGTATTTAGGCGGTATCAACAGGTTGTTATCAAGCTGCAGAGTGGCTAAGTAAGGTGCTGAAAGAGTACACGCAGAGAGGTAACCTCAGTGATGTTCTTCAGTCAGACTGAATCAGAAATTTTAAAGAATCATTTTTTTTTAATTATGCTTTCAGGCTACAATACTCTGATTACAACGCTTAAAATGCTACCTCCACAGTTGAATATATGTTTCTACCTTCTTAAAACATGGAAATGAACATGGAGTTATTAATTATAAACTCTGGAGAAAAGATTTATTTGGAAAAAAAGAAGGGAGAAAATTAATCATTTGTAACATTTTCCTTTCAGACCAATTCCATATGCCTTCACTTAATGAGAGGCCATATACTCTACAGCCATCAGAGTATATGATCCTCCTATGTGTGACCAGCTTTATAAGCTTCTCAGATTCTCTTGGGAATCTAGCATAAAATTAAGCAATTAATACCAAATCATGCTGCTAAAATTTCAAAATGAGGAATAATTAGATATGACTTTAGGCAACTTCAAATAGCTTTTAAAGAATAGACGTCCATATAAAAGTTAGCATTTAACAACCTAGAATGCAAAAACTAGACCTAGATAAATACCATAAAGGGATGCTAGCACATTTCCTGAGACAAAGCAGTGTCTTGCTTTGTCCCATGGGATGTGAGGGGGGAACAGACTGCTGTGTTCCTTCTCAGACATACCTAAGCGCTCCAAAATAAATTCCCCCTTACCTAGGTGATGGCGACAAACTTGCGCATACAGTTTGAGTCTGGAATGATTGTCATTCTCCTCACTGCTCCACGGCTGGTTGAACCACTCGCTCACAAGCTCCTCGGTCAGCTTCTGTGCCGCGGTCTTCCCGACGCGCATGATCCCGTCACGGAGCACTCTGCAGATAGGCTTGTGTTGCCCAAGCCTACACATCTGACACCACAGGCGAGACAGACCGTTACCACAGCAGGACCCACTCACCGGCAAGTTGGCGTGCGGGATTACTTCCACACACGGAAGCATTTTCTTTTCCCTCAGCATTACCACGTACAACCAAACCGGCCCTATGAGCAATGATGGGCCCTGAAACTGCTCTCCTGCAAACCTGGAGACTGGGCCCTCTAAAGAAAAGTGACTGTTCTTCATCCCAGCCAAGGGGCGACTGCTGAGCACTACCTGATGCTAATGGTCAAATAAAGAATTAACCAGATGCCTGTCTACTAAGGCTGACTGGACATATGTTCCTTAAACCTCCGAAGTAATCCATACTCATAATGGCTTCCCATAAGATCAATTAAAATTTTATTGGCCATCTGTTACATTGTTACAGACATTTGGAGATTACCAATGGAAGATGACCCTGAAGCCCATGGATATGCTGGTAACTTTTTGAAGTAAATAGTTTAGCACAGTAAGATTCTGTTATTAATTTCCAGTAACACTAAATGGGTACTTATAGCAAAGAATTAATAAAATGTAGCTGCAAAAAGTAAGCTACTTAACTATCTGTTCACTAGCAGGAGAGCCCACATTATTATCCCTTATTAGAGTTGATGAACTGAAGGCTTACCAAGTCCCTACAAAATTCTCTAGTGTACACTTGTCTGAAGCAGGTATGTATGCATTACTGTCAAATGAGCAACTCTAGCAAAGTCATTAAGATCTAAGAAGATCTAGCAATCCCTTTATGTTTTGTAACTTAGGTTGAAGGCGTCATTCAAGAGAATGGCAGGGCTTTAAAACTGCTTAGACAAGTTTTCTGTTTGGGGTTGTGATTTAATATTATTATGCATCAATGGACCAGGCACTGTTTAGAAATTACTGTATCCAGAGGTTTCCTTCAGTGACTTAACTGATACCATTACCTCATACATTAGTATCTCCTTACTTCTTTGTAGCAACATGTTAAGTTTACTATTTCAAGTGAACTCATATATGTAAAGATAGTGAATGTTCTATTATGGAATATTTTTGAAATTCAACTTGGCATCTAATTTAACAAATATTTTTGTAATGCTTATAATATGCCTGTCACAGTTCTAAATACTATAAATACGGATTTCATTTCATCTTGCAACTATAAAAATATTTGAATCCTAAGGTACAAAGAACTTTGTACAAAGAATATGTACTTTTGGCAGAGGAAATGTGGCACTCACTCTTCAAAGACACATATGATTCTAATTTTTCAAAAGTAACAAGAATTTATGTATCAAATATATAAAGTTATCTACCTGGCTTTTACATTATTATGGTTTATTACATTATTAATCTTTATCAAAATTTTAGTGCTAACAAGAAAGAATAAAGTGTTTAAAAAAACATAACAGAGTGATATGACTCATTAAACTCATCTTTGGGTTTAGAAATTTTCAAGCTAAACATTTTTATACTATTTTGAGGAACCTTCCCACTCCCCCCCAAAAAACAGTAGATATGCTTTTTTTTTCATAAAGCTCATCTTCTGAACAGCCACTTTCCCCTGGTAAGTGATACTTTTATACTCAAGCACAAAAATGGGGAAAAAAACAGCTGATAGTATTTTAGGATGGGTGGTAAGATGAAAGTCTTCTAAATCTAATAAAATATAAAGCCAAGATGGGAAAGCAATTTACTTCAGAAAAACTTGGCAATTTAATTTTCTTCATCCTCCAAGTCTTTGCAAATTTTCTGAGATCTACTTTGAAGATATCTGTTCTTTAAAACTTAGTCATAATAAACAATCTGGGGACTCATGTCATAATGAGGACTTTTCATATCTTTCAATTCTTTCTCACCTCATATACTGCGCTCAAGTCCCTGAAGAAAGTTTTGGCTCCTTGGAGCAAGGCCTCGTTTTCTGGACACACCACAATATAGGCAACATCACGGTGGCCCCCATATGGGTCCAACAGCAGCCTCTCCCAAAATGGCAGGGAGAATGGCGAGATGGTGAGGAAGTCCTTGTCATAGCCCACTAGCAGAGTGGGGACGGGCAGCGGCTCAGGAGATTCTTCTGAACCTAAAACAACATTGCAGTTCAGGAAGGTGCTTGAAAGTCTTTTTTTCCACAACCTGGACAATTTAGAAGTTACCGGCACATTAGGCTTCATTCTAGTATCGGAAATGTCATTGTAGGTTTATACAGAACTCTTACAAGTATTCTTCAGATCCTCAAATTAAATGGCCCCTGATGAAGGACCTTAATTAAATGAGTCAGAAAATGTTTATAAAGGTTTAGAAAGATCAGAGGGCGGACTAGAACAAGTTAAAGTCAGTCCTCCAAGCAGCACTGTCATTGCCTCTAAGGTGAGCACCATGATGCTGACTGCAAAGAATTTGGCAGAACTAGTTCAGAAGTTCATCCAGACGAAAACTCAGTGAGGATTGGGATGATGAGGAGAATCTAATACTGTATTTAAGGATTACTTTCCTCATTGACCTGAATTATCCAAGGATATTTAGAAAACTTAACTCCAAAACTGACTTTAGGAAAACAAAGAGATTATAAAATTTAATAGACATGAAAAAAAAAGATTCTACTTTGTCAGTGAAGCAAGGACTTGACAGTAGGTAAAGCTACTTTTTCAGGGAACAAAAATACCCTGAAGGAATTTAAACAAGGCGAAGACTCTACCGTAGGTTCCCCGTCCAGCCATTTTGTGGAACTGCTGCCAGGTGAGTGGCCCCTGCACGTGCTGGATATTCTCCCAGGTCCTGCCTGTGCGCTTCTTCTGGATGGCATCTTGGAGAAAGGGCTGCAGGGACAACAGCATACGGACTACATCTTGAGAGGAGAGCATGCTGATGTCTAGAACTGGAAAAGAAATGAAAAAAAGGCAGGAATCACAGAGGGAGATTTGCACTCCTCTTTATTGCTATCAGTTTGGACCTCAGTTATAGTCCAAAGACATTACTGTTGGTAGTTCCCACTTTTAGTAAATTCTAAAATATCTGACTTGACTTGGAGTCAAGAGGAAAGATATTCTTCAAGTAGAGAAAATAATTTATTATTGGAAATAATAAAAGGGAAAATAGGTTACTCTATATAAAAGTGGTTAAATGTATAATTGCTTAAAAGTGGAAAGATGGATAGGTCTGACATTTTAAATCATACAAATCTGTTCCTAAGGTTTTTCATAAGAAAAGAGAGCTGAAAAAGCTTCTTTACTGTATTACTGTCACAAATGTTCTGATTATAATAAGTTGGAAAAAGAAACTTTAATGGAAGCTTTTAAAACTTTTTAAAATGCTCTTAATGTAAACTATTTTCACAAAATACAAACTGCATGAAGAGAAAGACAACTTTCCACACATGCAGAGGCACATGAAACCATGGTAGAATCAACAGGCCTGAGAGTCATCTGTATACAGAGGAGGGCAGGGGATTCATGCGTTCAGAACAGATACTCTTCCTGTTAACAGGAGGGATTCTTAACCTAGAATTTGAAATACTTCTGAAACTCTAAGCAAAACTGTGCATGCAAAATACATGCATATGTGTATTTTCTCCCAGAGAAGGTCCATAATGCTCAGCATATTCTTGAAAAGATCTGAAGGAAGAGCTCATTAAGGTCAAGGTGGTCCTCTATGAACCCGTGCAGCTGGGTTCCTGAAGACCTTTCCCTACTCTTTCTTATATTTTCAGCTGATTAGGAAAGCGGCACAGACAGAAATCAAAGATTTATCTACCACTTAAATCTGAAGCACAGGGGTTGCTTAGGGTTTTTTTTTTAAAAACATTTTGAGATATGTCCCTAAATCAAACACAGGTTGCAAATTGGTGGTGCATGGAGCACTTTTTTTTTTTTTTTTTTAGTTTTGTAACACATCTCTCCAGGAAATTTCATATACTACGAATCTGGGTTTCCAGTGTCTCTAGAGAAACTGGGAGACCTGGCAACCCTGGGGCTAAAATCCATATCCTTGCAACACCACCAGCTGTGGGAGCCAAGGAGAAGCTGTCTCCTTCAGACAGTTCGCCACGGCCCCCTCTGTTGCTTGCCTGAGATTAAAGCATGGTGATTGCTCTTATCTTCAAGCCTGTAGTTCTTGTTTTCATAGAGTAAAGAAAAAAAGTAAAGCACTTCTTGTGCCCAAAAATACTGGTACATCCCTAGAGCAGGAAAATGACAAGACTACGAGAAGCACAGGATGGAGAAAAACAAAAGCAGACAGAATTCATTGTGACTTTATTCCTGTGCATATAAAAAAAAATGTGTGCTGTGAAAGGACATAATTGAGGGCACTGATTTTTACACATCTTGCCTCTCAGGTCATTCCTTTACAGTATCTGCCTGGTACTTAAGCATCTGAATTTAGAACTCACACCTCCCCTGCAATAAAATGTGCTGTTCTTCATATCTAAAGATGACACTACTGACCCACCCACACAGACTGTCTGAAGGCCACTATTAAAGGAACCAACCAAGATCACCACCCACATTTCTTAGGCGAAAGACTGCACTTTCTTCAATGCAAAATCTTCACCCAGCAGATATTAATTAAGGCCTGCTAAGTACAAAGCACTGTGCTTAAACCTAAGCAGTTACAAAAATGAGTATAGCCCTTTAACACTTCCTTAGGAGTCTCTGCCTACAAAGTCTCCTTGCCCGCCTACTTAGAAAACATGTGTCCTTCCCTATTCCACTGATGTCTTTACTCTGGACATACTTTTATTACTCCAGATTTCAGACTATACTTAAGAAGCTGATATAACCTTTTCCCCTACAGGACTGAGAGCTGTTCAGAAGCAGGGTGCACATTTCAGCCATGTTCATCTTGGCCTGTTCCACCACTCTACAAAAACAGCTCTCATTGTGGTCAAAAGGCATGTTTAATCCTTGTTTTACAAGCTCAGCTACATTTGAATGCTTTTTGACCATGTTCTCTCTCTTAAAATTAATGACATGGCAGAATCCAGGGACGCTCTGTCCTAGGCCCTCTTCTCATTTTATATGTCCCTCCTCCTTCCTTTTCCATGCCCTGCATTATATCTACATGTACTCCCTTTCCCCTGAGCTCCCAGGCCCATAAGTCCCTAGTATCTGCATGACATCTCAAAAGGGATCTTTAAAACTCCCAAAACTCAATTATGAACTTTCTCCCCAGAACAGGCCTTCCTCCACTACATCTGTCTTTGAATAACACGAATGTCTGTCTGGGTACACAAGTCACAAGACTGGCTGTCTTCTTTAACACCTTGTTCTCTCCAATTCCCCTGATTCAACCCATTACCAAGTTCTGCAGTCTTCCTAAACATCTCTTGAATGTTCCCACTTCTTTTCCACCTTCTTTGCCAAGCTCGTTTCGAGCTCTTGTAATAACCTCCTAGCCTCTCCAAATCCATTTCTGCCATTTTCTAATCCAATCCACAGCCCATTACAGTCAGAGTACACTTTTTTTCTTCTTTACACAACTCTGATGTCAATGCCTCTTCATAAAAGTCCTCAATAACATGTTAGGGCTCTTTGGATGAAGACCCAATCCCCACCATGTCTCAAAAGGCTCTTGGTAATCCACCTTGGCTGGCTGCTAAGGTTCTTTCAGTTCTTTGGATGCCCCAAGTTCTATGTAACTATGGGCCTTCACACTTGCCACTCCTTCTGCTTAGAACACAAATGCCTGCTGCTTACCCTCTTTACCTAATTAATCTGACTCATCGTCAAGATTTTAAATGTTACTACTTCTTCAAGGCAGTCTTAGTCTTCTCTGACCTCCAGCCTCGGTTGGCCTCCTACCCAGGCTTTCATCACTTGTAACAGTTTGTTATAATATGCTTATTTGTGTAATTAATTGATTAATGTCAATTTTCCAGAATAGATTAGAAAGTCCCTGAGGGCATCTACCTTGTCATTTTTAGTCACCATTTTATCTCTGAACATGTGTCACAGTACTGACAGTGAGTCAGTAAGGGAAGGGAATGGCAAGTTGTTTCGCACTCCTCGAGCTTAACTTCACATGTGTTTGTCAGCTGGAGCTCTTAATAACAGATGAACCAGGGACATATCCCAATAACCACAACACAAAGTGTAATGTGGTCACTGTTACATGAGATTCAAAATATAAGAAAGCAGAAAAGGGAGAAAATACTCTAAATTGGTACAAGACTTCAAGGAATAAATATCATGGGTACCTGTCCTAGAATTGGTGGATGTGGATGTGTGCAAATGATCAGTTTGTATACTCTTGATGATTCGGAGACTCAGCACTCAAGGTGTGCAGTATGAGTTGCCCACATGAATTAATGTAAGAGGGAATTTTCACAAAATAATTACCTTTCTTCAAAGGCATTTCAATATAAAACATTTCCCCAGTCCTTAAATTTAAGATGACATCAACATAGCATTCACTTTATTTATTTTTTAAGTAAAGGAAGTTGGTAAGTCATCATCACACCAAGGTAATTTTCAAAGTAAGTCTATGTTCTGGGAAACCTACCGTTGCTATGAGGCCAAGAGTGCACAGTAGCACTTCTCACCAGAGCTTCGTCCACTTTTCCACCTGTGGGATTATCCACGTACTGCCGGCCTTGCTCCAAGGCATTAAAGCATTCCGTCCAGTAATCATTATTATCTGCTTGCACCCGGTCATAACTCCAGCTTACACAGGGAAGAGCTTGGCGATTGTTAGAGGAAATGTAGTCCAGGAAACTGAGCGAAGCAAAAGGTTGTGTATGTTGATTCTGGAGCAGGAGGAGAAGGCTTATAGGTGGCTCCTGGGATTTTCTGGCTCCCTCCATCTGAGGAAGGAAGGTGGTCTGACACATCATTAAGCGCCTCTCTGCAGCCTGACCAATATCAGAATTCTTCCCAAAAATATCCAACTCATCTTCCAGGAAGAGTCCTGAATTGTAGCCAAGTTTGCGATTCATAATCGCACTAAACCCACAGGTACAGCGGTACTGGTCCTCATTGGAAGAGTCAGGGATGTAAAGCCCAACATCCGCCCCTTTGATGTTCATGTTGCAGGCACAGATGCAGCAGCTGTCAAAGTTTCTGTCTTTGAAGATATTCATCACAGAATCAGAGAGAATCAGAGTGACATAGAGACTGTGGGCTTCAGGAATTGGCTGTATGGTGGCAGGTTCCACTGAGTTAAGGGGCCGCGTGGTTGAGGGGGTGGAGGCTGGTGACCCCTGATCAGTGCTGTCATATTTAACAGACCCCTGACCGCTGGCAGTGCCCCCACCTCTGGGAGTTCTTGGGGTCCTGGGGGTTCGTGGTGTGGGGACAGAGAAGCGAGGGGTTGCTGGAGATGGCAAAACTCCTGCTCCACTGTTGCTGGCTGGAGCAGCACTGTTCAGCGTCACTGGTGTGTTCATCTGCGGCGTGTTCAGATAGTCTGGATCTGCTAGGCTCCCAACACTAGGCACATTACTGCAACAGAGAGACAGCATCAAGTGAGAACAGGAGGCTCGTCACAGATACTGGAGGATTCAAAAAAGGATTCAGAGTCAGTGCAGTGTGTGGACAAGCAAGAGGCAAGGGGTGGAGAATGATTTAATACAGCACTTTCCTTCTACTCACCCTGCATTTGATCAATTCTCATCTTAATCTTTTAAGGGAACGTTCACTATTTTTACAAGAAAACATGGCACTAAGTTTAGTCAATGTAAGTTTGAAAAACTGTAACTACTAAATGGAACGTTACCACATGAGTTCAGGTGCTAAATTGGCTAGAAGACCACAGGATGGAATTTCCATCTACTTTGCAGTTACATTTTGGTCATTTTTTGAAAATGAAAGTCTGCCAGTGTCCTTTTTCTTTGAGGCTATAATCTATACACACTTCTAAAGCAGTTATAATCAAATACACAAGAATATTTAACATTTTTCTAATTTCAAAATGCAGTCCTATCTGTGCTGGCATTTTATAATAAAGAGTGACTGGGAGGGAACTCAACTTCAGGACACTCACTGACCAGTACTATACATTTAATACAGACATTACAGGAGCCTAGGCAGAGGCATCAGTATTAATTAAATGGTTACACAGAAGTACACATATTGTGTCACAGTTTGCAAACTTGTAACATTTCTGTGAGTGGTAGGCAATTCTAGGTAATTTTTTATTTTTCAATATGCTGTGCATTATCTATAGCACAATTATTTTTAATTCCCAGAGACTGATCAAACTCTGTATCTATTTTCTCATAAACAATAACTCCTTTTTAGAACAGCCACATAAAAAACAAGTGTCTGCAATGTTCTGTTTTATTGTGTAAAAAATTTTCTTGATATACATTCTTAGATGTACATGTAAAACAGCATATGAGACCATTATTTACAACTATAAGGTATCAAAAGAATACAGATTTTATCTAATGCTTAATATTCTTTTGAAATCTATTACTGTGCTTAAACTAATGTTCCTCCAATAAACTACACATTCATTCACTTTTAATTTGAAACAGGACTGTCATAAAGTAATGGCTCTTCAAATACTTTTCTTGTGATTTTTAATTAGCTAAGCCTAAACTATTAGCCTGAAAATCCAAATGAGTCACTGTAAAGAAATTTTGTATCAGAAGTCAGTGGCCTTTGAGTACAGATAAAAAATGACCCAGAAACCTTGATTAGCAATCATTACTATCTCAGAGACCAAAACAGTGTGTAATAATGATCTTTA